>CM040745.1:30505405-31025405 GCA_022829145.1 Albula goreensis
ACCTTTACATTACTTGTGAGTAAGCACATGAAAACCTCTTGAAAACCAACCTAAATTCAATCATATAGCATTGCATTAGCATCATTTGTGACTTCACAGATCTGTCTTCCCAGCCATGGAATGCTCTGCCCACCAACCTGCTGCTGACCATCACTAGGGACAGTCATGTGACATGACAGGTACATCACATGCGCCTTCTATTTATTTAAGCATAGCAGTATATTGTAAACGAGTAACCATTGATATGTTTTTACTATAAATTTAGTTTTTTCATGTTTTTTAACGATACAAGATTGCAAAACAAATATACATGTGTACATATTAATGTAAAAAAAAATCCACCTCAATGTTAAAATGTAAAAAATTAAATCTGTATAGAACGGAAATCCGTTCCTATACAGCATTCTTTAAGTATTATTATGAGCATCTTTTGAAAAGAAGAAACTAATTTGAGAATGCTAAGAATACATACATATTAAAAAATCTACTTCATGTTTGGTTGGGAAATCAGTTCCTGTGCTACAGCAAAACATCACAAGGTGGCAGTATTACCTAACAAAAACAAAACAACATAAAAACAAGTCATCTCTGATATTTCGCTTGATTGGCACGTCTGTGGCTAGTATGGTTTGCATCTAACCCTAGGAACATCTGCAGGGTCTGGGATTAACCATATATTTTCAAATATCAGAAATGTTGCCAATTTAAAAAATAGAAGCCCATTAAGTTAAGATTTGCATCGTATGCAAACACACTTCAGATTTTGATGAGCTTTTGCTCGCTTGGTAAGTTATTTAGTTAATATTTAGAAATCCGTGCAAAGGAAAGTTTTGGAGTATGCCTACAACTTTGTATTGTATGACTCTAAACGTTTCCAACAAAATTATTGTTGCTGTATCCGTTATGATTAAAAATTATGCATGACTGGAAATAAAAATACTGTTGGTTTTCTGTTATTGAGCTTTCGTGTCAGCATGAAGCCTACCGTCTGTGCATTCTGTCTACAACTTTCGAAGCGGTGGACACTGTACAGTTACACTCAGCAACCGCAGGAGAAGCCGGGGAATTCCACAGAAGGTAATGTAGCCCCAGCTGAGAATCAGCAGGAGGGAGACACCTGCTGTGCGACCATGAGCATTGCAACACGATTGCCAAGTAGTGTTGCAGCAAAGTTGGTTGCAAAGAACTATGAAATCCGGCATTTAAGCGTACCGATAATCACTGGTATTAATATTATTGATAGGGGCCGAGCACTGTGGGTGCACAGGCACCTATTGTTTTTGTTAGTTTTCTTATTCTTCCTCTTCTTATTTTTTTTGACCCCCTTGACCAATTTTCACAAATTATGTGTCTATAGATGCTTTGGGCCCAGCCTATTCCTATGATTTTCCATAGAGTTTTTGTCATGACAATTCTTCCACCATTTTGAATTGTATCAAAAAGTGTTTTTATGTATCTACTCTTTAAATGTTGCCCTAATATTCATGAAACTTGGCACAGACCTCCTTCAGACCATTTCTCACAAATGTTTTTTTTTTTTTTGGATATTAAAAATCGTTCGCTGGATATCAGCTTTCAAATGTGGTGGCAAAGATGCCAAACAGGAAGTAATGCCATATCTCGCCAATGCATTAATGCATTCGAACCAAACTTTAGGGTTGTCATTGGGACCACTTTCTGAGCTGCTGGAAAAAATTGATGCAGTTTTGTAACTGGGGCGGGGCTATCATTAAGAAGACACTGCTTTTGCCTGTGGTTTGCACCAAAAAGTGTAAATGTATCCTTAGCTAAATTTTAACAGAATCTTTCATGATTTTTTTTTATTTTGTTTGTGTTAGAAAGCCTTGCACACAGAAAGGCCTTTTTTGTGAAACATAAGTATTCTCTTGTGAAAAATATTTTAAAATATAATTCCATTGTAATTATACATAAGCTATGTTGTCATATCTATAATGCAGCCGGATACCATGGAATCCCTGTCCTCTGGCTTACATATTTTAGCCTTAGATAGTTTTTTAAAACAATGAATCACTAAATGTCTAAAGACAAGGTGTCAACCAAGTGTCTGTCAGTAGGATTTTTCTGTATGAGACAAGGGGACGTGGCCTCACAATTTTTCTGAGGCACCACAATTGAGTTGTCTCCTTCCTACAATATTACCACAAAGATGTGAACAAGAGCAAGAAAATCAGCATATCCTTACAGATATACCTCTCTTTTTTTTCTTTTTTTACTGTGGGTCAGGAATCTACCATTCATCTGGGAGGAAGTGGGCAATGTGTTTTCTTAATTGGGATCTTGAGAGATCAGGGGAGAGGAAACCCCCCCCCCTCCTAACCCATACTTATGTCAACCTTCCCCTGACTGCATATTAAATCTGCCCCATCCCCCCCACACATGCACACATACTGCTTACTTTTCCCTTTTTAAGAGGTTTTTGTAGAATCTGAGCAGCTGATGTAATTAGTCGTTTCAGAGCCGCACACTTCATATTACTGGCCATAAACAGACATTCAATACTTTCCTTTCAGAGGCCTGCTTATATTGGGACTTTAAAATCCGTTTAGGATTTTCTGATGTTTACACTTTGCAAACAGTAATGCCTCTATATTCGACTAAAAGGAATTCTATTAATTTGTTCATTTTAAGAAACAAAACTAAATATTTTTATTTTGTCAGACTTTGTACCAGCATCACATTATAATAACGGTTTTGTTTTCGGAGATCAGCAATGAGTGTTCTAAACATGCCCTGAAAACAAAGAGGGGAAAATTATTATGATCTCCCCACAGTATCAACAACAAAACATTCCTGATCTGGATGTGAGGATGATTACATATCTCAAAACAAATTAAATAAAATCTGAATTACACAGTCTAATAAGGACTCTGACATTCTTTAATCAGTAGCATATCCATTGCAAATTATGCCTTGGTAATATATTTAATTTCTTGTATTCAGAATAACAGTACCTAATGCAAACTGGAGAGGTACAGGTGTCTTACACAGAAACAGAAAAATGTGACTTCCAAGAACATCATATTGGGTATTTCATACTGTCGTTACTGTATATTAAATAGTCCCTCTTTGGTCTCAAACAGTACTTAGTTCACTGTGATTGTCGTGATTGTCCACAATTAAAGTTTAAGTTTAAACTTAACAACATTTTTTACTTTTTTTTTGCTATATTTCAGACTTGTCAAATTTCAACTGAATCAAATTAAAATAACATATAAACAAATTCGTGTTGTTTATTGAATCAAATTTTTTATACATTTTGAACAGAATTTACTCCATTACAAATTAGATTATTGATTTTACATTGATCTCACTTGGACTCTTTTTTAAATTTGTATGCATTAATCTGACTAACTGCTAATGATATACATTCCCATTTTCACATTATAAAATGATATATAATGCACCGATTAATAGTTTTGTAAGCTTTTATAACAGAATCTTTTCCTTACTCAAATATATGTATAAAAGATTATTTTAAAATACATGTATTAATTATAGTATATATCGACTGCCCTATGGTAAGATAAGATACTCTGCCAGTGTCAGAACACTGAAACAGCTGGGTCACCATGTGAGATCATGTTTTCTGGGCAAGCCTGTGAGGTCTTAAGATGACACTCGAAGATATTTGCAGTTCCTTTTCATGGCCCACAAGAAGCTGAAACTTGAACGAGTTAAAAAAAACTATAACATAGCAGCACACGTTACATAAAATGATACCTGTATACAGCAGTGAAGTTCCATAACCTGCCACTCTCAAACGTATATCAAATTCTCTGCCACTTTTTATAGGGTTGGAGATAGGCTAAAATGTAGAGAAATATTGGCTTATTTTCAGAAATTAAAAAAGAAATTTAAGTGGTGACTGAGACGAGCTGTCAGGGACCTTCCACCTCTGGACCACCCAGTCAGTCGATGAGTCTGTCAGTCAAAGCACCACATCTGAGGTTTGCCCTCAACCACCAGCACAGTCAGCACCCTCCCTCTGCCCATGTACACTACTGGATTGTTCCATGTAAGAGAGCTGTATAGGAGGCCTGGCACTCGTATCTGGATTGAACATACTTCCCGAGGTGAAGGATGAGATTTTGATGTTATAGATTTGTGCTTGGGGCTGTTTAAAGCCAGCAGTGACTTTGTCCAATGACTCCACCGATATCCGGAAAGGACAGAGCGCGTGTCACAAGTATACAGAGTTTAAGCTGAACTCGTCCGTCATCGCATCGGAGCACAGACACCTAATCCTGCCATTGCTAATAACAACCCCTGCCGGAGAGGTGCTGGAAACTCAGGGGGGGATTTCAAACCCATCCCCCCAGCCCAACACCAGGCCTCCCAGAACAAACGGAGGTGGAGCGACTGCTTCGTATTAATGTTTAATTAAGTTAAAGCAGGGATGGGGTGGGAGGAGGGGGAGTCCTCCCCACAGACGTGAAACACAACTGAAGTCGTCTATTCTTTCATGGCTTTGAGCTGGCATTCCGATGAGCTGGGATCACTGCCTCAGCCCTTTGACTTGCTGCTATGTGATCTCTCTCTCATGTGATTAATTCAATAAAATCATTAAGCGCTTTTGACCCCTCACTCCCCCCCCATCCCCCTGTGGTACCCCCCCTCCAGGCATGTGTGCACTGACAGATCTCTGCTTAACACCTTCATACATTACAGATAACCTTTTTAGCACCAGCTGAGAAGAATCAGGCGCACTCTCCAGAGATTGGCATTGACTGATGGAAAAAAATTACATCTGAACTCTTTTTAGTGATTCCATCGGCTTTGAACTGATGCACATGAAAAAAAAAAACAAGTCTAAGATCACTGGCTTTGTACTCCTAGTCATGGTGCGTAAGTGTGTTTGTGTGTATGTGTATGTTTGAGTGTGTGTGTTACTGTGCTTTCTTTCAAATATGGACATTTCACTGTAATATACTAAATCAGTTTTCCTTTTCACTTCATACTAACTGTACTTGAATTTATGTCTACCAACAGGACATAATGCACATACTCTATCTTAATGCTAAACATATTTAGCTCTCCTTAAAGACTAATGGAAATACATTTGTGTTTTATTTCAGATGTTTGGTTTCTGTTTTTAAGTCTTCTTAAGATAAGGATGTTATCTTAGAAAAATCCTTTAATGCAATGAGCAGTCTTCCCAGGTCTCCTTTTAAGTCTACAAATACTAAAAAAAAACTCATTTCAAAAGACTTTGAATTCAAAACATGGGTATGATCTCGTAGATGGCTCTCACTGGTATCTGTGTCTAAGGTCCATTGGCTGACTGGAGTGGACTGCAGTGTCCTGTGTCCTGAGCTGGTGTTCACTTAATCCCAAGTAGCCTTGAATGTGCACTCAGCAAGTGTACACTTCAATCCATGTGCAGAGGGCTGTTCAGGCAGTATTTGTGGGAAATGGGAGAGAAGGGCCCCCTGGGAACACAGCCAGTGCCACAAAACCAGCAGGGGGGCCTCATTTTTAAGCTGCCTTAAATGTTGCCTGAAGAGAATATAAATCACGCTGAGGGAAACTCATCAACGATATGATAGCGCAAGGTGTCCAGATGGTAAATATAAAATACATATGGGGCCCCCCACTGACTTTCTCCTTTTCTGGCAGCTCTCGAGAGGCCACCTGTGATGTGTTGGTATTGGGCCTCTTACACTGTACACACATTCTATCTGGTTTGCAGTACTGAAACACTTGTATCAAAATTCAGTTGTGATTTTTGTGACTCAAGATCTGACCCTTAATTCAGTCTCGAACTTTGATGGTAGGCCTACTTGTCCATTATGACTTTCATGACATTTCTTTTGAAATAGACTAGATTAGTCCAGTTAGAGCTACTGGAGCTGGTTAGAGTCATGTGAGATTCAAATCAGACTTGACCATGCTGACTTGGATTTTGACCTGAACTTGAACGATGGGGACTTGAGACCCAACGTTCGGCGACTCAATTATAAGGACTGCTGGTTTGATAAAGCTATCAGCTTCCTCAGCTTACAGAGTGTTTCTTCAAACACAACAAGTAGAAGATGACAACAAAGTGTAATGAGACACCAGCACTAATGCCAGAGTCAGGTTTGAGCTATGCTACCTCACTGAGAAAGGATAGGGTAAATCCCTGGCCCTTCTCTGCATGAGGAGAGCGAGGACAGCTTGATGCATCCTTCTTGAATTTACAGCCATGATCATTGTCTTTGTTATTTTTTGCCCTCTGAATTGACGGCGTTACACCGCAGTCGTTCACTCATCTCACTCAGAGGTGTACTATGATATATCCAGATCCTTTTCCCTGGATTTCAGCATCTCAGTAAATCTGAGCACCTCACTTTCTGGGGATGGGATATGAGAGGGGTTCAGTGTCCAAGCCGGCATTTCGGAGGGAGTCTCCAGTGAGGTGCCCCCCCTCCGTCTTGGATATGTGCTTCAAAGAAGTTGAGAGTTTTAAATGACCGGTCTGACAGGTCAGCTTTCACTGAAAAGCAGTCTGCTCGGATGCCTTACACCGCTGCACCACTTTCGCCATCCTTTTCACATTTCACCCCTCTGCATTGGGATGGCTGCCATTTCAGCTCCAAGACCCTGACATGAGCATCCCTTGGCTCAAAGCTAGATGGTCCCCGGAATTTGGTTACAGCTTAAATCTCGACTCCAAATAAGGATGATGTGTGTGGGGATGTGGTGTGTGTCTCTTGCTCTGTTACTCAGAACTGTTGCCCCTGGCTCCCTTCCTAGAATCATCACTGATTCAATGTGTTTATTAGGATCTGTCAATCTAAAAAGAAATTGCCATATATGTGGTAAGAATAGACTTGTATATCTATTTCTAAATCATGGGGTAATTAAATATAAAAAATATTATTCAATGGAATATTTCCTTATAAAACCAAATGGAAGTTTCAGCCCTAGCCTGATCGTTTCAATGATATAACATTTGCCATCAGGAATTAGTATTTCAAATATTAATATACACATGTAAATGTATAATATTTCATAATGTGAATGTATGTTGTATCATATGGATATACCCCATCAAGCTTCCACTAAAGGGCAAAAAACTGGTTGAGATGCATATGACTACAGGACAGTCCTGGGCCCACCGTAAACTCCAAGGTGTTTACAAAAAATACAGAGGAATGGTTTCCTTCCTGACTGGAGGGTGACTCATCACAAATGATTTTTAATTCATATTCACTATGCTGTTTTAGATGCCACGTGGTTTTAAGCATGTGTATTTGTGTGAGTGCTTGCATGTGTGTATGCATACATGCGTGTGTGTATGTGGGTATGTGCATGGTCATGTGAGTTTGTATGTGTGTGTCCGTGGATGGTCATAAATTCATCAAGAGGTTAGGTTGTGGTTGTAGAAAAAAAACCTTGGAAATTCACTGACAAGATTAATATGCAGTTGATGGGAAGGTTTTCACGACAGGGTGCCAACAAATAAACACAATTCAGAAATGCCAAGTCCCCCGGGGGCGGTGTGTTGGAGAGGGGGAGTCGGTCCTCGGGTGAACAGACACCACCATTCCCGGAATTCCTGCGAGGGGATTGGGTGGCTCCGGTCACTTTACATGCCATGGGAAGACAGCAAGCTGTCCTGTTCCAGGAGGAACAGCATAAACAATGATAAAAAAGGTTCAAAGGTGGAACATCACCGTCAGCTCACTAAAATTAATGGCTTTCATGAATCATACAATAACATCAATAAGTATTTCAAGAAATGGAAATGAGTTGGAAAGGATTATTAATTCAAACTGAATTCTGTTTTGGTGAATGTGTCAGGTGCTTTTTATTATTTAAGAATTTGAGCATAATTGGAAATAAAATAATACTAAAAAAAATAATGGAATCACTTTACAAAGCTTTTTTCTGTGAGAATGTGCAAAGAAAGGCAAAAAAAGATAAACCAAAAATGTCTTTAAATCCATTTTGGCTCAAAAACTTCAGTTTCCATTGGATTTATCAATTTTTACAACTCAGTAGCCAGCACTGGGCTTAGCAGAGATTATAATCAGAAATGTATGTGTTTTGTACCTTGGAAGCTAACACCGGCTTTGGTTGAGGGTCAAGATTGTGATGTGTGATTGTGTGAGATGAGACATTTTCACAGTATGGTAGCCAGTACTCACAGGGGCTCAGAGATTTGCTCAAAATGCATGTCACTAAACAGGCTGAAATCCCTTTAAAACCTTTGCCTTTGTGTCAGCCAGGAAATTACGATCACGCAGGGCTCTGGGTGTCATTTACCAGTGCTGGCTGTTAATTAATATCTGTTGCACTTTATGAGCAATTTTCAACCTTTTTTCAACTCACATAAGAGAAGAGAATACAGGGATCTTGTCCAGGTGAAATACTCTGGCTGAAGACTTGCTGGGTTTTTTAGAAGGTTTGCTTTGGCTAAAAGCAACTCTTTTTTTTGGTTCACATTCACTCACAGTATCTTTAGCATGCAACCGATAAGAGTGGCCCAAAACCACAGGAAACTTCATCCTCAAACTGCAGGGTCACTCCAACACCCACTTAACATCAGACACCTGCTACAGCCACAGATCCAATACCAGAAAGAGAGGGATGGGGTCTTCTGTTTCAGAGAACGCCACACCGCTGTGTCTGCACAGCCCAGAGCCCCCTCTCCTCTGCTCAGGAGATGACAGAAGTGTGCTATATTGGACCAGGCTAGCAGACACCTCTGCACTTTCTCCCCCAGCTCATGAACATGTCTTCCAGCACACTTCAGACCCGGAGATTAACCCATGGAGCAGGGAGACAGGGCTGCGACACCTGTCACAGTCTGCTGTCTGCCCCTACCCCCCCCCCACACACACACCGCCAGCTTATATCTCCTGGCCCATGGTAATAGACTGTCCTCTCTAGCTTTCTCCTCCTCTGTAAACAGTCAATACTGATCAATTTTACATTGACTCTGACAGAGCATATTTGAGCTCTACTGTTACATGAACACTGTATACTTTTTTGCACACATTCCCTGACCCTACCCCCTACCCATACCCTTTGTTACAGTTTCCACAGATAAATATATGGTGGCTTATCCTGAATAAAATAGCAATCTGGTCAAACAGCCTTCTGAAGTAACACTTATATCCACAAACACTCAGACTACACTAAATCTGCTTCCCA
This sequence comes from Albula goreensis, assembly GCA_022829145.1. Classification (NCBI taxonomy): domain Eukaryota; kingdom Metazoa; phylum Chordata; class Actinopteri; order Albuliformes; family Albulidae; genus Albula; species Albula goreensis. The sequence goes on from CM040745.1 coordinate 30,514,568, forward strand.
GAATCAAACAAAGTGGAGAAATCTCACAGCCTTTAAAAACTGTTCACATTGGACGTCATTCAGCCTTCCCAAAGCAAAGTATTCCTCTCAGCTGGCACACTCCATTTCAGAGGAGAAGTGTGGCTCAAGGTGAAGACGGCCATGTGTCATTGTCAGAGCTGAGCTGGGGTGTGTGTCTGGTGTGTGTGTGTGTGTGTGGGGTGGGGGGTTGGGGGGTTGGGTAACGTTCTGCACCGATTCCAAGGTCAGGAGCCCCATATGCCACCCCCTCCCTCCCCTCCTGTTGGGGGAGGATTGTAATAGCTCCACTGACAGACATGTTTCACCAGCTGGGATGGCAGCGGCTCACATGGGGGGTTAACCCCTGAATAGCTGAGGGGTTTCGGGGGACCACATGGCTGACGGTAGGTGCAGCAGAGAGCCAGGGCACCATAGGTACCAGTGTTAGCATGGTAGTTAGAGTTCCTGGTTTGAATCCCAGGAGATGTACCCCCAAGAAATGCACATCCAGAATTACTTGACCAAATATGCAGCAACATAAATGGACAATATTTAGCATGTGAGCTATGCACATTGCGCAGTGACATGGGTGTCTGATAAAAGCAAAGAGCAGAGGTTGAATGACAGAAAAGCTGTGGGGTCCCATGACAGGAACAGGGGGTCTGGTTTTAGGGTGCCAGTGAACCTGTTTCTTTATCCTTTTATGGGGCAGCCTGTATAAGGGGAGCCCTGAGTGCTTATCACAGGGCAGGGGCCTCAGGTCTTTTTCACAGAACAGGACCTATGGCAAGGGCCCTTGGTAGGTTTCACAGTGAGGGCACTATGATAAGGCTCTTATCATAGGGTAAAAAGGTATTTTTCATAATCAAAAACACTATGATTATGGCCCTAGACATTTTTCACAGTCAAAGACACTATGATAAGGGCCCTAGATATTTTTCACAGTCAAAGACACTATGATAAGGGCCCTAGATATTTTTCACAGTCAAAGACACTATGATAAGGGCCTAGATATTTTTCACAGTCAAAGACACTATGATAAGGGCCCTAGATATTTTTCACAGTCAAAGACACTATGATAAGGGCCCTAGATATTTTTCACAGTCAAAGACACTATGATAAGGGCCCTGGGTTTCCTACACAGGGCAGGTCCTATGAAAGGGGGCTCTGTTGCTCTTTTCTTCTCCAGGCAGAAGGACCTGGGGTCTCGTTCTGTGAACAGCTGTGGAAACACATGTCACATAGCACTGGGTTTTCCCTAAAAACAACTGGGAAAACAAAACATTCAAACCTCCACCCTGCCCTAAGTCCAGCCTCAAGGTCCCCCCTCCCCAACCCCAGCCAAAAAGCCTCATACGCAGGATGCCTTTCACTACTCTCCATTGTAATCATCCAATATTACCCCTCCCCATAAAAAAGAGCAATTTTCTGCATCCTGAGCTCTGCAGTTAATTATAAAAATTATATTAAAGTGGCTGTATTGTGGGGGGTTGGAGGAAAATTACACTTGGGATAATGGATGAAATCAGTTAAATTGTCCTTGACAGTATCATTATACAGTAATGACAATTAGTAAGATGAAATGTCCACTTTCCTTCAGTAACTTATAGTTTCTCTGTAGCTAAAAATATTTTGCATCTCCTGTCCATATGCTTCTCAATGGCTATGGATGAATGAGGTATCATGCCACCAAAAATGGATGAGGATACCGTATGTGAACAGAAACTGACAACTCTTTGTGTTTTGTTGTGAAGAATTAAACCTTTTGGTTGGAAGAAACAGGTCAGTCATTCAAATATAAATGTAGCTCCACCCATTTGGTACCATGATGCCCATTAAACTGTCAGTCTGCTATGACAAGAGGGCAATAGAAAAGAGAGGAGAGAAGCAGCACAGGATCTTTTGATAGATAATGAGTTGCAGGGTTTGTACACCATGTTCAGAGGAGATCATTAACATGTAACAACATTGTTAACAGCTTATCAAAAAGTTCATCTCATGCTCAGGGATATCCACAGCCCAGCAACCTGACAGACAGATCATCCCACCCGACAAAGACGGATGAGATCAGAATGTCATCGGCCACTTGACAGAGCTGGAGGGGTTCTATTCAGGTGCTGATGACTAATTTCAGTGGGGGGTTTGGAGAGGCCTGCCAGGACGCTCATGGCACTCGTCCACTCTGCTGTAACATAGCTGTTATTTGCACTACAGCAGAAAATGCTTCGCAGATGAATATTGACTGCGCGCTGCCACCACGTGTTTTTCCAAAGCCGGGACACAGATTAGTGGAGATTATATGTGATTCTATGCTGGCATCGCCTAACTGTAAAAAAGGCAACTTAACCCCTCGACTGTCAGTGTGGTGATTCAATTTATAGCACCCCCTCCATATACACACATCTCCTCCTCCTTACCCCCTTGTGAGTGATTTTTAAAGTAACTGTATCTGCTAAATTCAGATACCACTCCCAGTGTACTACCCTGCCAAATTCAGGCCCCTCTGATTCACCTGCTCATCATGGACCAGCCACTGTCTGGCTGGTTCAGCTGTATGTCTGAGAGACAGACCCTCCCAAATCCTCCCCCTGCATAGACACACACACAAAATTTGCCCAGCCCCAAGTCAGGTTTCTGCGGCTTTAACCTTTCACATTAAAATCAAGTCAGACCCGGCTGTCCAGTGTGGGGCTGGGGCTGGGGGGAGGGAGGGGATGCTGGCATTAGCCGCTTTGGTCCCCCTCAGCTGTTTGTGTTCATAACATTATGACAGAATATCGACCCCTGACTGACAAATGTAAAAAAAGAAGGAACCCTGGAGCAACATTCCACCCTTGTATGGGTCCCATGTGTATGTGTGAGTGTGTGGGTGGGTGTGTGTGTGTGTGTGTCAGAGAGAGAAAGACTGTGAAAGATTTTGCTCCAGACCACTGTTTAGTTGTCTCCACTGAGGCTGGGTGAGAGGGAAGACTTATTTTAAAGACTAGAACAGGTGGACAAGCCTTGATTACGCCTCAATTCCAGATGCTAAATTCATTGATTCATTGAAAGTGTATTAGTAGTAAAAACCATTTCCAGGGTTGAATGTTTCTTCAGTTTCAAAATACAGAATTAATATGTAGGCCTAGAAATGTATTTTATATATCCAATAATCTAATGTAGGAAATAACTAAATATCACGACAGTGTTTTGTGTAATGGCACCGCATGTATTCCATTGCTCTCATCCCTAACAACAGGCTTTTAAAAGCCTTATTAGTGTAATTAAGGGTGACAGGAGAGGCTGATTGCCTTGTCATTATTAAGGGTATGATATAATAGTCAGGTATAGTTGTAGTCTGATTATAAGAAGTGGAGGCATATGAAAATAATATCATATTAATCATGGGAAGAACATAATTGTATATTATCTAAGCAACATTAACCTCATGCTATTTCTGGAAAACTGGCAAAGGCAGTTGATCTGTGTTTTTCTCCGCTTTGGTCCTGGAATAGCCCTGTTTATAACATATGTATAAGTTCTGAAACAGATTTTAAAAATGTTAAAATGCAGGTTTGGCTTATCACCATATTTTTTGTCCTTTGTCCTTTCCAATGGAAAATTCAATTTATCAATGACCAGGTGTCTACATATTCAGCATGTTGGACTTCCAGCTGTAGGTCTGTAATTACATCAGTTCAAAATGTCACCTCTCACAAAGAATTATTGTCCACATGACTTTACTAATACATTAAGGTATCAGTTGTCTGACAATTGGACTGGTTGGTCTAAGTAACCTCCATCACATAAAAATGGGATAATCATTGATTGATACTTGGATATTCAGTCTGCATGTATATACATATTTTCTATGACATGGTAAAAACAAATAGGGTACATCTTTGGTCATTAGAAATTATAAGTATCACATTCAAACTAATTAACTGCTTTTCATGCTACAGGAATTACAAATAAGGCTGGATCAAAAATCTGAATACATAATGTACTCCGACACACCAAGACAAAGAATGACTAGCCCCCTGAACCTACTCTTGCAAGCTAAAATACTGATCACAGTTAAGAAGCTTAATTAGCTAATTGTTTTGTGCATGAATCAAATTTTTACAAGTACTTTGAATCCTTTGCCTGTCAAGTTTAATGACACCTTGTTTATTTTCCCAAACAGTAAACTTTATAATTAGGTTTTTTGCATATTGCTGCCATGACTCAAAATCTCTAAGATGCAAGTATGTTTCACTCCTAAGTGTGTGAGAGAGAGAGAGAGAGAGAGAGAGAGAGAGAGAGAACCTAGGAGAATTGAAAGCCTGGGGCACGTAAGACAGAAACAAGAGGTTCATGTGGTCCACTGATGTCATTGCATGACAGTATGATTTGTTTATATTTAAACCACATGACAGATTATACCACCTTTCCCCTGACAGAACCATGCTGAGTTTGGCCATGCTGTAACACATAGCTAGGGCATTGCTGACAAGTTGCATTTGGTTTTCCATTGTTGTCCATAGGCTGTTAATCCTTGCAAAAGCAATGCAATTCACACATCTATCTTACTACAGGGACAAGAATTGACAAAAGATGAATATGACAAAAATGAATTAAACTTCCAGTTTGGACATTTATGCGATCCTTTGACGTGCTTAATTGGTAGACGCACTTGACATGTTCAAAAACAAATATATTTCCTCATTCCTGCTAGGCCTGGAGCTCACAGCTCACTAATTTCATCTCTGACCTGCTTATTCTGTAACCAGACCGGTGCCAGTTCTCATGCTTGATATAACTGAATTTATCCCACCTGGCCAGTGCTGCAAAGGTTTTATTTGAACAAGGGATCTGCTGAAGCAAAGTCAAGGGTCAATTGAATTGAAAACCTGAAGTGTCCCATTCAAAAATAAACTCTTAAGTATAATACTGGCTGTCATGGTTGCCATGTTGAAACAAAATAATTTTGTTGAACACATTACATGCATAACAGTAAATTTTGATTTCCATTGATCACATAAGGTTTGTGATTAAAACACTCTTTTTTGTTTTCTTTCTGTGCTCTGGGCTCATCTGTGTTTGGTAGCGCCGCACTGTCGAGTGCCCAGCCTATGATTGCTCACCACTAAACATTCCAGAACATTCCACTGGCCACAGGCTGTTAAGCTTTCATTAGCTTTAAATGATTTACATTTCAATTAAGAGACGTTTGTTTTCTGAAGTCAGTCTCCATATCCAAACACCCTCTGACATAAGGACACGTTTTAGAAGGCAAAGGTTAAGTAGTTACACAGTTTAAACCCATTACAGACTACAGCAGTGCACATTTTCCCCACATTCATGCACAATATGAGAGGAAAATTTTAACCTATTATGTAAGCTGTAGATTATGTTGTTGTAGACTGTTGTTTTGATAAGCAGCACTTTTGGTGCACAGTAAATCATTTATAAATGGAGTAGTACAAAAAATGCACAGCTTAATGTGTCATAATGTGTCAGAACCCTGTAATATGTGAGCCTATAAATACAATTTTCTATGTTTATCCTTGTATACATACTCTGTGATGTAAACATTTATGATTAATAAGTCTGGTCTTAAAAATGTTATTGTATAATATAATCTTTGGCATAAAAAGTGTTGTATTGTGAATACTGTTGGCCAGGAGATGTTATTTTCCTTCCTTTGTTCTGGTGATGCCTCAGGAGGTCAAAGGTCACTGTATAAGAGGGGTGCTACAGAGGTGTGCTGGAGGCCAGATGTGTTGATGAGCGATTTCTTTGCGCCCTGATGAGCAAGGCACTGAGACGTGTGGTTTGGGGCCAGCACAGTGATACAAATCCTGTGTGTGTGTGTGTGTGTGTGCACATGTATGTGAATGAGTGTAAGTTCATCTGCATACATGTGTGTGTGTGCTTGCCTAAACGTAAGTAGCTGTGTTTGTTTGTGTGTATATGCATGATTTTCACCATGTATGTACACGTTAATGTCTCTGTGTGCGTGCGCACGTGTGTGTGTACATGAGCTCGTCAGCATACACATACATTTGTTATGCCTAAGTGTGAGAGCATGAGTGTGTTTTTGGACACAGATTTTCATTAAGGCTGACTTCACATCCTTCTTCAAATAATGAAACAGTCTCCGTCCCCTGGGCCGTGACTGCAGTGATGACTGATAGGGGAGGGGAGGGGGAATGGTGGTGTCTGCACACTCTGCAGCCCTACACACACACACATACACACACTCACCCCAAGGCACACACGTGTCTCCACTCCAGATGATGGGGTACACTGTAATATGCTCTTCTGTAGAATTCATGGAGCAACAAACACACTGTGAGAAACCGTGAAATGCAATGTAAGCAACACAAGCACACGCTGAACCACCCCTGTTACTCTTCATGGAACATTCCAGACCTTGACATAAGTAAAAGTAAAATAAATTATGGGAAACATTTCGCAGAGAGTCTCACGTCTTGTGTGGTAACAGGGACGGCGGCAGTCTGAGAGACACACGCGGCCAATCATGCGCATTTCTGTCTCCCTGAGTGGGGATATTCTCAGGCCCGTAAACCCTGCTCCGCCAAAGTTTTACTATACATAAAGGCACTGGAGATGCAGTGCTCTTTAAATTGCCATCCCTCTTCAACGCTGTAGCAATTCATGTAATCCAATCCAAATCTGCTTTTGTCCAAATCTGCCCCTCCTCAGCACTGTTCTCTTATATGGTCAGCTGCAGTGGGCCTCTGTCTCAGGGATGATGGGTTAAACAGAAGGCAAAGCAAAAAATGCTATTTGGGGAAGAAAGTGACCTCCTCCAGGACTCCACCAAACTTACCATTAGCAGGTCACCTGAACACTGATAAGCACCTTGAAGAGATGACAAAGAGCACAGAGAATCAGACTTGTACTTCTGTACTGGAGCACCACGGGAATAAGCTCAGCTCCATTCTCTGGACGCTACAAACTATGGAGATTAAATTATTGAGTAGATGATCTCGACCTCATGAAACACATGACACACAATACCACGACGATCAGAGACCAACGTCCAATTGGTAGGGATGAGCGATAATGCCCAAAATCATTAGTTTAAAGACCACATACAACAGCCAGATACGGCACACTTGTTGAACAGCAGAGATCTGAGACTTTAACAGAAGCTAAGATCAAGTGTGAATCCTAAAGATGAGACCAAGTCCCCAGGCTAATGGTGTGACCATGGTTTGAGACAAGAATAGTTGACATGATACTAACCAATGGAAATGAGGTTTTCTCAAAAATATGGTTTTTTGATCAAAAAAAAAGATCAAGTCAGTAGGTAATGCATGGATGCTTTTCCCTGTAAAAATAAATAATGAAGGAATAGATGAATACATTTGAAAACTCCATAAATATTACATTAACACAACTGATAAATAGTACATTATCATCTAAATGTATGAATAAATGAATGACTAGCTGTGAAATACAGGAATCAAAAAATACATTCGCCATCATGGTTCCAACTGTTTCTAGCGGAATGTTAGAGCAGTTTTGAAAAGGGAAAACCTGCTGTTCTCTGAGAGATGAAGGAGGTGGAAATCTGATCCACATTCTATGTTTCATAAATTCCCATAGGTTCAATGATTTTTAGATCTGGTGATTGGGGAGGTCATGGAAGGTGTTTAACTTCATCCTGGTGTCCATGAAATCATTTATGAATCTGTTTAGCAGTGTGTATGTGAGGGTTTTACTCTTCAGAATATGTGAATCTCTTGAGATGTCAATACTCCAACCCTAGGATTCACCTGGTCACCTAAAATGGCTTTTTATTCTTTTGCCGAATTCTACCATGCAGAATAAGAAATACTCCCAGAAGATGCCTGTTCATTCTCTAACAGATCCATTTCCATATTTAACAGATGAGAACAGACAATGAAGGTTGATGGCTTCCTTTCCTTTCTCCAATACAAATGTAAAAATGTAGGAGAAATGAGAAGACAATTGTTATGTCCTTAAAATCCATCAGTGATTTTCTACTTGTGACCGCTGTTTCTTTTACCTGATGTGGACTCTGTTCCCCAAAGTACATGTAATAATTTAGCCATTTCTGTGACTTAAGCACCTGCAATTCCGGCACCATTTTACCTTTTTGACAAAAATGTTACATCTTTACTGTTGCTTAAGAAACTCATGTATTAAACTGTTGATTTGAAAATACATTTTATAGCAGAGACATAACTGGTAAATGGTATTCACATTAATATGGAATACATGAGTACATTCTTTTGTGACTGCAAAGTATTTTCTTCAAAATATGTATTATTCTTCGTTCGGTGTTTCCATTTTTTTCCCCAATGTGCTTCACAGTGCATATAAAACTGAACAACATGTGCCTTGTAGTGAGTTACTGTTTTAGGGCTAGGATTTTCGATTAAAAAGAAAGTAATGCAAAATCATTCATGACATAAAATCTGAATAGTAGCTGGTTCTAAAATGAAAAAGGGCCAAACCATTCCATGGCTAATGAAGCCTTAAATTAAACTGAGAACAAGGAACCGTCTTGCAGAAGAATGCAGAATTTAAAAAATAACAGAAGCGATAAATCATATTGGCAAAGTTGCCAGGCACCCGCAACTCAAGCTGAACTAATGTTTCCCATCAGGGGTCCGGACTTGTTGCTTGGCGGAGGCTCTGGATGATGTCGACCGACATGCAGCCAGTGGCAGGTAAAGGAGGTGGGCTTTAAATTTCAGAAATGAACAGCAGATTTGGTGGGAGGGAGTTAAAATCCCACAGAGGATTTAGAAAAGGTGTGAGCCACATTCATTGGAAAGGTAACCACTTGGTTCAAACCACTAATTGACTGCTGATCAGAAAAGTACAACTTCAATAAAACCAGCACTTAATACTCTGTTAGCATTTATTTTTTATGTTAAAAAGTAGAACAACTACAGATGGTTCCAAGAGGTTGTTATAAGCCATCAGTGGACAATTAGCGCTTTGTGTTCTAGCCTTTTAATTTTGTCCTTTTGGAGGAATGGCACTTTGACGTCAGGTCTTGGTTCAGAAAGGCCAACTGGATTGCCACTAGCTTTGTACAGAGAGCTTAGCGGTATTTACAGCTTGAAGACACTTGAAGGTTATGTGAATTACATAGGAAAATGACAAGCACATCTATGTTTCTGCATTTGAGGGCAGCAGCGGATAACCATGAACAAATGAAATTTACAATGGCTTATAGGACCGGGATCTCTCTTGTGAGAATTTTACAGTGAATCTGGGGGCCTGAACATGGGCTTGTTGATCTGTTTCTGTGAAAATGAAAACACGGGGATGATTGCAGAAGCACATGCTCTGTGCAGAATCGGTCGCCCGACATAAGAAACGTAGCGATTATTCATTCTGAAGCAGGGAATGGCGCTATAAAGGGACGTCTGGGACCCTGAAGTCATGAGGAGCAAATATTTCAAGTTGAAAAGTTTTTTCCTCCTTGAATCTCAGTCTGGCAGCTCTTTCCCCTTCCAGTAATTTAGGACTTCGGGATCAGGAGCTGTGGCCAGGATCATGAATCTACATACGTGCAGTGTTGACATCACGCATCACCAATCTTGTTTATTAAAAACCAAATTCCTTGACATCTCAAACCACAGGTTGAGGGGTTCAAAAGAAAGAAGAGTTATATAGAATATTTGCACAATACGATATATATAACAAAATGAAACAGCCCTTTTTCCACAAAGGTATGCCCATTTGTTTTATTTATGTGTTATTTATATGTGTCATTGGTATGTCGTCTCTGACATGTGTATTTGATCTAAAATAATACATCTCCGAAATGGGAAACCATGGCAAACACCTTTAAAAACTGTATGCTCTAAAATAGATTAATTCACATATTCACATGTTATAGTGGGTCCCCAGAACCCTACATTGTTAAAAAAAAAGTCAAATGAAGGAAGTGAATATAATTTTGAACTTGAGCTGAAATCTGAGAAAAAATATATGTAATTACAGTAATAGTTGTGTATCCAGGGGCATGAAATTGAATAAAACAAGAGAATGATCCAAGTTGTATCTCTGCTCATGCTGCCAAGAATCATCAGGATTAAGAGACCAAAAGAATCCTGAATCCTCCAAGGGAAGGGTTCGGACACATGTCTGAGAGTTTGGACCCCCTTCTCTTATTTGGGCCGGTGCTATGCATTTGTCACACTGAATCTGGAGCGTAACCAGCGGGAGAGAAGCGTCAGTTATGAGAAAAACTGCTTTCTTGCCAATGCAAAGCGGGGCCAGGAACAGCTCTTACCTTGTCTCATTCCATTACGCACATAAATGTGAAATTCACCACTGATTTTATAGGGTATTGAATAAAAGGTTGAAATACAGTCTCCCTTTACCATCTAAGCCCCTGTCTAGTCTTGTGGTTGTACAGGAAATGGTTGACTGTAAGAGCCCTTCCTTGTATTTCTCTCTATTTAACACCGACCACCCCCTCCCCCGCCCCCTTCCACCCTGCTCAGTCCATATCATCAGGTCCATTTCTTATACCTTCCAATCTGGCTGTTTTGTTCACATATTTTTCTCCTGGATCCCTGAAAGTGATACTACAGAGAAGTCAAACCCTATTAGACTCAGTGGTGGTTGAGCAATGTTTTTTGAGCTTCTTTAATTTTAATAATTTTTATCGCTCCAACAGGGGATCTTAGGAGGAATGGAACGGCTGTTCATCACAGCTTGTTTTCCTTTTCTTCACAAAATCTTTACTCATTTATTTACATTTATCCAAGCATGCTGGTCTGTTTGTTCGCCGTTGTTTGGAAATATGCTTTGGCCAATCGCAGGTAGTCTCTCTGTGATAATGATTTGTTAATCACCACGGTTCAATGGCCTAACTTTTAAAATGTCTGCCCTTTCACCATGCGGTCCAGGGTTCAGCTCAAGGCCCTGTAACAGATTTATGGACCATTTGTGTTCAAGTCCTCTGGACACTTCATGTTTCCTTTCCCCGCACCCCGCTGGTTCTTTCCACTGGGCAAGAGACAGATGCCTTGGGATCCTGCGTTACAGACATTGCCATGCTATACAGACAACCTCCCTGTGGTTCTGTATAGTTACAGAACACAATTAATTGTTTGCATGGCACTGCAGAGCACTATGTTACATTTGCAAGCTGCAGAGGAGAGTGTTATATCTGCTGACTGCAGGACATTGTGTTACATGTGCAAACTGTTGGTCTTTGTGTTATATGTGTGGACTGCAGTACACTGTGATGACTGCAGGGCACTGTCATACCTGCAGTCTGAAGGACACTGTGTTATCTGTACCAACTGCAAGACACTGACCGACTGCAAGACACTGACAAGACAATATGGGCACTTTGGTCCAGTTCTGGAGCTCAGAACACTTTCAGCAGCCTGTATTGTAGCTAATTCAAGAAATGTTCACCAAGGGTTTCTTGCACATTATAGTAATATTGCCAAATTCTTTCTCACCATCACCTTAGTCTTTTTCTTACGCTGACCTTGTAGGCCGGCTGGAATGTAAAACCTTGGGATGACATGGTGTCCAGCCTAACACAGTGGTTTAATCACGTCTTTGAGGTCTTTGAGGTTGTTTAATCACATCATTACCACATGGAGTTACAATATGTTTCTCACTATCCCTCCCTCCACTTCCTGTCTCCCATCAGTCAGCCCACCAATGTGTCGCCTCTGATCACAGCATCACACCTCTGTCTATTAAACATTTGTTGTCTGTGCCATGACCTCGTGACGATGGAGCATATGCTATCGAATAATGTCACAACCCCGCCCCTTCTCGCACTCTCCAATAATTCTATATCGATCTCATTGTATCATTTTTCTCATTGCAGCAGGAAAAATACACTTGTAACTAGTTTTTAGGACACACTGGCACACAGGTTACTAAATATCTCCAACAAATCTCCCTGCTTATCGCGATCTAAATTTGCACAATGTATGTGTGTGTCTTTCATGAGAGCGTGTGTAAATGTATATTTGTGCATGTGTGTGTGACAATGTGTGTGTGTTTTAGTGAGCATGTACATGTAAAATGACAGCTGCTTCCCTGAAGTCTCACTTCCTGCTTAGTGTCTCTTTTCCACGGGAAGTCCTGTTCAAGTCTGTCACCCTCAAAAGGGATTATGAGATCCTGAGAGAGGCGGCACTTGGAAAAATCTGATATGGGCGACATAATATTTCAATCACCACAACTCTAGAGGGGCCTGTATCTGACCTCTGGCCAGAGGCTTTACACGGGCGAAAAGAAGAAATTAGAGGCCACGCAAAATTCTCCAAATAGCGCCTGTTCCCGAAAAGAAATGAAGACAATAAAACAGTGCTGGGCCATTGTTGTGGCATCTGTGGGTGATGAACATTTGCCCATCCGTAACACACCCTGCGTATTTAATCCCCTGGCTTTTGGCATGTTTCCCATGTGAAAGCATAAAGGGCATACTTCTCCTATAGTGCAAACTTCCTCCAGCTGCCCACAAAGATTGTCTGTTATGTCACTGTTAAACTCCTTCAGACCCCTATCCAACAGGTGTGCTGCCCTGTCACATGTAGGATACGATCACCACAGTTAAACTCACACATGCACGCTCTCACACCCACCCTTGTGCATGCATACAGAAACTCTCACCCACACTCATATCTCTGCCTCTCTCACACACGGGTGCATGTACATTACACTCAGGCACATATACATTCATACACGCTCTCCTACAGCAATGCACCCTTTCACACAAACAAACTCACACAAAAACACAGTGTTTAAAAAAAAAAAAAAGCACACAGGAACGTTCAGCCCATGAAAGCGAACATTCATTTAAAATTCATGTCGCTATCCGCAACATGGCGTAGGAGCTAGGTCTGTTTGCACGTTGATTTGGCCCCCCCCCATCTAAGCCCGGCCATTATAAGTGTGACACAGTCCAGAACTGACACCTTAGTCCAGGTTTTAGTTTTGAGCAATAGCGGGTGTTAGAAAAACATATGATGTGGGCAGTTGTTTGGAGGGGGGAGGGAGGTGGTCATAAAGCCTGGGTTTATTAGCTGTTGTTTGATTTGTTCCTGAAGCCCGCAGAGCAGGCTCTAAATCAGCGCATGCAGCTGCTGCTGGCTCTCTCTCTGGTCACAGCAGGTGTATGGTCCAGGCCGCCTGTCAGATCCCCCCGCTCACATAACAAATAATAAGGGCCTGCACACACGGCCCATCCATCATGGTTATGGCTGGTCCCGACGAGACCGCCGCTCTGACACACACTGCTCTACTCTTTCTCTCTCCTCGCAATGTTGGGGAGGGGGGGCAGCGGGCAGTGTGTGTGAGGAGGGGTAGGAGGAGTGGAGCGGGGTGTAAGAAAGTGAGAGAAGAAATAACATTCCCTGAATCACTACATGCTGCAAATATTCTTTTCTCCACTGCAAGGAGATGGTAAGCATTACATGAGCGTAGAGGAAGGAGGATGAGGAAGGAGAGACAGAGTAGATGAGGGGGCGGTGGCAGGGAGGGGATGTTGGGGGCAGGGGGGTTCTTATGTATTTATTTGAGGTTTAAAAAACAATAGACATATTGTGGCTGGGGCAAAAATCAATTAGTCTTCAGAACAGAGAGAGTCCACATCTGGTGTTATTTAATGCTGAGAGACTGGGGCTAGGATTGGGCCTGGGGGGCCTGAGGTGGGGGCTGGGTATGGGGGACCAGCACCCGCTCACTTCAGCAGGTGATGGTAGCAGACTCCACAAGGCACCACCAGACACCAGGCCCCGCTGGAGGGCCGAACGAGGAGAACCGGTTGCTGTAATTTAATTTAGGTTCTCATTATACACTCCTTAAAAAAATGGTTGGATCACCCTGCTGGCTGAAACCCCAGCTACCCCTCTTTCACTATCTCCTTCTCCCTGTTTAAGAAGGCCATCAATCTCACACACAAATACAGCTTTATGGAGGGTTGGGCCAGTTGCTCCAGTTTAATCATCTCTAAGAGCTTCACTCAATAAGAGAATTTGGGAGACAAAACAGCAGAGCCTATGCATCACTCCCAGTTCATGCTCAGCATATTTTAAACTTTGATGTACTAAAGGCAGACAGAGTATTATTTTTCATTGGCAGCCATCATCTCATATTGCATCCAAATCCTTCCCTTATATGACAGAGATTCAATAAGCGAGCTATGCTGTTATTTAACTTCACACATTCTTTTCTTATACGGAAAAGACAAACGTCTTCCAACTCAACAGTTTAAGATGTAGACTAAAATGAAGGATACCATCTTTCCAAATCTGTTTCCTCAATGTGTTTATATGCCATGTACTTTTCTTGTAGCCCAGGGCTTAAGACATTGTGAATTATGTGACTCATCACACGTTGTACGCTTGTTACTCTGGCTGAATGGTCCGCACAGAAAGGATACCGATTATTATGAGAGTAAGACTCATGCAAAGCACATGAGGTCATATCGAAAACGAAACAATACGTGTAACTGGCCTGAGATCAAGGGATTAGTTTCATTACCCGCACAGATGAGGAGACAGGGAGATAAATTTTCTCTCTCCCTCTCTCTGTTTCTCCACTGGAAGTCTGTTTGTGGGCTGCTCTCTTAGAGTGGCTCTGGCCGGTTGCTCCATGCTGAATGCTAGGCTTTGGTTATGGGCATGTGTGAGCATGGCATGGGGACAGAGTAATAGCAGTCTCCTCACCAGCTCTCTACAGCTGGGCTGCACTTGCCCCCTCCGACACTCTGACACATGAAAGAGAAATGGCGAAGGGGTGCAGTATTGGGGTCACCGTGAGACTTTCAGCCCTCGTAAATCAGGCCCGAACTTGTGCATAGCTTTAACAGAACCAGCCGTGTGAGTGTGTGTGTGTATAAGAGTAAGAGCATGGGTGTGTGTGTGTTGTGGAAAGCGTAAGTGTGTTTGTGTGTGTTAGAGTGAGAGAAAGTGTGTGTGATAGAGAGCATGTATTACTGTGAAAGTGTGTGCATTTGTGTGTGCATGCATGAGAGTGAGAGCATGTGTGTGAGAGCATACATTAGGGTGAAAATGTGTGTGTTTGTGCATGAGAGTGAAAGCATGTGAGTGAGAGAGCATGTATCTGAATTGTGCATGTGTGTGTTTGAGAGACAGGAGAAGCCCATATGTGTGTGTGTCAGTATGCCTTCAGCAGAATGCTGTATGACATGTGAACTGTTATGTCAGATCAGTGGAATCTTACCATCTTTCATCTTCACTCTTTTACATCGTAAAACAGAAATATGTATTGCATGTCAGCCATTTTATGCATGGGTTTTTTTTTTCCTGGCAGATGTGTGCAGAGATTGCTGAGTGAGGTACAGCATGTGATATGTAGCTATGTGGTGCATTTAAGCTAAACAGGTTTGTAAATGTAACATTTACTTCCCTTTGTCTGCTACTGTTATTTCTCCTGATGAAAGCTGAAGGTAAAAAAGGTTTGGCCTATTAGAATGAACTAAGAAGCTGCATGGTGACCTCCTATTTATTATTTTAAAGGCCATATATGTTTTAGTGTATGTGTTTCTTTGTAAGGTATGTTTCTTAAAGACTAGATGTCATACAAATGGAACCGTAGTCTTTTGTGAGTAGTGCATATGGTTTGGATAATAGTCTTTCAACAGCATAAAAGTTAAAGTGCAGGTATCTCTTTCTTAGAGGGAAAATACATTGAGTTTTTGATACTGTATGTTTTTTTCAGTGAGTCATGCATCTTTCCTTGGATATTGTTTACAGCATTCAGCCATATTTACGACTAAATCCTTCCAAGGAAGCCTGGAGGGTCATACAAATTTCATTTGGATGAATTTCTTCTACAGATCCTCTTTACTGCAGATAAAACATTCAATTCAAACCAGGAACACCAATACACAAAAGTAAAAATATGCCAAGTAAAAAATCAGTAAAAAAAAGTATCCTACAGAAAGTATAGTATTTGAGCAGTACCTTTCAATGTATCTGTACACCATTGCATGTGCTATTTAAGATGCCGTAATCTTTGTATGATGCATACATACTAAAGGAGCGTTTGCATAACTCCCTAAAAGCATCTGTAGGGATTATTAATTGTTAGATCTTAATTGTGGATTATCTCACAGGAGGCAAACACTCTCTGATCATGCTCAGAACCTGCTAGAACAGGTCAAAGAGAAACTCAGTGGAAAAAGAGCCACTTAGGACACATTACAGCTCTGTGTTGGTTGGTCAATGATCTGAGAAAGGTAAACCTAATGTGCAGGGAAGCAAACATAACAGAACCTAACTAGTTCTCTGGGAGCATCTTTCCCAACAAATCTGCATGGTATCAGGGTGGTTCAGATGACCAACCTTATTTAACGCCCTTAACCTTGTTAAGGGCACCTTGGAAGTTTACCCCTAGTATTCTCTTAGATCTTTTCAGACTGAGAGAGGGTGAGAGAGAGATTTATGACTCTGTGTGAAGACTTAAGTGTGATTCATGACCTGATTAATTTAATTCCATGGAGGTAGATGTGGAAATTTTGAACATTCTTGAGAAGGTCACAACACTCAGAGGGGGTTAGAGAAATCTACTGTTTAAAAAAAGGAAAGAGGAAAACCACCTTCATACCACATTTTTTTCATTGGGCAGGAAAGCAATGAGTGGCTTTAATAGAGTGTACTGTATGTCTTGTTCATTACTGGATGTAGTAATAAATGTACCTTAATTAAATTATATGAATCATTACTAAGCTATGGTGAGATGTCACAGATTTCACCCCCTACTGATCAACAGAGCCTAGAGAAGCCTGACTTGAAGGCCTGAAGTGTGCTCAGCTGGGCTCAGCTCCAGAAACTCTGCTAATGTGGGCTGTTCATCCCTAAGCCAATCAGCTACCATTAGTAATCTAGAGAGGCCTGGCATGAAGACACAGTGGTCTTTCAATGGTTCACACCCCAGGACAGTGCCAGACCACTTGATTACAAGTCCTGAACCAGAAAACCTCTCCTTTCATTTTCACTCCTCTTTCACGGGGGCCCAGACCAACTTCTTCCCCATCACCGAGGACACACTTAGACAGAAGAGTTAGGAGTTTCCACAGCTCCTCCAGAACCGGGCAGAAATCCTAGCTCTGTTTCCAGGCTATTCCTTCAGCTCACTGAAGCCACCTGCTAATTCACTGAACCCCTCCATTAATCGCTGCTGTGCTTTACACAGTTAACAGGAGGCAAGGGAGCAAGAGGGCGTCCATTCCACACCTTCGCACTTTTCTTTTGTGAAAATCACTCATGCATTCTCAAAGCATTGGGAGGTCAATGGAAAAAAAATGATTCAGGCCTGCATAAGCCTCCTTCTCCTCCACTCTCAGACTAATGAGATGAGCAGTGAGGTGTTTCCAAGAATAGGCCTCTGTAGCAGCCAGGTTTTAATGCCTTTAGACTTTTCTGTGATGGAGATATAGCAAGAGGTCTCTTCATACAGACAGTCCCACAGCAGAATCAGTTAATCATACTGTTTAGGCCTCGATATAACCAATGGAAAATTTATGAATTGGTCATTTTTTAGAAAACTACTCAAGCTGCCCAAATCAAACTCAAGGTTTGGCCGTGAAAGACCCTTCCAAAATAAATTTTACATTTAATGCCTGTTATGAAAATTATACCACAAATCCAAAGAGGAGAATTGTTTCTGTCTGCTTGTTTACAGCACCATTACTGCCTTAATAAGGCTCCAATGATTGGATAATCAATACTTAATAATGATGTAAACATGCAGAAAATGAAAACCTGATGGAGAGCAATCAGAAATTTGGAGGAGATTAACAATCCCTCGAAGGGGAAAGAGAGGTTTGGGCTGTCCTCCAGATGGTTTCGTAAACGAGTCAAAATTCCACAAACCTATCATAATGAATCAATGGAACATTCCACATCATGGTTTATTAAAGAAGAATGTCTATTCCTATACAGCCTTTCCAAAGTAATCAACCTCATTGTGTAGCCATTGTTACGGTAATTAGACCATGCCCACTGACCATGCCCAAGTTTCTCTTTTAGGGTAAAACTGATTTGAAATGAAGATTTGAATAGGAAAAAACGGACCATTCATTAAGATAGAATTTTCAAGAAAATTCAAGGTATGGTTTGGATGAAATGTAACAGTGCCAGAATGTTTCTGTTCTGCTACAGTCAAGTCAAATAGTCACTGTCACAGCTGAAGTCTAATAACTGGTTCCCTGCACAATAACCCCCCACCCACCCACTGTCCTCAAAAAACTGGTGAACACACTGCCAGTGACCCCAGGGAGGCCCCTGACTCCCTCTTTGACCCTGCTAAATCATTATTTGCCCCTGTCTCACTTACTGTCCAAACTGAAGCACCCGGTTCCTCTGTCTCTCCTACGGTCCTGGGTGTTCAGCTGCCTGACCTCCAGGACAGTATGAGTCCATATGTTGGTGGAGGAAGTAGTCATCACAGACCTGACGTGCAGTATTTTTTTCCTCCTCACCCAGGGACTTGCTCCTTGTTTCTTTTGCTCTCTCCAGCACTGTGACAGATGTTAAGAGGAACCTGTGTGCCAACAGCAGTAGGAGGGATTGATGAGAACTCAGAATTCTCTCCCCAGGACCCTGTCGGTGTGTTTTAGAGATCAGATGTATCCTCTACACATTGAGGACGCCCACAAAAGCGTTCCATTTCCACAGAAATGTCAGAGATGAAAACTGTCAACTGCAAATGCTACTGTATGCTAACAGTGTGATCAGATTTGACACACACACATATACACATGTGCACAGAAATACACACACAATTTCTGAACAGTGAAAAATATACTGTGGTTTGGAGGAGACCAGAATGATGAGAGGGACAGTTCTCATAAGAAACACATTTTTTGTTTTTCCCATCATTAAAATTGTATTTCTGTTTCTTGAGGAAAATTCCACGAATAGATTTGTTGTCTTTATCCATTTGCATAGATGGACAGGAGAGTTGCCTTTTTTCCTCCTCATTTGGAAAATCCAATCGTGCTCACAAGCCACACTCATCACTGCAGTCTCTGTCATAAATTCAGAGGAGCACAGATAAACAAGCGCTATCCACCGAAGCATGATGTCAGCCATTGCTTTTTCTCCCACCACAGTCCACAAGCTGAGCTTGCAAATGATTAGGAGGGGGATACATCATGTTCAACTTAATTTTAACATTTTTTTTTAACATTATTCTAAATCAACAAATAGAACAATGAAGAGTAGTATCTATTGGACAATCTATTTCTGTGCTTGGTAATGCCTTTTTAACATGTAACCTAACAGTGAATAATTCTGCACTGCGTTAACTTGGATAAAGTTGATGATCAGCAATTGAATTAGTAAATCAGTATATTATGTAGGAATAATTTATCCATTATGCCCGAATATATTTATATCTATTGTGATAAATTTATGTCCAACTACATGCCCAAAGGTTAATAAATTATTTTCCATACAATTGTACAGCTTGCTCAATGAGAGTCTATTCAGCCGAAGACAGTCTCAAAGAACTTAAGAACTAGTGCTTTCTAATTTCTTCATCTTACATAATTTATCGAGTACATGTAAGTATCAGTATTATGTATCAGTGGCAAATATATGGTAAGAGGGCATGCATACCATCGGAAAATTATATGTAGATATAATGGGAAGAGCATATGCAAAGAATGCCTGGACAGTATGTTTTTGGAAGAGTATATATGTGGATACAGTGGGGAAATTGTAAACAGTGTAAGTACATTGTGGGGAGAGTATGTACAGCACATGCGTACCTTTGGGAAACCATATTATATGCATACAGTGGGGGAAAGCCTATATTAGCATAAGGTTTCACCTCCATAAATCTTGGCTTTCCTGCAGGGAGAGATGAAACTGCCTTCAGGAGCCAGTACTGACATGGAAAGGGGGCTCATGTATCAAATCAACACAATCCGCACACAACAGCACAGGAGACGCCTCCAAAAGAGAATCTGTTTTCTCCAGCATGTCCCTTGGTTGGCGTGATCAGAGGTCTTAGCCCAGAGGTTTTGGTAGAACTTCTCTTATTTTTTCTATCAAGGGTCTTTTTTAAAACCTCTGTTCCTATTGGGACCCTGCAGTTCTTTATGGAATAATCGAAGCTGAACTGTTCACCATTGGAATTATAATGGCAAAACAATAGTCTGAGCTCCCTCCTAAAGGAGAAGATATTCATAGTTCACGACAATAGGAGTTTTTTTATTTTTCTGTTATTCAATATTCTATTGCACAGGCTTTTAAATAAATATGAGAAAGTGATTTTCTGTAGCAAATGCAAATCATTATGAATCTGTAAAAAAGTCCAGTCCTAAGTGTGATTAGAGTGGGACTGTGGCCTTGTACAGCTGATATTGTCAGAGGTTCCTTAACATGAGGTTTGAGTCCACAAGTTGCCTCTGCCATTTGAAATATGCATGGGCCTGGAGTCCTCCGTGATTTTGACACTTTTCAGCCAGCTAGCTGTCTGGTCAACACCCGAAGTAACAAGAGATAACGATTTCTCAAAATCTTCACAGGCTCACTGTGGATTGGAAGAGAGAAATACTGCTACTCTCTAAGGCTGAGGATGGCTGGCCATGCACGGCGACGCTGGACATTAGAGGGGGCCTGTCAACACGGCCATGACCAAACAGAGTCCTGCACAGATTAGTGACAAACATCGTCTGCCTTAACCGCCGTAGATCAGCCAGACGAGAGACTAGTACAGTTTGGTGACAAATGCTGTCAGCCTTAACTGCAGTAGATCAGCCAGAGAAGAGACTAGTAGATTGGTGACAAATTCTGTCAGTCTTGACTGCAGTGGATGAGCTATGGCAGGGTCTAGTCCAGACTGGTGACAAACTCCTGTCTGTCTTGACTGCACTAGATCACCTGGAGTAGGCCAGTCCAGACTGGTGACAAACTCCTGTCAGCCTTAATGAAGTAGATGAGCATACCAATGTTTATTCAGATTCCAGTAAAGGAATATCATCTAGATTCAGACTATCTGCTGTTGGTCCTATTTTTCAGATTTAATTTAAGCCAAACCATGTCTCTGTGAGGTAGGGCCAATTTAGGCTCATAGCTCCCCTATCATAACAAACAAGTTTTACTCTAAAATTTTAAGCGTGTGGTTTAAACAATCAATTTCAATTAATTTAGACCCTAAGAGATATGCTAAAACTTATCTACTCACAATAACATTGAGAGCATATAAGAAGCTATTTCATAAATACACTGTAAAGCAGAAAAATAACAATTGGTCATTTATTTATCAACCATATATATATCCACATTTGTGAGTGAACTTTGCTTATCCTCAACTCCATGGGTCATTAAATCATTTTTTTTACTTGAACACAGCAACTCTATTCTTCAGGGCTCAAATTATTTAACTTGATTTCATTATCATTAACACTTTCTTTTCTGCAGTACATTTTTTTTTCTGCAAAGCAACTGCATTTTCATCAACTTTAAACTGTTTTTTTTTTTCAAAATGTTACTCTAAATTACTGTTTAATTTATGAACTTATTTTTCACCATTCTATTTATTCTATTCTATCAGTCTTACTTTTAAAGCAACTGCTGCTCTCTTATTTTTCAAAACATTTCCAGCAACTATTAATTTGAATTTATTCTGCTTGCACCTCTTAGTCGCCACAGTTTCAACAAAGGGCAGAAAATGACAATCAATCAGAATAACGAGGCTTGATATCACATCATCTAGATATTCACAAAAGCCTAACTCAGTAAACCATGACAGTGACGGGTTGAGGTTAAATAATTTAATTATAGTGGACGGCCATGCTACGATAATACTGCTGGCTAGTGTGATAACGCAACAAACTCAACAGATGAATAACATGTACAAATCAAAACAAAAACAGGCTAACATAATCAACTCATTCTTTACGCCCTAATCAATTTATCACAAACCTTAAAAACAATGCAAATCTCAAATTACCGCCCATCTTTTATTACTCTTATGTCTCTTAACACCAAGATGCATTTCGTATTATTATGATTATTATTTTGCATATTAGCACCGATCTCAAACAATGGACATGGAATCTAAAAAAAAATCAGAATAAGATCAAAATCAATGATACGGACCCGCTATCTCTTCATAGCTTCCAGAGCTTTAACACTGATCTTGCTATTTTAACACAAGGCTTAACATATATTTTTTTATCTACACAGCTTAATTTAATTAAACAAACGGATATTAAATTAATGGACATTAAGGGGCCCTTTAGGGCATACAGGGATTTTCTAATGCATTAGTTAACTTAGTGTTTAGGCTAATTGTTATTGTATTCCTCACCGCTGTTTTAGCGACTGTTGGGGCAGCAATTTCTCAATGCAAACGACATAAATGGCCTTTCTTAAGATGTAATACGAAGTAGGAAGAACGAATAAATAACCATTAACATGAAAATACTGTCTGGTGCTATTAGGTAGCCACTGATAGCCATGATGTGCGCCGCCATTACTGCACAGCATGCTTTGTGTCGTTGCTAACTCTGAAAATTCATAACGGCCATTTTAGTTGTAGCTGCCATATGCATCGTGTCAGCTCGTCCCTCGTTCTGTTGTTAGTTTTGTGATTGTCAAACATTTTTCACAGCAACGCTTTTCACTGACAGCTGTCATGATACAGATAGCCTTTCTCCATGTTTACCTTAAAGATGGAGTTATGTCGGTGAATAACTTTCGTCGAAGTAGATAATACATGCGGAATGAGTGTCTTGTCCATCGCCCGGTGGTGCATATGATATAGTCATGTAGGATAGGCTATTCAAAGTACAGTAGTTTGCTCAGTGGTTAACTCTCATAAATAGCTTCAGTTGGATTGTGATTGCACAACCACTTTGCGTTCATGTTGTGCTGGCTAAACTGTTCCTGAGGTAAAATACTCACTGAAACGTCCTCATTATGAGTGAAGAGACAAACAGTATTAAATGTACGCTACTGGCGAGACTTTAAGAAGTACTGCGTTTAATTCACAGACGTAGTACGTAATTTAAAACTTTATGAAAAATAAACGGAACGTTTTCGAATCCGGTAATGCTATTGATTATCACTAAACAAATATTTCCACAATGCTTCACTTTTAAAGTGACATCTAACCGAGCAGTTGAAATCAGTACTGTATATCTTAAGATATGGACAGTAGAGATTTAGGAGATGTTTGCGTATGATATTTTCAAACATGTTTGTGTTTAGCATTAAGGGAACCCACGGGTTTTGAGAGAATATATAGGCAACCCATTTGATTTACATGAATATGCGTTTTTCATTCTAGTGGTTAATAAAGAAAGACTCATGAATAGACCCAAGCCATGATTGTTCTGTAAAGTCTATAGAGTTCTACTATGAAAATTTTATTATGTACAGTGTAGTTTGTGCCATTAAAAAAACTCTGTTTAGTGATATGAAATCGACTAATCATGACTATATAACCACACAGGGAAAATATGAATCTAGTTACACAACTACCATTTAAAATAATCAAAATGTGAAGTCCACTAAAGAATGTTACATTTGTGTATGTGTCTCTGGTAGTATTGCTTTTTAGTGAAGCGCCATAATCTCTCACACATACAAAGGATGGTACTAGTAGTGTGGTTACATCCATATTAATGGTAACAGAAATTAGCAGCCATCAACAAGGATAGAAGAGCCGTGTCTGCAGCTGGTGTTTCTGGGGCCAGTCAGAACTCCCCCTCGTCTGCCCTGTTTCCCTCCTGAGGGCCAGGGAAGGTCAGCAGGGCCAAACTTCCTCCTCGGGGTGGCATGTTCTCATTTCCTGACGCAAGCGGAGGAAAGGGTGGGGGGTGGGGGGGTGTTGGGTCCCACGTTGCCTAGTTGTTTTACTTTCTCACCCGGAGAGCCGTCTGAAGGAGGAGGAGGAGGAGGTGATGAAATGGGACATGTGGCTGGGGAGCTGTTGTATATCTGTATATTAATTTTCAATCTGAGAGTGATGAGAGAGAAGGGCAGATGGGGAGAGGACTAAATGCAGCAGTGTTTAGCTTTAAGCATCACTCGCCCACGGATCAGGTTCCCCACAATCCAGCCCTTCTATTGCTGTGGCAGGTCTCTTTGTCTTGGCCCAAAGCACATTGTTACACTTTGTGTACTCATCTGAGAAATCTGTCTCAAAATCTGTTTCCTTTTCCTTGACAAACGTATACCTTATGTGGACAGGATAGACATAACTAGAATATGTACAGAAACAAAATGATATTCTGAGATTTCTGCAGAAACCATAAACGGCAAAATCACAGACTTTATCATGGAGTGTCTTATCTGGCTGGACAAAGGATGAAAATTATTTGGTGTATTATATAATAATATGTTTTTCATATTCAACAAAATACTTCATTTGGAGTATTTTTACTATGAGTAAAAAGTAAATAATGATATAAAAAGTGATACATAAAAAGTTTTTTTTTTTCATTTGAATTAAATTGAAATTTTCTGGTTGAAAGCCCATTTGAAATCATGACTATGTACATAAGGCTTCATCTGATCATAATCATTTATGAACTACTTCTATAATGGATGTGTGGCATCAGTCAGTAAAAAATCAGCAAATATGAAATTCAGTCTCAATCTATATACCCTACTAATATATGCAGGGTCATTACAATGTATCCATCGTCTCCTCCAGGCTGAGTCATACAAAGCATTGTGCAGGGCATTTAATTCACCTCAAATGGGAGCACAGGCTACAATACTACAAGGTCACAAGTGTGGGATGGTGGGGTTTGCCTTGCTGAGTGAGTATCCAAGTTTATTCCTCCTTGGGGAGAGAGCTGTCGTTGCTGAATTCCTCAGAATGAAGAATGTTTCCCCCTCCTGCAGACTGGATAATTTACCCAGGAAGCGTTTGATGTGAAAGTGTCACTTTCAAAAACTACCGAGACTCTTTACGGCCCCTGTGCCGGGGCGAGACGAGATGAGCCGACAGCTACAGAGCTGGGCTGGAGGCCTTCCGAGAGGCAGCCTCCCGAGGTCCCTGCACGGGCTGGCTGTCCAGCCATGGGATGTTTGGGTTTAAGTGGCCACGGCTGTTACAGGAGACCCAGGGGTACGGGAGCGAGAGCCGAAAACGTCACCTGCCATTGGTAATGAGTGGACAACCATTGTTCCATCTCATCTGCCCCTTTTAAACACAGAGGGACCTCAAGAAGCTGGTGACAGCCAAGGCCAGGCCCAATCAGCATCACTGGCCTGCCTTTCACTAGGTAATCCTGCCATTATGAAACAGGCGAAGCTGACACAGTTGCTTGTGTCTAGTATATGGCTGAAGCTTGTACTTGATTCTTATTGTTCCACAATTGCTGCACCCCAGAGTCTTCAATTAAAACGTGTATAAATTATCTGAAATCTGTCCCACTATAACTTTCTCCTGTAATTCTGCCACCTCTGCCTAATGGCTCTATTAATCCCTCATCAAACTACCCTGTCAAACAGAGTATGGCTAAAGTAGATGGTAACAGAGACACAGTAACACTACCTCATTACAAGGTTCCCTCAGCACATTGTTTCTGTCAATCACTGAAAAAAAACCTTCATTAAAATACTCATGCCAGTTCATGACAAGAGCTACATCACTGCAGGGGCCTCTAGGTCTTTTGTCAGCAAAATAAAATCAATAAACAAATCTCTTGCTGCTACAGTCCCACACTAGCCTATGCCTCCTGCTATTACAGTCACATGCTAGCCTATACCATCCTGCTGCTAGAATCATAAGCCAGCCTACATCACTTGCTGCATCAGTCTCAAGCTACCCTACATGTCTTGCATCTACAGCCCCATGCTAGCCTATATGTCCTCCAGCTACACTCTCATGCTGGTTGCTTTGTGAATCTGAACCTTCTCCTCCTTCCAGGGGAAAATAAATCTCCTCAGCTTCTCACCTGCTACAACCGTGAAACCCAAACTGGCTGTAAAAACTAACTCAGCTAAAAAGTGTTAAACTGGTCTGACTGTTTATGATCTCCCTGTCTCTTTTCCCTCAGGATTACACATCTTTACATCGATCGTTCTCTTAGGTTTTTTTTTTTTTTTTTAATATTTATATTGAGCGCCGTTCTAAAGGACTATGCTACAGTATCAACATTCCTCTCAAAATCTATCAACATTTTTTATGAGGGAGTGAACGATAGAGCTGTACTCAATAAAAGTTCTTTTAAAGGCCCCCCCCCCCCACCGCCGCCCTGGCATGTTCAACCTGCATTGGAGCGTGTAATCGTAACACCATGTCCGGGGTTGCACAGAACTCACAGGCTAAATTGCCCGTGTCATCGCCTGTGCGTGGCCATGAAATACGGAGTCTGACATCACAACCCCTCACGGAGACAAGATGCTTTGGGGAAGGGGCTTTTGGGAATGCAGGGTGAATCAGATCTGTTCTGATCATTAAGGTAATTCCCTGCGTATCCATTTAAAATTATTACCTGGTTCCTTTGCCCCTTTAAATTCAGTTTCCGCCCTCTTTCTTTCCTTCTCTCTCTCTCTCCCACATGCTCTTCCTCTCTCTTTCTGTCTCTCTCTCTTTCTCCCTTACACTTTCTTTTGAACTGGACAAACTTATGTCTGAAAAACAGCTTATGCTCAATTTCCACCTCTCATCTATAAAGGCCTGGGGGCTGCCAGAAGGAGCAGTTGGTTGGACTCCAAGACAGCCTCTGAGAATCTACTATGCTGAAATCAAATCTATCCGTTTTAAATTTCATGATACTTGGATCTAGAATCAGATGAAGTTCATAGAATTACCAAAAGTGTGATGGATAGTTTTTTATGTTGCATCAACGGAGGCTGTATTTATTGTCTTATTTACAGAAGGGCAGCAGTTATGGTTATAAAATATAGTAGTGATAATGTAATAGGCACAGTGAGGATAAGCTTTTTGTTCTCTATTTGCAGGATATTACACTTCGACCAAGTGAATTGTAAAGCATTTTCATTTATGCGACGATAGGAGCTATGTTGTGTACACAAATGCTGATTTGTTTCTATGCTCGTAGAATATTTGCTGTTCTTTTCCTAAGGTTGAAGGTTCAAACACCACACACTTTTTATATTTTTACTCCAAGGGAGAGGGTCTTTCTAGTCTTGTTATTCAAGTTAAGAGTGAACTTGTGGTTACAAAAACAGTTCTGATTCATTGTAGTCTCCACAAATATAAAATCAACCATTAAATCTCTTAGTTTTTCTTAGATTTTCATAGTCATGAAGTGTCACAGGACTTACTTGTGGCATGCCTGGGGTTCTGGGCCCCCTGTTATGACAGATATTAGCTTTGAGGATGATCATAGCAACCTGTCTTTCTTGATGACGTCATCAAAGTTGAGGCAGATGGGAATAACTTGTGTATGGGAGTACAGCAGTACAGTGCATGGCCTGAGACCCAAACTATATGGCAGATATCATGGTATGATGGAGGGGAATGAGGAGGCCTATCATGGCACAGAAAGGATGGACAGGGTTGCATGGGACACCATTAGACGTCTGACACATTTTTCGGTTGTATATAATGGATGGACTTAAGGACTGATAACAGCAACAGTACAGACACAGCAATTACAGACACTGTTCTATATATTATTATTATTATTATTATGTGTTGCATATTTTTGGCATCTGTTGCGTTTTAGAGAGGAGATGTCTTTTACATTGATGTTCCATAAGGTTTCACAAAGCTCACTGTGTCTGCTGTACACTTCAGACTGCCCCAATAACAACCAGCCACCCACGCATGAGGCATTTCAGTCCCCAGCAAGCCCTCTCATTGGGCCAATTTGTACCTTCCCAAAACCAGGGCCAGTAACGAAAAATTCCTGAACGTGGGGAAAACCTAGCTTCCTTTCTAATATGTCTCAACAAAGAGACAGCACTTTCAGTTTCCAGTAATCTGCTGCCCATGAAACATATTTCCCAAATATTTCACAAATATTTCACATTACAGCCATTTAGTGTTGAAAAATATTTAGACCTGATAGTGCAATGGTCACTTTAAATATATGGGGAAATCAAATATCCTGGTCTTTGAATAATCAGACAAGTTAATCCGCCCACATAAACCCAGGAAGGAAACTATCAATTAATCATATGGAGAACTCCGACAGACACATTAATTTCAATAGCTTCACTCAGCAATGGGTTAATGTGGTAATTTGTCATTGTCTGTGGCCCTTGGACCTAGCAAGGTAGCATTTCCAGCAAGACAGAGAATCAGCCATTTTTCCTGTTGCTAATTCTGTATCGCAGAGCTGTTACAGGGCATTTCCCTACCTGTAGGTGGTACCTGAACCTTCTCTGAAAGCATGCTGATGACACTTTTTTACTAAAGTAGTCTCTGGGTCATTCAAGTCCTTTACTGACTGAAGTGTAACTAGGTATGTGCAAAGGGGATTTGCCCTGTGAACACTGCAGTGACATCACAAACCCACAGCAATCTTATAATTTCTTCATCCAAGTGCAATGAGTATTGTCACCCCCACCCAAGATATAGTACTACCATAAATGATGTTCTTATGCTACTGCCCACTACCAAGACTGGCTTAAACACCTGACTGAACGGAAAAGTAAACCTGGTATGGCCTTCAACAAATTAATCTCTGAGCAACTGATATCATGGCTGTAAAGCACAATATAGCTGGCCTCAGAGTTAACCTGCTTTGCACAAACCTTTACAGTGAGGTATCAGTTCCATTCGAAGTATGGGGCAGATGTTCTGAATGACCTCATGGTACTGTTAAGCGTTCCCCTGAGGAGGAGGGAGAGGAGGAGAGCCATGTGGCCTATTCTTCTCTGTGTGGTCCACTTCTCTCACTCGAGAGAGCGGGCTTTCCCCTGCAGTTTTTATTTTATGATTAAAGTTCAAAACTGTATCAGCATGCAGCAGTTCTCCAGAAATCAAAGGCCTGTTCTGCCTATGCATGTACTCAACTGTAATAAAAACAGCCATAAAGGAAGAACTATCAAGGCAGAGATGCAGTTATCATCAGATTTTCCTCCTCCTCAGTGTGGCACTTTTAATTACATTCTTTAAAAAACATCTTTATCTTGGGCAGCATTTATAGTTGTATGTTTTACCAAAGTCCTGGTTATGTATATCATTTAAATTAAAAATTAATTTAAAGGTTTGATTGATTTTGACTCAGGCACAAAAATATGCAACAACTCATCTATATAATTTAGAATTCTGAGTATCCTTTTTTCTGAAAATATTTTAATTTCACTTTTATAATCATACTATAAATACATAAATGGTCTATAAATATGACAATAATTTCCATAACAATAGATGTATGAAAATAAAATGTAGCAATATTAGAAATCACAGTGATGTATTAACATAAAGGTTTGTCTGTATCTAGACATTGTAGATTGCAGAATATATTAAGAGTAATTCAAAGAAGCAGCTTATAACCATGTTTTTAGGTGCCATTAACAGAACATGCAGTTTTTTTGTGATAAATGAAGAAAACAAAGCTCTCAACAAAGTACAGAGTAGAGCAAAAAGAGTGGTTATAGGCATAAACCACTGTTCACATGTTCAAAATATATGAAGAAATAAGGTTCAAAGACTCAAGTACTTAAATTTTGACTTTTTATAAAAGGAATTGTAAAACTTGATTATAGAAACTATTTGAAGTTGAGCGCTCTCAGTAAAACAGAATTAGGCCAAGTTAGATTTTGCATGATCTACAAAGAACAGTTAAAGCACAAAATAACCACCTGAATAATATTGAAACCGCAAGCTCTGGCTGTTCATGACCAGGCTTGATGCTGTTCAAGATGCTCTGAACTATAAGAAAAATTTAACTTGTTGTATTGCATCTTTTCATGATAATTTTGTTCTTAATGTTAAAATTTAGTTTGACACTAACAGAGGTGCAGCAAGCTCCTATAAGCGATGGCAAACCAGTTTGAACACAATAGAACATTTGTGTTAATGAACAAAATGACCAGTGTGAGCTTGTCCCTCAAGTGAACAGTCTGATGGCATTTCTGACATTAACTGACTTGTCCTAAATTAGCTAAGGTAGAATAGGTAATTAACAATCAGTTCAAACATGTAACAAACATGTAAAAATTGTATAATTATTTATGGAAAATATATAATGGAGTTTTGATGTTAGTTGGCCTTGAAAGTGTCAGCAGTAGGTCACCATGGAAAACCGGTGAAAATATTGCTGTCTTTCTCTGTCACTGTCTTTTTCTTCCTTTCTGCATCTCCCACACACCCACCCACAGGCACACACACACACACTGTTTCTGTCACTGGTCCCTAGCTTACTGATCACATTACCTTTAATTTTGTCTGTGTGTATTAATCCAGTTAACTTAATGCTGCACTCCAGAAAAGATAAATAAAATGTAAAAAAAAAGAAAACTTGCAGCAGTCCAAGTGTTTTAGCACCTGAACCCTTGAGAGTGTAATAAATGTCACAAGAGTATTTATAGCGCAGTATATGGAGAATGTCCAAATCCCCGCTCCACAATAACACACAAGCATCTGCTAACCGCATCAGATCACCTCTGAAAAGATGGCCTGAAAATAGAAAAGTGCAGCGCTCAGTGAATCGACGTCACCCTGTCCGTGCTTTCAATTAATTTAGTATTTAAGCCCCCAGCGAAACTTAGCCAGCAACTAGCAACCCGCACTTTGGTTTAGTGGAGGCAGCAATATGGGTTAGGCAATGCTCTTACTTTTACATAAATGTTTATTCCAGTGTATTAAAAAGGTGGGCATGTGTGAGAAGCGTTAAGAGACTGGGTGGGACTCCACAAAGCAACAGTTCCATATCTTATGATGTGCTGATTGTAGTTATACATTTTTCCATATTTTTAATAATCTAATCATACCCTTAGGTGTTGCTCCCACCTGGGGGACAGACAGACTCCAGGAGAATAGCATCTTAAACCATTCCCCCTCCCACCAACTCCCCAAGTCTATCCTCTCAAACACACAGCCATTCACCCAGAGACATATACAAACCCACGTAGACCTGCAAGTTTCCACTTACTTGTTTAATTTTGCTTGGGTTTCACTCTTTATAATAACAAAGAAAAATATAAACAGAGTTTTACAATTTTGTGTTTTCGCAGTGTAAAAATCATCTAATCTGGCAACTGGTTTTCACAGCCCTCAAACTCTGCAGCAACGATAAAAAACGCAACATTTTACGCGGCTGATTAACATATGCAGTCAGGCTTGTCAGCGGTGGAGAAAGGGGGAATAAAAATCATGCGTATTGAATGTGCTGTCTCTGCAGTCCCGCTGTGTGGAGTAGAGCATTGTCCTGGTATTTTCACATGCTATACAGTCAAGGCTTTCTTTCCATATAAATCATTTCAGCGCAGCTGTGGCGCTCTCCTCTATCTATCCCGAGATAAGCCTTCTCAAATCTCCCTCCGACATTACCCAACCCCCCTTTTGCTGGGGGAGGAGGGGGGTGAGGAGGGGCTGGCCACCCATCAAACTTCTCAAGTCTCAGCGCCCCCCTTGGAGGGGCAGTTAGAGGTGCGGAGTTTGAGAGATACGTCATCGGCCTATCAGCGCAGACGGCCAAACTAGTCAGCCCCTTGGCTTGGCATGTACCTGCCTTTAAAAAAACGACAGATGTTGCAGTAAGTGCTGCCACCTTTTCTGCCAATTAAAATCCTCTGACTTATAAAAGTGTCATTAATGAATGGAAAATGACTGCAGGAGTTGTCATATGACCACCTGTATTTTTTGTGATTGTCCATGATTTCCCTGAAGTTTTGAGAAGTTTAGGGCCCAAACTGGATCCCGAACACTTACTGAACACCTGTGAAGCAGGTTAGGGGTTAATGTCTGATAACTCTTGGTGAGAGCTTGGAGACATTCAATTCATTCACCAGAGAGTCAAATCTTAAAAGTCCACAGCAACTTTTTCATTACAGGAAATAAAGTTCACTGTTACTGGTAAATAAATCTCTCCTTTGTTCCATGAGCCCACCTGTCCCTTCCAACCCCCACATCTCTCTCTCTCTTTTTCTCTTTCACTCTCTCCATCTCTCTCTCTCTCTGTCTCTCTCTCTCTAAGGGTGATGAGCGTTGAGCGTATCCTGGCAGGTCACTGTGGAAAGTGTGAATTTTACAGAGAACTGAAGGTACAGGACCTCATGGAGGGGGGGGGGGATTGAAGAAAGTCCAGATGTTGGCTGGATCAGGGTTCACATTCTGTCTTCAGGAGATTTTCACATTTTCACAGTTGGGTTTCACATCCCTGAGTGTGCACAGGTGTGATGTTGGCACCGTGGCATGGGCTCATCAGGGGGTGGCAGCAGAGAGCGAGCTTAGCACCCTGAACGCTGGAATCAAAGGGGAAACCATTCTCAGGAACAACTCACACCACATTCCACAGACCAATGGTCTGATACATCAAAGATTCCATCCTCTTTAGGATTCATCAAAAATCAGCCATGCATATACAGATACATTTATAAACTCCATATTAATCACTATTCCTTGTCTTTTAGCTTTTGAAGATACCCAGAAAATATTATGGTTAGTCACATTTCAGTGTATCACTCAAATGTTTTTGAAAGTTATTTATAGCAGCCACTGGTTCTGGATGAATGCCTTTTGAACACATAATAAATCGCAATAAGGATACATTAGCCATTACCTTCTCGGGGGCATACTCCTTAATGACCTGGAAAATTTACAGCTCAGAGTCTACAGTCCCACCTCAAACCATAAGGGAAGGGGGGAGGTGGTGCTGGGGTAGAGAGCATTAAAGCAATGAAGGAACTGTAAAAAGGACAGAATCACACCTCACAGCTGTAAGGGAGAGAGAGTTGCATTACACTGTTAGGGAGTTAGAGTCAAAATCACACTGCATATTGTAGAAAACTGACATAGAAAATGGCAAGTAATATAGTAACATATGAAGAAGATTTCCATTTATTCATATATTTTACATTCATGGTAATGTATAGATGACTGACAAAACAAGAGCAGTGCATGTATTTTAATTACTGCTCTAATAATCTCTGACAATGTTTTGATGATGGACACAGAATATTAACAGTGACTGATACCTGAATTCAAAATACATGAACAACCTGTGTCCTATCTGTTTCATTGTAAATACTGCTCTTCATCTCAAACATTTTCCCCCCAGAATATATTACAAAACATCTACATCAGAACACACAACCAGGATCTTGACCAGATAATGACACCAAATATGTTTCCTAGAGTTTTCCAATATACCACAACCTATGTGTAAGGCATAAAAAATTGCAAGCATGTGAGTGGAAAACATATGAGTGTGAGATCACACTTATAAGTGTGTGGTAAAGCAAGTGAACATATGAAGTAACCTGTGAGAGCTGTGTGTGACCAAAACATGCAAGCATACAGTCAGATATGTTAGTTATGTGGTCTCAGCTGTGTCAGTGTGGTCAGTCCTCTGAGTGTGGTCAGTTCTGTGAGTGTGGTCAGTCCTCCGAGTGTGGTCAGTCCTCTGAGTGTGGTCAGTTCTGTGAGTGTGGTCAGTCCTCCGAGTGTGGTCAGTTCTGTGAGTGTGGTCCCGCACTGATGGAGACTACAAATGACAGAAACTGGGGCCTGGTCCACATAGTCTGTGAAGGTCATTAAAACACACAGCATATCAGAGTATAAAGCACTGTTTCCAACAAGACCACCACTACGAATGACTACAGGGAATGAAAACAAATCCTGCCCAAAAAGGAAACATTTTGCATCTTCTGCTTTTATAGGACACTGCTGCTGTTTCAAACATAGCTGCACTGTCTCCGGTTCTCGCCAGCAGATCTGCTAAATGCATATGTTACACACCGCGTCAGGGAAGCTCTTATAAATCACCTTGTAATAGTGTGTAACATAACCAAATGTTCCAAGGTGTCCTAAATATTTTCAGTGCTGAAATTTCAAAGAGACCAGAAAATTTGTGTGAAATGTAATGATTCATGGACTAATATACTGTAAGAATATCTAATAATTTACTCCCCGTCTCAAAAGTTTCTTTGCAAATGTTCATATTTGAAATTCAGTTATTCAAGAAAGGAAGCTATTTTTTCCTTCCTGTCTGAAGTCATTCAAGTTAATTGCTTTGCCTGAGGGTGCAGTAAAGTGACTTTCTGAGGTGGAAGTGGAGCTGGCTTAAATCATACACTACCTTTAAACAGATCAAATCTCAACCTGTTTTCGACTATTTCGTTTAATTGATTACTCATATGATAATTACCTGATTGATATTGTGTCTGATGCAGTTCTGTTTTGTGTCATTGTGCCATTTCACAGAATTTCGATGATAGTTGTTCAGTTCAGTAAAATCAAGCTAATCATTACAAACAAATGATCAGCTTGATTTTACTGTGCATTTAGTTGCTTTTAAATGCCTAAACTGTTAATTACCTCAACTTTCTGTTGAACCTGCAATGAAGGCCGGCCATTTTTAAAACATTTTTTTTTGTCATGCAGTCTACATAACATGATATAAACAATGATGTCATTAAAGAGCATGTAATATAGAATTTTGGATTGGAAAAAAATTGGAATAGGGAATATTCAGATAAGCATCTGTAAAAACAGGCTGAGAGCATTGATTAGTTTAAAACTGCATTCATCAACTCCTCTATTTCAAGCTCACAAACCATGAATGGTGCAAAAGCAGATGTTTTTTTCAGGTGGTAAGTATACAAGCTCTGATAGATTTCCCTGCGCTCCAACAGAAGCAAGAGCACAGGGGCCAGTCTTTGCTGAGCTCTGCTCCACTGCAGGCCTGGACACTGTGCGTTGTGTGCAGTTCGCGGTCATTTGCACGTTGGAAAAAGTGCCCTGCAATCTTTCACGCCTTGCACGTCTGTACACCCAAGTGCTGTCTGGGACTCACACAGACATATACAGTAACAGGCGGAATGTCTCTGATCAGCACAAAGTCATGAGACTTATCGCCAACATTTTTAAACTCCGTACCATCGGGGGCTATTTTCCCCTCCGTGCAGGTGTTGGGAGTTAATGCCGGCTGGCCATGTGGCCGGCATGGCCTTCAGCGCGGGCCTTCAGATGGGCGGAGGGCCTGTGAACAGGAGGGCCCTGCGGCCTTCAGCAGGGGCAGGAATAACGGTGTTAACAACCTCTCAGAAACGCAGCCTCAGGCAGCGGGGCTCACTGAGAAAGCACTTGTTCCTGTTCTCCTCTGGGCCTGTGGGTGGGGTGGGGGGGGGATGCGGGGGGGTAGGGTGGGCAGTGGAGAGTGATGGGGGGGTTGGGGAGGTGGGGGCCAAGGGAGTGACAGGATTGGCTGCGTGACAGAGAGATCGGCACCAACTGCTACAGATCCATCCACTGCCTCTTCAAAGTGTTGAATGACAATTTATTTCATCGGACTCATTTGACTTTTTGTCAAATGAGTTTCTTTACATAGTTCAGAATGGGCATCCACCACTGAGAAGGCCAGGCGGGTCGCACATTTTCCCCGTGTGGCACGCCGTCCATGTGTGACAGCCAACACTTGAAAAAGCCGCTCCACATTAGTAGTACAACCCGAACGGTATTTCTAACACCGTAGATACTCCCAGTTTTGTACATTTCTCACATACTTAAAAAAAAAAAAAAATTGTTTAAAACAGAATCAAGACTAAGCAGCAACCTGCTAAGTTGACCTTCGTGTCTTTGTGCTCTCTTTAATGTAACAAGAACATCACCGCATTCTGACCTGCAGTGACAGGCTGAACCACATTATAAAATAAACTGCGGAGGGAAGTTTGACGGCGCGGCAGCCCTGGTCCCATTATCTCTGCCGATGGCCCCAAGGCCTTTGCTGTAGCTCATACAGGCGCACTGCTGCGGAGGTATCCTGTTCCTCCTGACTGTAAATCTCCCCTCCGCTGGGCGCTTTAATGGCATTTCCAGGCTAAATTGAATAACATGTCTTTAGAAATGAGGTGCGGAAACTAGCCAGCGGCGGTGAGGGGGAAAAGAGAGGGAGAGAAGCATTTGCTCAGACGCGGCCAGGACGAGGCCCCAGAGCTCCCGTACTCTGGCCTGGGGGAGCGGTTTGGGATGCTAATGGCCCTGTGGCTCTACAGTATCTTCAGCAGCAGATGCATATTTAATGCACCTCCACCAGGGAAGACAGGACACCGGACCTTCATCGCCACACCAGGGCCCAATTAACCAATACCGACACATACAAAGTTCAGTGCATGTAAAACCTTGCCGTGAACACCACTGTAATTCAGCTGAGCTGAAGGGCACAAAGGTCTTCTGTGGAGACATTTTTAAATCCCTCCTCCCTCACTCACTAGTCTTCCAATCTGAGCATGTAGTTTATTTTTTCATTCAGGACCTGTGGTTTTTGCTAGGATGAAGTAAAGGCCAGCACAGTTTATTCAGCATCCCGCAGCCCCTGTGGATATGTTACTGTGTACTGTAAACTCAGTGCAGTGACACCATGTTTGACAGTCAGCAGAGGGTTTTAGGGTAACTTCTCAGCAACCACAGTGGATTTGGGTTCAAGTGAACATCTGACTGATAACATTGGACAGACAGGGCAGGAAAAGAAGCAAGTCTCAAAACTGCTGAAATATACAAATACAGCTATCCTACTGCCATCCTTCTGAATGGAAACCCAGGTTAGTATGAAATACTGTGATCACATCAGGCTGATCCAAAACTGAGCCAGGGTTTTTCAACCATTTTCAATCCCATTTTCAAAACTAAGATATTTTATCACAAACATCTCAACAACATAATCGTCTCAGTGTGTTTCCTTTTGTAGAAATTTTTGAAAGAAAGATAGTCATTTTGTACCTTTAGGACACTTTCTTCAGTTCCCTTTGTGCAACTGACGAGAACCCTTGTACCCAACAGCTGAAAAACTGAAGCAGTGTAACCACGTGAAATGGCTGTGAGGTCAAGTGGCATATTCCCCAGTGCCTGCTCTCTCTCATGCCAGAGTGTGACATCACACCTTCACTTCCTGTAGATATCCCCATTTACTCATATAGCATCAGTGACGCCCTAAAGACAAACTAAAACATGCAGTACACAGGAGCTATGTTGCTGTAACTATGGTTAGCAGAGAATTAAATGACAAGTTTTTATGCCTTTTTGTTGGAAGACCAAGATGAGAATTGTACAGGAAATGTGGTTCTGAGTATGCAGGGTTATTAAGATGGGCATATATGAGGAACCAGAGGGAGACAAAAGCTAAGGGTACGAGTTCCTTTATAACCATGTCTATAATGTTTCATATCAAGAGCAAGGTCCTAAGTAAAGACTTTTATTTGGAGAGCAATTCATGTGTTAAATAGCTATTTGTTTCACAGATGGTATCCATTTGCATGTGTTCTTATTATGTCATCAAGTCCTGAGAAAAATTAATTTCCTACACATATAAAAAATGAGAAAAACAGAAACACTGCTTTTTGAGGGGGGAGAAAAAGTTGAGTCTTGCTTTTAACGTTCACTTCACTCACCACAAAGCATGGGAATTACAAGACAGGATGTAGCTTGTAGACACAATAAAAGGTTGAGTTACTTTGTAACTTGAATAATTGTGTCTTAAATTGTACAGCAGATACACTGGATACTACAGCTTACCATCTGGTGTGTTAAATATATGCCATATTTTCTTGATATTGTACCATGTGTCCACAGCTAGGGTTGCAAGCATCAAGTGATTGTATACTACAGAACAAAACAGCCAGGAGCTTTTTAATGGACTGGTAAATGCTATCAACTGCTGTGCAGACAACCTCAATCCAGGTCTCTGGTTCATACCTGGGATGCTTCATTATAGATATCAAATCTGTCATTAATGTACCTTTCTGAAAATAATATAGAATCTACTATTACAAGCGCTGAGTTTCACAGCAGGTCTGACTTACTGAACCATTAATTCCACCAAAGTCCAATAAAACAACAACATCAAAAAGTTATTAGAAATGTTTTAACATATACAGCCACTGGGGGGAGTTTTGAGTTGACTTCTACTCACTGATTCCCCAGATATATTTCTGTTAAGTTAGTGTCCTCTGCAAAATCTAGCCCTTAGAATTGCAGATTTCACAAATGCTGTCCGAGAAGCT
The DNA here is from genome assembly GCA_022829145.1 of Albula goreensis. NCBI lineage: Eukaryota > Metazoa > Chordata > Actinopteri > Albuliformes > Albulidae > Albula > Albula goreensis. Next base: position 30,552,661 of record CM040745.1, read on the forward strand.
AGTGTAACTCAGTAGAAATCCATGGCCTCAATCCGAAGCTTTCTGTATAAAACAACTCGGAAAGAGGGGGTGGGATTCTTGCTTTTGTTTCTCTGACGGATATTTAACCTGCATGTCTCAGGTTAAATCAGATAGACAACTCCGGCCACAACAATCCCTTTTTTAAATTCGATGACTATGAGCTAAGCAGGCCAAAGTGTCTGATTGTATGAGATCACCTTTCCCTGTTGTCTTTTCAGAATTGGGCATTATGAAGGGGCCCCACCATCCCCCCTTGCTGGATTTGGGCCGATGAGGGCCCTGAGCTGGGTGCACCTGTCATAGAGGGGGAGCGCAGTGATTGTTTATGCTGACCTGGATAAAGCTCTATCAGACATGCTGGGGGCCCACTTTGCCTTTGCAGGGATCTCCGGCATAAATCCCTCCGGATTGCTCGACACCTGTCAGTCACACTGAAGAGGAACATTTCTTTATAAGGCCACACCCCCGGGGTGCTTAGATAAGCTCTTACAAGACAAATCTGCATAGTCGTGTGTGCCAGCAAGTGGCCAAGTCAAGGACAAAATCACTGACCCAACCAGACTGTCCATCATGCTAGAAAAATAGATGGCCCAATCACACAGGCTGTGGAACAAATACATGTCAGTTCTCACCGTAAAATTTTTACTGTGGGAAATTCACGGCAAATCGCTTATGTTTTCTCTGCTTTTGCATGACCTGGTGTGAAATGCCTGCTCAGACGACAATATCAGTATTCATGTCTTTGGTGCACCAAGTTTTCTAAGTATATTCGGATTCTGTTTAAAATTTAAACATGTATCATTAGGATTTCATCTCTCAACTTGGTGATGTTTTAGAGTTAGGTGTATCAGATAGCAATCATTTTTACCTGCACTTAACATAATGATGGCAGTATGGTGAGATGTTTGAATTCTTAGCTGCATCTTAATCGAATGACACTGAGCATAGACCTAATGTAGTTACCATTAAATGAAGTAGTTTTCTCTAGGATACCTAACATGGACATGGGAAATGAAATAATTATATAAGGATTTATTGATCAATACAATGATAAGAAACTGTGGACATCCCTCACTGAAGGAAAAGGATGGCAGTCTGAACTTGAGGTTGTAGCGTAACTGTGTGAGTGCCAGTGCAATGACCACCCAAATACAGTCTTTCAATGATGTTCACATTAGTTAGTGGAGGTCACAACATTTCCTTCTGCTCACAAAGAGAAACTCCACCTATGAAAAAGTATTATTCAAGGGAATGGGGCAGGATGAGATGTCCAAGCGGGCGGTCCTGTCTGTGGGTGACCTCTATCTAGGTTGGGGGTGCGGGGGAGCAGGGAGGTGGGAGGTGGGGGGATACCAAGACGATTGAATTTTGTTTTTCCACTGAAGGAGGGGGTTTTAGGATTTAGTTAGAAATCAAACCCTCCTCTCTCTCTTTCGCTCCCCCCTGCCTCCAGTGATCCCAGATCCTGCAGCTGTCTCTTTTCCCTCTCATTTTTCTCTGTCAGATTTCAGGCTATAATTAGCAGAAAGACCTCGGTGACTCCACACAAATGTGAGTGTGTGCCTGCGCAGCCCAGAACTAATGGTCTTAATCCTCCCAATAGCTGGAGTGACAGGTTCACATGTACTGATTTTAACCAGCTCATTTCTCAATGGCGCCCTTAAAGGGACACCTCTTCTGGCCCCCTACATCGGGGACCAGAGAAGCGGTAACCTCACTATGGGCACAGACTGGTTTCTGAACATCCCCAACATGTCAAAACTTCTACCTGGTTTAGTCTTATTTTTAGCAGTAAATTTCCTCACTGCTTGTTTCATTTCAAGTCGCAGACAATCTCTTGTAATGTCCTTGTCTAATATGGAAGATTGTGAACTGGCTGTAGAAAGCCACAGTTCACAAACTTGGCCCTGCTCCTCTCCCAATAGGATTGTTCACAAACTTGGCCCTGCTCGTCTCCCAATAGGATTTTTCACAAACTCAGCCCTGCTCCTCTCCTCATAGGATTGTTCACAAACTTGGCCCTGCTCGTCTCCCAATAGGATTTTTCATAAACTCAGCCCTGCTCCTCTCCCAAAAGAATTGTTCACAAACTCAGCCCTGCTCCTCTCTAGGATTGTTCACAAACTCCAAATAGCTCCTCTCCCCATAGCTGATCTGGAGCAGAGGCCCTTTGAAAATGCATGCAGTCAAGACATTTCTCTGTTCAATTGAAAAAATTAACAATCACCACAATGAGTGTAAATTTAAACACAGATATGGAAACATTTTTGACTGAAGAGGCCTTTAGTAAGTAATGAGAGATACTTCAGATCAAGTTTAGAGTATCAGAAAAACAACATATGAGACACAGAGACATACCCCCAACAGAATAAAAATAATGTAATACTGTGTTTCAGGTTATAGATGTTTTATTGCTGTGGGGGTCATTATAGGGTCATAACAGCTTGAAATCTAAGCGTAACATTTTCCACTTTAATACATCTTCTAAGTCAGCATGTAAAATCTGAAAAATACCTCACACATTTTAAGTGCACCGCTTTTGTAATGGCTGCAGTGAAACTCAATATTTATCCCTGAGTAAACCGTGTCATTAGAAATATTAAAACGTCATTTTTCACTCTGTTTCTCACACTTCATTTCGGCATTATTGGCATTAGGGTTACAGCAGCTTTCTATAGTTACGGTGGCTTTGTGCTCTTTATCCACTTTCCTTAGTGTGATTCTCTGTGATTTGCACTGCGACACATATTTGTTCAGCAGATTCCCTGCTCAAGAGTGAACGAACATTCACACGTTCTGAAACCTAATAATAGTTTTATTTCTTCATATAGCAACAGGTATAAGGATGAGAGTATCTAGTTCAAAAATAATGCCCAGTAAGCCCTGAGATTAAATCTTGTAACCCTTACTACATATAGCATAATTCTGCTCTGTGACTGTGGGATGTCTGTTGCATGAGGGAACTCATTCATGTAGTTTATCATTTTTAAGGAAAACATGCTTCCTTTTAGTTAGACCTAATTTGAGGGAGTGAAGGGGCCCATGCACTATTACTGCCCTTTAAACCTTTCAGTGAGACGTTTCTGAGAAAGATCAAAATGTATTGAATTGTTGTCACACAATAACGGTTTAAGGAGCCATATGCTATTATTACACATGTCTTATTCATGAGGTACACCCTTTTTTCCGCCTATATTTAGTACAAGCTGCTGTAAACAGTATTCACTGGACATGGAAGCTGTGGAACCATACTGGGAGAAAACACATAGCTTGAAAAAAATTAAGCCAATAGTTCTTGATTGACAAGTTCATATGGGGAGACCTTTACCTTAGCAACATAACTTTGGTTGCTTGGTAAACAAGGGCAGATGGATGGGCTGGGCAGTTTTCCACAGTGACCAACAGCATGAGATGATTCTGATTCTCTCCGCACCACAGTGAGCCCACGAAAATGACTTGGCACAAAGAAAATGTATTAGATTCGGGTGACAAATAATTAACTGACGTCAGCTGGGGCATCCGAGGAAAGGTTGCGTAGTAAATATAGCTCTACTTTTTCCAATAAATCATTTCTTGGAGGTGTTCGGAATGACGGAAAACACCAAACGTATCACGTAAACCCTTGATTAATGAGACAGATGTGTCTTTTAAGTCTATTCTGAAATCTGTGTGGCCTACATGAAAACACAATCCAAGTCGACGGTGTGATGATATTCAGAGACCGCACTCTCCTCATGTACAAATTGTGTGTGAGCTTATTTAAGCATGTCTGACAGCTTTTCACGCCGACTATGGTGCGTTATGTATTTTGCAACATCTCAGATCCATGTATTTACATAGACACGGGGCCAGAAAGAAACAGGCCTTTGATTTGAGCCTATCGGTGCCTATTGGTAGAAGGTAATGAAACACTAACTGTTGGTGGTGAGTCTTGGTTAGGCGAACAATTGGCCGGAAGCAGGCTGGGAATTTGAATAGGGGACAGTACAAAACTGACAGCATGGAATCAGCTACGAAAAGCGTTTAACATATCTGTGGGTTTTAGCCATCCGATGCCGTAAAATTAGCACCTTTACGGAAAGGCAGTGGCTGTCTGGATATAAACCAGGGTGCATTGATAATATTTTGGCAGCTGCCAGAGCGACTTGGTTAATAACAGAGCCGATAATATTTCTGCTTTTATTGACCTGTCAGTTCTTATCAGTGACTTTCTCTAAAAACAACTATCAGCTTTCAACAACAACACAGGCACCACAGGGGAAGGTGTCAGAGTTCAGACTGATTGATTTGTAGCAGCAGACTGTGATTAAGGTCCATCTATCTGACTGAATTCTACACAAATACAAGGGCAGCCTTTGCATGGTCCCCACTGTAAATGCAATCACCATGAACTGTTAGCCTGTTGATCTGGAATAAGAATCGACCATTTGGATTGGTCCAGGACCAAGTTTCTGGAAGATAAATAAGTTGAAAAAAAAATTAGGTTATGCTCTGTAAACAAGGAATAAATCCCGACAACTTTACACACACAAAGCTTGACTCAATTTCAGCCTCCAAAGTAAATTGACGTTTCTCCGTCGATCCTTTGGCTTGACAAAGCCCCAGTGTAGTTATCACCTTGAGTGTGAATGGACTGCTCTCTCCGCTCTGTTAAACAGGGTGTGCAGCCAAGGAAAACCAAACACAATTTCCCTTATTTACTTTAAAAAGAAACCATCTCTGGGCTTCTCCATCCCGAATATGTATCTTTGGCCAAAAAGGAGCTGAACTTTGGTGCCACTACAAGGTCTCGTTTCCCCTCTCCCTTTCTCTCTCAACATTTCTATTTAGTTTTCGAATTCCTTGGGTTGTAAATACTTGGCAGAACAAGGCCCGGTGGACCTGATCCGAGAGTTAAACTGAGTGGCCTTTTTGTTTAGAAATGTTGACAGTTCACTTGAGGAGTATATTCACACCTTTATGGAATCAGGCCTTGCTCAGGAGTGCAAATTGACTGTTAAGAGATTCAAGATGGCCACAGACTTCCTGCTATGGTCTTTCATTTGGAGTAATCCCTTATTTTTTGTTTTGTTTTGGCAGCACAACAGGGGAGAAATCTGAATATGTGGACTTGCTCTTGCATAGTACTGCATGATTATGTACTATGCCTTAAATGCATAGATATTGTAAATAAGGATATGATCTCATGAGAGATAGAGCTAGCTGGCTATGTTTAGCGTTACCAGTTCAGGTTATTTAGGTCTGCTTTAGGGTTTTTAATCGACCTTGGTTGAAGACGACCAAGATCGAAAGTGTACGACTTATCTCCTGGGACAACTTAAAATTCATGGATACCAACATAGATGGTTGCACATTTCCCAAACCTAGTTTGGTAGACTGTAGACATTGACTGCATGGAAACCCCATTGATATTCATGCCAACCAACCAACCCACCTGCAACTGTATCCCAAGCAAAGAAACACTCACCAAAAATGGACCGATCATGTTTAGAGACAAATCTCACTGCAATTAGTTAAACTGATTACATGAACTGATGTTGTGAACATATGTCCCCACCATCATTCTGCAAGATACCACTTAATATAGGTCTACCTGCTGGTTACGATTGTTCTTCCCTCATTCATATTATATATTATCCCATATACTAATAAAATAATTTGGCCTGGACCCTATGAAATGACCTTAGCCTCTTTAAGTGTACATGCAATTCAATCTAAACAGTTAAGATATTACAGCATAAGGTTCTCTAATTATTTTCCATTTTACTGGAGACAAGCAAACATATCCTTTGTAACCACCTGCTCCACAGGATTGACCTTCTGAAGTAAGATTTTTACACCCATTCATGACCTTGACAGGGGTAAACCTAAAATGAAGATTAACAATGGTATTTAGATGTTGTGTGTTATGTGGCGATAGACCTTTCACTTTAAATTCTTAAATGGGTATGTTTGTGGTTTGTTTGAAGCTTAAGGATGCATGGGGTTAAAAGGGGTACACCTTCATATGTTTAAAGTGGAACATCACACCCCCATGGGAATGTAGTGGTTGTCTAGCTGTGATGACCCACTTTCAATGCAGCCTAATGCCACTCTATTCAGTATTGTCAATGTCTTATTTCATATTGACAGAATAATAAAGGCTAAGACAGATATAGTGTTTTAATATTGGCACAGAAGCATGTAAAGGGGATTTATGGTCATAGCCTATAAAATTGCCACTGGTTTAAATGTATTCATCTAGATCCATTCAGTCATTCTAACTCAATTACACTATTTCTTTGACTGAAATCATCCCCTATTTCCACCCCCAGTCCTGTAAAGACCATAAGAATTACAATAAATACCTTCCAGTTATTATTTTAAGCGGGAAAAGTAATTGTGTACTGCTTGCTTTTGTGTGTCTGGACCTGGGAGAGGTCAGAGCAGAGGATTATGGGAAAGGGCAGGGCAGGAGATGAGTGAGGCTTCTATATATCTTCTGTCAGGGATTAAAGCACATTTTACTGGATATCTGAATATGCACCAGAGTGCCGGCTTTGGAAATACGATAGCATGGCCAGGTGCCCAAGCAGAGCGCAGCACAGTCCCCAGCTGCAATGCTGTAGCAACATTGAGAGAATGTTATGGGTTAGCTGGGATAACATGGGCCCCTCATGTAAAATCTCTGACCATAAACTCCCTCAACGAAAAAGTGCACACACTCCTTTACTTTATAATAGACACATGGAAGGAAATATTCGAACAGAAGGCCTAAAACAGCCAAGAATGAAGGAGAACAGAAAATGCATTTGCACAGTTGGTGGTAAAAGCCCCATCTGCGCAGTGGTGATTTTTAAAAACACATCCTGCTGTAGTAGTCATGTCTGTAAGTGTTCCCTTTTGCATCACTCCTCACCATAGGGTTGTGAGTAAGTCAGTGCTCCTGTAAACTGTCTAGATAGGGGTATTTTCTGAGTGTCCCTGTAATTCATTTGAACCAGGGATTCTCAGTCACATGAAATCAACAGTGTAATTCGACTCCTACGCCACCAAACTAAGTCATACGCCAGCATTAGATGCAAATAGGTCTCCCACTTCCACATTGACCTGGGGAATTCCTTACGATCAGAGGTTGCCATGTGCAGTTGCACTTGATCTTGCAATTCATTAAATGCATCAATTAAACAGTGATTGAGTGTCATCAGATTGGGAATTGCTGAAACCGATGTAACGACTTGCTGACACACAAGCGCTGTAAATGATCGTGAGCATGGCACTGTGACAAAGCCCGAGAGCCCTGCCGCTGTCCCAGGTTTACCCATGAGATATCAGCTTACCGGACTGGCCTTGCATGCTGAAAGAATCAGTCGCATGGCTTCGTGCTGTGCAGACCATCTTTGAAAGGGAAACAACTTCCAAATCTATCCTAGGAGCTGCTTTGATTTAATTAGTGGAGGTTCCAGCGGGTCAGATTCACTGTGTGTGCATTTGTCCTGGACCCAACATACAGCAAGAATTTCCAAATGCATGTCTGATAGAATATTGAAGCCAATTTGGTCATTCTATATCTGGGCTTTTATCAATGCTTAGGTCATCTGAAAAAGCTCAAGAGCCCACATGGTGACGCACAATATAGCACATAGCATTTGGAGGAATGTTCCACTTGCCCATGCAGAACAGAACATCCCCCAGTAATGAGTGCAGGGAGTTTATGTTTCCCCCGCTGTACTAATGGCTATTTCACATACACTCTGTATCCTTCCAGACCTGAGCACCCACACCACTCGGCCCTTCTGAATGACCATCATCCTCTGTATCATTTACATAGCATTCCCCACAGTTATATAATCAAATAATGCTCATGCGCAAAGTTCCACCTGAACACCTGTTTTTTGGCCACCCAAATCACATCGCTATGTGGGGTATGACTGACACTGATACCGATACACCGAGACACCTGCTTTTCCAAACAAACCTTTCCCCCCAAAGTTCAACACACTCCCCTGCTGTTTCAAAATGCAGCCAAGGTCTCTTCAGAAGGAGAAGACACAGGTGTTCCTGTTCTGTCACACTTCAACTCGCACACAGTGTCATAGAGCCTGTTAGCAAAGCCACGCTAACCGCATTAAACACAAACATTGTGGCTAATCACACAGTCTGGTAACACTCCAGACTCATTTGCTTCGGTTAGTTTTATTCCTTTCTTCTTTTGTAATAACTTTGGGAACAAAATGATGGTGAATATTTCAAATGGGGTGGAAAAAAAAAAGTTTGGTTAGGACCCGAGGTCTATAATAGTCCAAACAATGGAGACATGCACTGTACTCCTGACTGTGAAAAATGTGGGCAAACTGATCCCTGTCACCCCCAAAAAAGAAACGTTTCCCCCCCCACCCACTGCACAAAGATCGAAGGTGCTAAAATGGGACCCTGATTTATTAAGTACTAATTGTTGGTGTGAATGTCTCTCCCCAGATGGCAGCAGGGTGGGGGGAGTGGAGGCTACTGACATACTCTGCTGAGTGTTAACTTTTATCAACTGGCAGATTCATGGGCCTAAACCCCCTGCTGAGGACGTTATATTTCTGAAAAGTTGTAAACTCGTTCCCACCACTTGAAAATCGCCCCTCACGTCCTCAGGGTATTGTTTGTTTTTTTCACCTCCAACTGCGTGGTGATTAATGAGGGGGATGGCCGGAGACAGACTAGGCCCAAAATTAGCCTGGCACAGGGTGCAGGGGCGTGGGCCATGACTCCCATAGCCTCCTGCCATGGACACGTTTTCAGGGGACAGATCTTCGGGTGGTGGATGGCTGGGATAGCAGGCAGGAAAAAAAGTGGTTCGCAAGGCTATTTGTGACACTGACTGTCATCTCATGATGGATCAGTGTGAAGGGATTGGTGGGGGGGAAGGGGAGAAGGGGGGTCAGGAAGAAGGTTTGGGTATGGGTTGAGTAGGGCAGGTGGTGTATCGCCGTCTGTGCTTGCAACATAGAGGGAGTTTAAGGGAAACCATCACAGCCCTCTGTTGCTTTGACTGACAGGGGGAAGTCAGAGGAGTTCTGGGAAAAACACGAGCCATGGATCAGGTCAGGTGATATGACCTGTAACACACGTTCCGTAACCTATTTATACTGCAACTGAGGTAAAGTGGCTTTTTCAAGGGCACAACTGCAAGCGCTCCCATATGAGACTCAGATCCAGGGGCTGGTGTGATAAACAAAACCTGCTACACTGGCGCTCACATTAGTATATGTTCTTCTTTAAGTTACCTCAGAAATAGGTGACTGAGTTCCAGTCTGCAAACACCAGGGTGCAATACAACACACACTGAAGCAACAGGACTGAAATCAGTGCTTTCCTGCAAAGCTATACATTGACCCTCTGCAATGGGTATTTTAAACAACAGATCAAATTATGTCAATTTTGAGATTTCTTAGGGGTTCTCTAGTCAGCAGGTGAAGCAGTTCCTCAGATGTTTTGTTTACCCATGCATTGTTTTCAATGTTTCATGTTACCATTTTGGGCAGAACTTGCATCAGCATACAATAGATAGGCCATGTCATTTCATCTAGTTTGTGACTGACCACAACTTCTGTCCTTAATGCTGCTCTGTGTGATTTGGAATAGTGCTGCTGACCCCAAGGGCAAAAGCTTCAAGATCCCATTACCAGCCTCTCTAAGCCAACCATCCAGCCCATGATTTATATATTTGTTATGAATTTACAGCTTGTGAAATACTCCCAGTTAACTGCAGCGTAGATAACACGGGGTCGTCTCCCCCTCCGGTCGCCCACAGACTGCAATGGGACGGGGCCTGTCGTGTGAATCGTCTCAGCCGTAAATGTGGGGGTGAAGCTCCCCCTCTGATGCACCTGACTCAAGAAGCGCACATAAATTCACTCTGTAAGGAGAGGGGAGAAGTCGCATAGCTGGGTGTCATTTGTTTAAGATGTGAAGAACACCGCTCTGCGGGACTTCGTTCTTGAAATGTAGCGGCGCCGTAAATGCCATAGTGTTCTAAATGCGCAGAATTCGTTCCCCCCTATTTTAGTAGCCCAGTCTGTAAGTCACATTGAGTTTCTGATTCGATTTTTGCAGAGCAAAGGTCGGCTTGCTTTTTTTAAAAAAAAGGTTGAAGTGACTTCAGTATGAAATGAGAGCCACCTGTTATGTTTTTTGTGTTAGGTTAATTCAACAATCATTTACATGGAAACTTACACTATCTTATTGTATATCTTTTATTAATTTGCGGTGACCCAAAGGTATCAGTCATTCAGTATCATTTCCTGGATCTCAACACCCTTGAGATGATTAAGTTCTCACTTAAGACAATCTGCGAGCTGTGACTAAGTGTGAAGCACAGGTGAGAGAATTAGTCTGTTATGGGCTTTAGGTGCCACTGCAAGCTGTGTACCAGTGCACTCTGGACCAGAGAGTGATGGGTAATCGTGAAGAGCAGAGGACAGATCCTTCGACTGTCAATCTGTTAAAATGTACTGGAGCAGGCTACAGTTTGCGTGTTAGCTAAACCTGTGAACATTGTCACTTTGTCACACTGCCTATAGAAAAAATGGTATGACAATTGTTTGACTCAATTGTGTTCTGACTAGAGACAGAGCAAGCTCAGAATGAGGGTACACTTGAGCAATGTGGTAGTAACTTCGCTAGTCTGGCAATAAATTCCAGGATGATAGAATAATGGAAAATCAAAGGCAATATCTAATCATGTCTTTCTGTGGAAAAACAAATAAAAGTGTTCAAGATGATTAGTGCCCTGTTTTAACTCATGTCACATTTATAAAATAGCGAGCAGCATGTGAGAAAATTTTAATAAAAATTTCTTTAAACATTCCAGCATCTTTGTGCTTAATTTGCTTTTTGCTTGCATACAGACATTTCTCTGACATTTCTGTCTGTGTAATCAATAATCATTTTGTGCATTTCATATTCAGCTTATATATATGGTATGTTATGAATTATTGTATGTTGTGAGATGTATATATAATACATTGGCTATATTTGTAATGTGATATTTAAACCTGTTTTTCATGCAGAGGGGTTATCAGTGCAGCGTTGTAAGGCCCGTGGGCCTCAGGTGGATTGAGCTTAGAGGCCAGCTAGGGGCCGTCTGGAAAGCTGCCCCACTGCACTGTACAGCTGTGCCTCCAATCTCTCTCTGGCACCACTGATATTTCATCATTAAAGCATGCTTTACATGTAATCTACTTTAATTGGTTGTCAGGCGAGATGCTTTACATGTAATCTCCTCATTGATTGGTTGTGAAGTGAAATGCTTTATATGTAATCTCTCCATTTATTGGTTGTCACATGGGAGGTCTTGGGAAGGATAAAGAGAGATTAGTTGAAATGAGAGTATGGAACAATCAATGTTCTTTGAAACAGCAAACTGATTTAATTGAATCACTGTTATTCCAATCTGAACCGCATAGGGTCTTCTGAGAGGTTTTTGGCCATTGCGATCTTTGCTTTACCTCTTTAAATTAAGGAAAGCTACTGAAGGTAACTCTCTTTGGACAGTTAATGTTGCTTTACTCAAAGGAAATTCAGTCTTAATTCAATTCCCACTGTTGATAAATATTTACCTTTACCCTCTGCTGAATGAAAAATGACATGTCACAAAAAACCCACGAAATTCCTCAGAAACACACTCAGGGAGAGTGCAGAGTTCAAATCCAGGCTGTATCCTCTGCAGTACTGCCAAGATCCTGCCAATGACGTGAAAGTAAGTACTGGTTGAGGCAGACAGGAACCAGGAATGGGGTTTGACTCTGACTGCTGTATTCATTCTTTTGGATCAATGTATAGATACAACGAGGACTGGTTTTATAAAGTAAGATACACAGAAATGTACTATACAGGACAAAAAATTACTTTTAGCATATAATGAAATAAATTACCATATGAATAATACAGAAAGACTTTCAATTTTTTTTCCACATTTACTTTCCTGTGAAGCTGTTTATTTTTTCAAAAATTTTTGTGCAAAAGCATCATTTAACATAATAAAATGTATTCAATAAATTGTTCTTTCTTCAGGTTAGCTTTGGATTAAAATATATTTTTGGGGATGGCAGGTTGAAGCCGTGGATCTGTTCTCCTGGTTTGAAGTCAGTCCGAGGTTCATTACACCCAAACAGTCGAACGATTTCAGGCTGTTAATCTAAGAATAGGACTGGCTTTGAAGTCAGACAAAAAAACTGGAAGGGAAATCGATCTTTCTGGTGCTTAGAAGTAAATAAACAGACAGCTACCCTAAATGTCATCGACCAACGGTGAACTAGGGAGATGAGGGTCACGCGGAGAAGGGGAGTGGAAACGTCATAAATCAGACAGATTTTAGAATCTGATGACAAACCTAATTCCTGTCTGAAAAGAGCCGAGCGGTCCCCTCTCGACTGTCATCGAAGCCGGCCCATAAACATGGCAGCTGTCATCCCGGCATGCTCGGCCTGTGAAGGACATGCCATCGTGCCTCCTGCATGCTTTTTCAGTGGCCAATTCTGGAATGGAGGGGCTGGCGAATTCCGATTTGCATTTTGTCACATCCAGCCACCACTCCCCCACCCCCCCAACTCCACCAACTCGGGTCGGATTTGACCATCTGCTCAAGGGCATTACTCCTGTAAAATCACTTTATCCCTCCTTTACTCCTAAAAACAGGTTGTGAAAACTTAATATGGAAATAAGGGTGCAGGGGTGTGGGGGGCCGGGTGGGGGTGTGGGGGGGGTTCTGTCAGGAACTGGGGTGGGAAGGGGGTTGTGCTGCGCTAAATGTTGCCACTGCGAAAGGTGAGTAGAGGAGCTTTAGAGGAGCATTTTCCACTCAGTAGATGATCCCCACACATGCACACCATGGTAATGAGATAGGGGACAGTGGAGCTGCTCCGCCATCTCCTTGCTGCTCACAGGGTTTGTAAATAAGTCTGTTTCCAAAGAATTACAGTACAAATATGCTGTCAATCCAGTGCCCTTACATTATGCATATGGGAAGGGCCTGGATAAGTTACTGAAAACACTCAGGTCAATAATCAGTTCTGGTAACACAGAAATTAGCATTGCTGTAAGAGAGATTGAAAATTAATACTGGCATTGTGAGGGACAAAACATATTGATTACAGTATCCAGGAACCTCATAATTCTGTATTCAGTAATTCAGCAAAAATGCTTTGTCTGCAATCTCAATCTCAGATTGATATAGACACAATTTCACCAACATATTGTAGTGCCCAATTCATAAAATCTCATAGGTACTAGTTAATTAAGAATGTGGAAATTTAGTGAAATTTTCAGCTGACAAATCTCAGAGATTTAAATTTTCCTAAACGTTTTCCAGACAACTCCTCAACATGTTATTAAACACTATGGTAAAGGAGATGTCACCTAACTAAAATACCTTTTGATAGTTGTTTCTCTTCTTGATCCATGTTGAACCAAAAGGATGGAATTGGGAAGCAAGAAAGACTGCAGAGTCAATGTCAAGTCTGGTCCTACATAATTACTTCCAGGACAGGGAAACAAAGATGTTTTCAAGACATTTTCATCTGTCAATACAAGAGCAGAATATTTTGCTATACATTAATTCAGTTTGCATAATCGGAAATTGTGATCAATATTTAGTTAATATCATCAATCCATTTCTGAAAAAAAGCTAGAGGATTTCTACATGAAAAGGCACTTATGTTGTTCATGTATTTATTGGCTGGACTATTATTGTTGAAAAATAAACATTTTGGTTCCAACAATTTCATCAGAAAAAATCAGATGACCATAGTCATAAATTGTACAAAGTTGTATTTATATAAATCTGTATTTAGTGTCAATTCGGTGCAGCCCTAAATTTTACTGAAATACCTAATAAATTCTAATAGGGAGCATTAAAAAATAACTGGAGAGAAAAAATAGGAAGCTGTGCAGTGATTCAGGGCTGGGACTTATGACCAAAGAGCTGCAGTACTTTAAGTGAATCAGTAATTCCCCAGCAATATAAAAATGTGGACGTGTACACTTCCTACAGCGTGGTATGTTTTGCCATTATGGACTCAAACATCACAGAAGGCAGTTGTGTTCCACACAGACGGGCCCTACGCTCCAGACAAAATGCAGACTGGATCATAAAGTTTCAGAAGAATTATGACTTGGAATAAATCTGAATGTGTGACTAGCTCCCCCAAAAAAAAGAGACTTCCTCCATTTTAATTCTTTAGCAGAAGTATTACTCCCCACACATAATAAATAAATAGGGAATGTCACAGGGCCTACTTCCTGTATAATTAAATAAATGTGCAATGTGAGATTTTATATAAGCCTGGTGTTGTATGCATGCCATATGTAGGGTATACACACACAAACACGCATGTATGGATGCGTCTGTCTGAAAGAACTGCGTAATATACTGTTAAAATGTGCACAGGCTGACTGTATGCTCAGAGTCCATCAAGCTGCACATAAGTGAATTTCTGAAAGGATATTATCTGTCAACAGCAACATTTTTTTACTATTTTAAATAAAATTTGTCATTAGATTTTTTTTCCCTGATATTTTTTTCATTCACTGAATAGATGCCATCTTTTACAACAGAGCTTGTCTAATGTATGGGCTTTCATTTGAAATTATTTTAATTAAAAACGTCAAAGAATCTGTTCCTCTGCAACTTTTTTCAAGCTTTGACACTTCCAAACCTGATAGTGGACACTCCTTTCATGACAACTGTTTCCATGGCGACTGAGATCCTGTGGTATTTCCATAGGCATGACAGCCGGCACGTGGCTGCAATCATTCACATTCTCTGCAAGCAATCCCATTGTAATTTTGGGAAGGTGATCATAGTAATAGCCATGTAATTGGTTTAACAAGATTAGGCCTCAGTCATGGAGGGCCCATCTGGCATGCATACAGCCACACAACATAACCTGCCTGCGGCCAGTTATTGACAGCGACGTGCAAATGGGATGTCGAGTCATGGGTCTTCAGCCAATGAAAGGGAGTTCTTCAGTTCTCACTTTTTTGCTGACCATCTTTGATTGTGGTGTTCTGCAGAACTCTAGTCCGGAGACGTATATTCCCATAATTGAGCTAAATAGGTTCAAACTTTGGCTTCTTTTTTGTAACTTTTGTCCATCATAAATGATTTGATAGAAATGTCTGGAGTACACAGTTCAAAGGGGGGGGGGAGGCTGGTCTAATGGTGAACAGACCCAGAAGAAGGAAAGGTTTTGTAAGCATATGCAGTCACTGTGGTTTTCACAGCACTCATCCTGAGATGGGCCTCAGTCAGACAACGTTCACAAATCACGGCTTCCTGTTAGTGTTTTTCAGATTTCTCTCCCAGCAGACCCAGGGCCTTGGCTTAGGGAGTCTCCACTAGGGAGTTCCCAGCAATGACTCCAGGGGGTGACATCACCCTCTCTAATACAGTCACTCCACATTTGAGGCACATGCAGGATTTACATTGTGTTTTTTTAGTCATACAACAGTGGGAAGAGCACCAAAACAGTACATGAGTTAATGGTTTGAATTATTGATGATCTGTGAAAAGCAAACTAATTATCCAGAACAAAAACACACATAGCCCACAATTCAGAAGAGTGTGTGCTATTGGTGGTGACTGCTGCTGGTGTTGTGTTTTTTTTCCATGCTCTATATGTATATAATTTTTTTCACTATATATTTAGTCAAATAAATGAAATCGCCTGAGCAGGTCATCTTAGGTCAGTTTGCTGTGGCATGTCTCCTGCCACCTCAGGGGGAACTGACCTTCTGGTCTGGGGTCTAGCTGGTAAATAATACCACAAATTTGATTTATATTTTTACTATTATTACAACTTCTGATTATTTTTTTTCAATAAATTTTATCCATCCATTGTCTTTTTAAGCCTGTCTGTCCTCCATAAATTTAGGAGAGCTCAGACAGTGCAAGCCCTCCTCCAAAACTCTTTCAGCCGACTGCCTTGGGTTTTTTCAACATGGCAGTTCACCCTGCTTTGGAGGAACATTGTCATGGGCAGTCTGCCTGAGAAACAGCACATCCATCCAAACACACCCTCCTGCTTTGGAGGAACAGTATGTCCCTAAACCACACACAAACACACTCAAGTGACACACAAGTCTCTGCCTATTCCTCCAACACATTTCGTGATCAAGCATCATCACATTTCAACTTGCTAATAATTTGTACATTAAAGTTATGTATACTGTATAGCATTGTTAGCCTCACATTCAAATATACTGTGATACAAACCATTTAAAAATAGTAATTTAGTTAACACTTTATAAATAGTGACTTGCAAAAGTGTGAGCAAAAAGGTTTGGCCAAAAAGAAAGCAAGTTATCAATGTCACTGATAACAGTAGTAAGCTTAGTTACATAGCATTATGCTATGTTTAGCATAGCATTAACTATATGCTATAGTTTGTTCAAGAGGGAACTTGAGAATATAGTGCCATAGGATGTTGTAGGATATGTAGCCAACTAAGAAGAATTGCTCAGAATTCCAGATTTGTTGCAATTAAAACATGTGTTTCCAGTCTGTAGCACAAGGTAGTGACCTTCTGGTGCTTAGTATCTGAAAAAATATAAAGCTATCCTGTGTAATTTTGCAATGACTAAGGAAGTCTTTGCTTGGGCAATTATTACTATGAGGTAAAGTAATTTTATGTTGAATTACGTGAAAAGAATATCATGAAATATGTTGGTCCTTTTTATTAGCTTGGTCATAGTGAAAGAGAAATCGGGTATATTTTTGACATAAATGAGCCACATTAATCAAATTTGTTAGTTGTCTAATGCCCTCTGATTGTGCCGGTCAAATCCAAGGTCATCTGTTGTCATAGTTTTGGTGAAGCAGCTTTGAGGTTTGTGTGCTATACTAGCTTGCCCTTCAGTGGCTGCTGTATTTTGCAGCTTGTAATGTCACAGAGCAAGCTCCTGCAGCAAGGTTTACTGCAGATTTTTATTTTTGCATTTTTTCCCTGTAGTTGACAACCATTCTTTATGAATG
The DNA here is from genome assembly GCA_022829145.1 of Albula goreensis. Taxonomy (NCBI): domain Eukaryota; kingdom Metazoa; phylum Chordata; class Actinopteri; order Albuliformes; family Albulidae; genus Albula; species Albula goreensis. The sequence goes on from CM040745.1 coordinate 30,569,684, forward strand.
GAGACAGGGACTCATTTTGTAATAGGGATGTACATTTTGGTCATATTGACAGCTCTAGTACTTGTATTCCGGTGGTGGGGGGGGTTGGGGGATTGATCTCGCGACGAGTGTAATCACCAGTAAACACAATATAATTTGGGCCAAAAATAAAGAAATACTTTACATATTCTATTTAAACCAAACAGTTTAGCAACAGTATTTTCTTGAACATGAACATTAGGCTACTGAACCTCACATACTACAAAAATAATAAAAGTTCAACTTACACTTGATCGAGGAGACGTTCAAACATGTCATAGACCGAATTCCAACACGTACGTTCGGGTAGGTTTTATTTTTGCTTTTGATTGAGCGATGTTGAGGCTACTGTGCTGTGCTGAAGGTAATTAATTCTCTAAATCCTTCCCCCTCAACAAAACTTAGAGGCGGCAAATGTTTGGCTGACATTTAGGCTATTAGCTGTCTTGTTCTCTCAACTCTGCTAGCATCGCATGTACATCTGACTGTAGTAGAAGACGTTAATCGTGTTTGACTAGCGTCTTTGTTTTCGCTCGACATTTTGTGTTTAAATGCGAGGTGATGGCGCATTGTACTAGTAGTAGAGTTACACGGCAGCTTTGCGCTACATAACTTGCACTGCACTGTGTTCTGTTCAATTTTGTCAAACTGTTTCGACACATCACTCAGCGTTTTAGAGGCCATTGTTAGCTATATAGCTTGTGCTACAGCTTTCGCTAAGAAGAGGCTCCTGCTCCACAGTCTCTGAAATGATTGTTGACTGTTCAGCCTCAGTGGACCGTAAGCTCCCGCCCACAATGCCACTGTAACCAATCACAATATTTTAAATGATTTTTTTTTGTAAATGAAGGTACGGGAAGGATGTACCGGTATGTTGTGTCGTTTGATATTGGACTTCGATCGGTTAATCGGTGTGAAATGTTGTTCACGAAGTTGCAAGATGATATATATAATGTATTATGTACATTAGATATGTATATATACGTTATATATAAACGTTCACTCACGCATTCATTGTGTTGTAATGATCGATAATTTCTGTCCCTTGCAAGTACTCCGTACTCATTCTAATATTTGACAATAGGCTCAATAACAGGTCGTGACAGGGTCATTGTCAAACAAGAACTCATGGGCAATGTGGGTTTGGCTATACTCAACATTCATAATCTTGGGTCTTTAAATGTAAGTGCTGATAAAAAAAAAACTGAAGAGAGAGAATGAGAGGCAATATTTATAGATATTTCCAGAGGCTGAGGATTATTCTGGTTTGGGTTTATATGTAGGCTGATGTGTAATTCAGAATAGAAAGGACATTACAAAAGCCTGGACCAGGAGCTATGCAGAGTACAATAGGTGAATGGAAACCGACAAGCACTTTTGAACACCATCACCTCACTGAGCCCAACCAGCAACACCCAGCGACTGCCAGGGGACCCCCAACTGAGCGAAAAAGAAGCTTGTGTGTCTGACTGTCATCACTCAATTAAATCAACTGAATCCCCACTCCACACTCAAGCTTGTACATTTACACCTAGCTCTCTCAGCATGCAAGAGCGATTTCATCTCACCTCACCTCCTGTTACATTGTGAGCAGTGATAACAGTGAAATCTTTTCTCTATGCAAAACTGTATTCATTTATTGGACATTTTTTGGGAGGGGAAGGGGCTTGGCAGGTAATAAACGACGGCCACTTCCATGGCTAGATTTGGAATTTATCAACTGTAAATAATTAATTCCAATATCAATATTAATATCATAAGGAAGAGCCAAAAAGCCACCCCACAAACAAAAAAATAATTGAAATAGCCTACTGAACAATGACTCTTGACATGGCGAGTGAAGGGTGAAGGATTTGCTCACTTCTCATTTATCATTAAACTATGTCAAAATTCACATCACAAATGATGGTGAAGTCCAAATAACAAACAAGCAAGCCTCTGTAGAAACCAAATTGGATCTCAGTAATCTCTTTGTTATTTTATTGTTTTTGGATTTAAATTGTGCCTTTTAAATCGTATGACACATATTCTATAGGTTGTGATTCAGTGTTGTAGATTGCACACATAGGATATAAACCAACTGGAAAAGCATGGCCAGATATGCAATTCTACAACTTTACCTTTGTTCAGGAAAATGTAGCACTACATTCTGTAATGTATGTCATTACATATACAGGCAGCTAAAGTTATAAACTACATCTTTCTTTATGAAGTGAAGCTAACCATAACTATCTTATATAAATTTAGATATCTCATTACATGGCCATCTTTTTTAGGAATTGTCACAATTAAAAATAAACTTAAATAAAAATGAATATGAACAAAAACATAATTCATAAAGTGTTACCTTCTCTAATTAGTATCAGACATTAGTTAGACAGCCAGGTGACATAGTTCACAGTCATGTATGACCCCCCCAAACCATCCCCACACCTGCTGTTTACATTGAAAGAAAAGTATTCCTGTGAATGGACTTTCAACTTTCTGATCCTTTACTGGTTCCTTTAAAAGCTGCAGAGCCAGGCCACCTGCCCATTTGCATCTATAAGAGAAATGTGAAAGGTCAACCCCCAACCCTTTTGTTATAGACAGGAGCACTTGGCACACATCCGTACATGTAAACAAACGGATGTAAGGCCGCATTTTCTGCAACTATCAGCTATGCTCCAACTGTACATGTTTGAAGGAGTTAAAAGGGGCTTTGGCACAGTGGAGGCCAGTTGTCGATGTGGCCACTGACGGCCAAAGGCGGGTGGGGGTCAGGACAGACGAGGAGTGTGCAGCAATGCAGAATTCCACAGAGGAAAAGCAGGAGACCGTCCCACTCTGTGCCCAGCACATGTCACCATCTGGCCCAGCCCCCGGGCCAGACAACCATGATGAACAAGGGTGTGAGAAAGCTTTCATCGTCTGCATTATTGGGGATTACTGGTCTCCTGTTTAATAGTTTCATTGCTACAAAAATAGAGTGCCCTTTTTTCCGAGTACTCATTCAGATATGTAATTACTGGGGCTTTTGAGAGAGAAAGGTCAGTGTAGTTTTTTTTTTCCTGAAATTAGATTCGCTTTCCACCGTTCAATCTGGGAGAGCCTGAGAGAATGTGGCCCTGTTTTCTAAACTGCATTCAGACACGCGCCAAACATACATCTCACTCGCAGCAAGATCTATAGATAGATTCAGTGGCAGGGAGGAACCAAGGCTACATGAAGGAATCTGTAGGGACAATGAAGCAAAAGCTAAATGCACATTAGCTGTGAAATAACGGACATGCTCTTCAGCCAGTGGTCATCGTAGCAGTTTATCTGACAAGAATTAGGAAGATGATTTATTAGTTGCATGTGTGTAGCCCAAATATTTTCCCCAATATTTATTCTCAGGGATTAGCCATGCATTTAAAATGGTGTGAAGGGTGATTGTTCACACTGCCCAACTGTCAAGCCTTAAACAAATTTCCAATAAAAATTATGACCATAACAAAAAGGAGCTTACTGTATGCACACACATGCTCTGACAAGGACGGGCAAGGCACCAAGCTTTAGGACTTTGAAAAGGATTCAGATCACTTGATTTATATATTTTTGATGCTACTTCACATTTTTCCATTACCAGTCACCCATTACCATTGCTGTGGCACCCCAACACTAGTAATTGTGACCATGCAGGCTCAAATCAGGTTTTAACCAATGGCTATATGCTTTGGTTTATGGTGATTTGGTGTTTATACTCAAATAGCTGCAGAATTCTAGATTCCATTCCTCTGATACTATCCCCTCTACTCCATAATATTCTGCTACAAGTAACATTGCCTTGAGACTGTCTCAGCATTATAAGAATCTCCTGAACCTTTAAAAATGTTGTGAGAATTTTAGGGAACCAGTTTCAATCAAAACATAAATAGTTTGTCAATTCCGTATTGACAAACTGATAAACCAATAGCTATAAATCATTGTTAAGGTGTTTATAACAATGCTTATGCTGCATTATAACTGACTATTACTAGTTTATAATATGTGATAGATATGGGCTTCATGGGAAGTGTTTCCAAAAGGTGAGTTGGATTTGCTGAGGTGATTTGTTTTAATTCGAACAAAATGGTTGATTTATCAGGGCACACCCAGGCATACACTATGTGACATAAGAAGTCTTTATGAGAAAAAATCACACTGCATGACTGAATCACTCATTGTCATGTCATAACACCATGATATAGGTGACCACACTACACAATCCTAGGCCATAGGAATTCACTTTGAGCAACCCTTTGTTCAAACTTTCCTTCTTTGAGTTACAACTGTGGCAGCTTGTATGCTCAAGTTTGGCCAACTGAGGAATTTTATTGACAACAGCAAAATTAATTAAACTGAAATCAGCTTAAAATTGTGCAGTGTATGCCAGTCTGGGCTTTGTTTTAAATTATTCCTCTCATGCTGATGGCAGTGCCAGTACTCTGTAAGTTGTAATGGAAATTGAACATAGAACAGAATGAATGGGATATGAACTGATAGGAACTCAGATATTAAAAAAAGAAGCTGGAGACAGAGAACAGACTGAAAGGGCTTAGCACCAAGGCTGGAGAACTAAAGAGGGAAGCAGTTTGCCTGAGTGATCACCAATGCCCATCATCTGATTCAAATCCTGCTGGAATTTCTCTGTGTCCAATAAAAATTAGCTGGCAGATTTTCTCTCCCTCTGGATGCAGGGGGACACCTGTTTCCCTGTAACTGGGCACAGGATAGCGAACTCCACCCCCTCCCCTTTCCCCAACCACCACCCCCCCCCCCCACTCCTCTCCCACACTTTCACCACATCTGCTCACCATTCCACCTCGGCGCCAGGCCTCTTTTTCAAGTGCAAATTTCCTCAGCAGCATGGTTCCTTGGGCCCGAAACACAATCTGAGAGAGGGGTTTGCAAACACCAGCAGCCCTTTACACCCTGCCCTGGCATTTCCACACCTCCAGCTTCCTCCACCAGACTACAGGGACCACAGATTGCATTGCTGACACTTGGACAGCTCTCCACAGGACCGGGCTGTGCTTTTCCCATTGAAAACGGAGAGGGAAATGGCTCGACGGGACCACCGTCCCAGGAACGATCCATAGTTAGTCCTTGCGCTCTCTCCAGCTGGGATTATGGAGTTATCAGAACCACCTGCCCCTGAGGCCTGGTATCTGAAAAATTTCTCCTTTTTCTCAGGAAAAATAAAGAAACGAAAGAGGTGCTTCCTGTTGACCTCTACCAGCGCATATGTGTGTGTGTGTGTGTGTGTGTGTGTGTGTGTGTGTGTGTGTGTGTGTGTGTGTGTGTGTGTGTACATACCCACATGTGTGACACTTGCCTGAATAATGAGGCACAATACTGGGTTGTGTGTTCCAAGGAAGAGGTAGTTAGTGTTCTCACTCACTTACCCACTGTTTTAAAGAGTTGGTCCATATAGTGTACTTGACCCATCAGCCACAACACCAGCAAACAGACCTCATCAACTCAAATGGATGACCATTGCTGGTGATGTAATGAGTGGAGGATGATGTAGGTCAATGTATGAGCTGACCACAGATTTAAACTACTGAGGTACATAGCAGTGGATGTGGCTCCTATGATAGATACTTAGACACCAAGACATACAGCAGGGTGATGGCAGATCTGCAATCTCATTATTTCACATTCATGAAACTAGTGTATATCTCTAACTATGATTGCCCAGGTCACGTGATACGCTAAATAAAATATCACTGGGTCACACGACACTTTGCAGCCAACACGATTTCTGTGTACCTCCACACAGAACAGTGGGGGGTGCCTGCTGTTACACTGGCTACTGCAAGGGAAGGAAAGCTAGCCAGCTACTGGGACAAGCAGCGGAGTGATGTGAGAGGAAATTTAATTACCAACTGCGAGAGCTGTCATACCCCATCAGCCCACTGTGAATACAATCTACAGGCAGGTATTTTTTCTGCTCTGGCTCCAAGAGAGGTGAGGGAGCTAGCTAGCAGCCAGATTCCAAATGCTTCAGGGCAATGTAAGACAGCATCACCCTATTGCCACAAAACAGTGGATATGGTGCAAGAGAGGAAGATAGATGGTATGCAGTAAGCCACCAACACCATACTTATTTTAAATAAAAATGTTGAATAAATAAGCAACTCAAAGTCCAGAATCGAATAAACCATGATGAAGTATGCTGAATCACACATTTAAAACTCAATGTCATGTATTTAAATCTTCAGCTACAGAGTAAAAAAATAATTAAGCAATTAAGTCTTGACCACAGATAATGGATGCAGACAATGGATCTTCCAATACATGAGAATGTGCAACAGTCATCTCTGACTCTGTCATCTGAATGTACAGTCAACATACAGTTACTACAAAAGCACACAATTTATCAGACCCAATAAAGAAGTGCATTTGTCATCAAGCTGTCTGGAAGAAAGATGTTTTGATTTGAAAGTCCAATATATGTGCAACAAAGTAAATAGAGTATGAATGTGAAAATCATATAAGAAATGGGTTTGTAAGGTACATATCTTGTGAAAATTGCAGTTATGATATGCGTTGGAGATGAGTATTCCAACAGTGAGCAAATGCTTCAGGAACTAAAGGAGATTAAATAAATAAACACAAGAGGGCATTAGTTTACCAGAAATCTTATCGCAGCATTCTAACAAGAGGAGGACAGCCTAGTGACAGAGCCATTTGGAGTTGATCAATGAGCTGACATTTTTTAAAATTTAACTCCTTTTCTTCCCCCTTGCTGTCTTCAGTGAGAGACTGGTCAGTCTTTCTCTAGAGGGAGTTGCATCACAATCAAGATGCAGCCAGAAATGGGCTCAGAGAAATGATCAGTTGTTGACCAGAAGACGATAGAATTCCTGCCAGTCTTCGGGCTGTCACTCAGGATGTCATCAGAACCATATACGAGCATATGTGCGCTTTCTTAGCTTTGCCAATAGCCTCTCATAAAACATCAAGCATGTAACAAGTCAATGTGTTTGGCATTAAAAAAGTTCCAGTTTTGTATTTTATTGCATTACAGCTGTTTAGGACTATCAATCAACCAGCAGGGAAAGTGCTCTAATAAGGAGCATGAGTTGTATTTACATCTCAAAGCTGCATTTTATCAGTATAAATATTTATGTACAATGACAAATGCGTATACATATGTATGTACACATACACACATGAATGCACACATAGATGTGTACCTGCACAGACACACAAACACACATACGCACATGCACACACACATACCCATCTACGCAGATAAAGCATGCTTTATCTTATCTTTGTTCCTTTAAAACCTTAAAGGGAAATCGTGCCTCGCTGATAACAGTACACAGGCTTCACTCATGCAGCTGTCTTACAAATGGTCCTCGGCTCACATAACATTACAACCATGTGCTGATAACGCTTGGTAGAGCACCATCAGTTACTCTGCGGGAATCTTTGGATTTTTCATTGCACTGGTCATTAGGAGCACAATCTTGCTACAGCGGACTCTGTGGACAGTTATTCACAGTTGGGGAGCCTCACCAGAGCACTTTATCTAGTCTACGTGGGACACAATTATGTATCTTATCAATATATCTTTGTCAAGATGATCACAAACATTTTCCAAGTACATTTCATAAAAATGTGTAATGCAGCCTCTCAGAAAAAAAAATGATGGACAGAGTACATTACAGTATTTATCTATAGGGGGACATACATATGCCCACTTACTCCATAAAATGATTGTGTATCAAGAGAGCATGTGCTCAGTGCTGCTGAAGCCACACGAGAGAGCGGCATATTAATAATTACCATAAATACCGTCCAGACTAAAGGATCTCTGCCAAATTATGAAATCACAGTTTTCTTTGCTAGATATAGCATTATGGGACTGATTTCTGATGCACTTGGAAAACAGGTGTTTTCAATAGTGCATTATGTCTGTATGATCTTTTTCCTCTGTTATGATGTAAAGATGGGTCAGAGATGATATTTCATGAGGAGCTATCAGTGTGACGGTGAAATGAGGAAAATGGGCATTTAAATGGAGATCTGTGCAATAGACACTGATTGAGCATACTGCATCAGAGGAGTTCATATTCTTTTAATAAAGGCAGCACTGCACAAAAATAGGGTAAAATATAAATATGTTTTAACAGGCAGTTGTGTTCAAAATGATATTTTTCGATGAAATACGTGGCATGTTTATATAATTAGGGCAAGACCAAAAGGAAAGCCTTGTACTCACAACATAACATTTTCAATTGAACCAGAAAATTAGACAGGACAGTAATGTTTTCACAAGTTCCTCCATTCCACACACAATTCACCAAAGCAGCGGCCTATATAGATTTCTGTGGCATTTATGCACAAAATGAAAAAATCTATTGAGAACAGTTTAAAAGAATTGCTTTTCTTATGCTATTTTATCACTGATAATTAGATTACTAATACTGACATAAGGTTATTTAATTTCATTATTGTACAATAAATTGTAATTCTATTCCTGTAGTATTTACGTACATGGGTCAGCTGATATCCACTACTAAATATCAGTTCCTATGTACATTAATGGTTACCTGGACAATTAGTTTGGGCATAAAATACAATGGATTGGCTAATTATGATGAGAAGTGCTACACAAAGATAGCCAGATAGCTTTTGCCTGGTAACTTTTAACTATACAAATGTTCCAGATTGCCATATTAGATTTGCAATTGTTATTCATAAACAAGTTTTTGTACTTGATCGAGCATACTGTCTAAAAGCATTACATGTTTGTAAAGAGATCAAATAATACATTAACTATATTAAAGTACATGTGGCTCATATATCTGGCTCATAAATTTCATGAGTTTAATATGACTGTCCTTTGATATTGAATTCATTGCATTCAGTAAACTAAAGAACAGTCAGTTTTTAATTATGTATTTGTTTATGTATGAATAAAGGAGACGAAAGGGAGCACATGGCATAGATGGAGGACATTCAATATCTGATATCTTTATATAAAGAAAAATGAAATTCACTTGCATTTGGTAATGAAATATACCCCTAGGGCCACATCCAGACTGGTGCTTCAGCTCATTTTCTGACTATATCTGTTATTTTCACAATCAAGTGGTCTGGATTCAGCCCACAGTTAACAGCCAATTGGAAACACCAATGTTAAGTCAGCTGAGTATTTGGCCCCCACACATAATCATGGCATAGAGTCTACATCTACCAACAGCTGGGTTTCTACAGCAACTAGTGCGTCATCATTCTTCCATGAGAGGACCAATCAACTCATGTAAGCAGATAACACCATCTCAGGCATTGTTCCAGCAAATATCATTAATGCTCGAGTTCAGGTGTGGAGACTGAGAAGGTCACATGATGTGGAACTTGTTGTTTTACTCCTCATCCGGATGGCCACACTTACTCTGTGGGTGAAAGGCACCTCCCTCTACATGAAAACAATGCTTCAACTTCAGGGTGAGGATGATCACTAGGTAGGACTAACTTACAATTGGCTCCAGCCTTACCTCATTGGAAAACAGAATTGTAACCATTATGGCAACACCACATCCCTCAGTTATTGGAGCTCTGGTGTGTTTCCAGTTTTTTCATGACTTGCACTTGTCCTAATGCTAAGCATGTCAAAATACATTGTAACTTAAAATTTGATTGAGACGATAGCAATTTGATTTGACAAAGTGTACAAAAAGCTTAAAATTTAGACTTTCTCTCTGACAGGAGAAAGTGGTGTTATGACATCACAATCGAGTGGGCCTACCAAGTGCAGCCAGTTCCTGACTGAGGGCACACAATCAGTGAGCATTGCTGTGGACAGAACCATTTTCTAACGGATTCAGATAATCCAGTGACTGACAGCCAATTGTCTCCATACTTACTATATGGTTCTTGTAATTTTATCTGTTTATCACTAATGTAAATATCCTAATCAATGTCATTAATGAATGTCATTCATTTGATATCCTTGCACTGTTATCACAGCGTTAGATAATGATCAAGACACAACTACATGTTGTAAAGTCATAGGCTATAAGTCTTTAACAACTGTATATTCTCCATCACTGCAACACAAGTCTGCATTGGAATGGATATTCCTAGGCAAATGTGTGGGTATTACGTGTTTAATATTTATCATTTTAAATGCATTTATTTAATGCAATTAACTTAAAAATAGGTTGCAATCCTCAAAAACGTAATGACACATTTTTATACCGTTTTTCTAAATTCTTGATAAAATCCAAAAAGAATTTGACTGAGAAAACTGGTTAGAGCCTTTGTGTGCAAATGTGGGTACTGTCACCCTTATGATACTGTGAGGCCTTTGAACATGACTGAATTAAGCAGAAGGCTGTGAAATTTCTAGAACACAGCTGTATGACGGCATCATTCCAAGCATTTATGGTCTGTTCTATGTTTCTGTACCCATGTACTGTCTTCTTTACTTAGTAACACAAAAGATAAAAGGTTTAATGTAACCAATACCAACTGTCATTCACATAAAAACACAGGAAAATGAATTAAGATGTTTATTGAGATTTTTTTGTGCTTGGCACTTTTATTTACAGTTTCTTAGCAGGCCTTGTTTTTCATTGATATCCCTCTGTATTCACTTTATTTTACATTCTACACACACCTCACTGGCCCTCTGGTATCAATGCAATTGTAATATTGCTAGGCATATAAATACAGTTATCTACAACACACCAAAACATACTTTAAATTTTCTGTTTTCTTATTTTGTATTTGCACTCAACAACTTCAAAGCTTATAATTTTTCTTGCACTCACCATCATGTATATTCTAAAAGAAAAAAAAGAAACCCATCCACTTGTATCATGAGGTCTGCCAAGGCAGCAAGAGAATGGGTCTGTAAGATTGTCATGTATTCTTTTATATAGTGGTCTCAGATTGACTCAGAACCATTGTGGGCCCATTTCATAAAGATTCAGAACCACTGTTGGCCTGTCTTTGATTGATTGATTAAAAACTGCTGTGGGCCTGACTCTGGATTCAAAGCCATTTTGGGTCCATCTTAAACTGATTCAGAACCACTACGGGCCTGTCAGATCACCCTCTTGTTGGTATGGACACTGCTAACATCCACCCTCCTCCTCCACTTTCCCCATTTTGTTTATAGAGTCTTTTGACATAGCCTGTCCACAGAGCCGTCTTAACACACACCCCTTCATCTACTCTCTCTTTGCAGAGTCCCATTCTGTGGCTCTGAGAGCCTTTCGATTGATTGTCATCCGCATTCCCCCACCCCCCCTCCATGGCTAAGCAACCTTATGTCCACCCCTCGCTGTTTTCCTATGATGGTCCGGCCCATGCCTGTAAATATCAAGTCCTGGTCGTCTCCCCTCTGTCATCCCCAGAGCAGAAGGCTTTGATCTTCCTTCCTGTCCAGCTCCTCTCTGGTAACGCACACCCTTCTGAGACATTCCTGCAGAGTTGTGGTAATATAATAACGCTATTACAGAAATATTCTGAGAACCATATGTGATTAGCTGGGACCGGGTGCTGCAGGTGGAGTTGATTGTTCAGCCTGGTTCTCTGAAGCCTTGCTGTGATGAGAGCTAACCCTGTCTCAGTTCAAAGGTCAGAGGTCAGAGTCCACTGCAGGCTGCAGTCACGGGCTGCTATTTCTTTCCACTATTGCACTGAGAAGAGACTTTATGTGATCTGTCATAAAACAAAGTCAAATGATGCAGTCTTGCAGTCAGCTGAGTCCTGCATGTGAAGGCACAAAACGGCTGTGAGAGGCGCTGAGATGAATGTACGCTTTCTGGCAGGATGTCCAAAAACGAGACTTAGCACAGACTCGCCTCCGATCAGTCAATCAAAATGTAAAAACACTGCGTGAAAGGTCCTTTGCCAAATGTCCACTGTTCTGTAGTTATTTGGACACTCCAGATAATGGTTCACAAACATTAATGATGTATTGTCCCTTCATTTGATTACAGACATAAACAACATGGAGAAAAAAAAGAAATCAAATCATGAGAAATCAAGAAAAGACAAACACTGGAGGCAGCAGCCGATGGTAACGATCCAGTTTAGACCATGTGCACGGACATCTGAGAGGAGGCTCCGTACTGCCGGCCGTCACAGGTGCTGGCCCCCTGCTGGCCACCTGCGGGACTGCTGAGCATGTGCACGCCGTCCATCCCATTGGACAGGTATTGGCGCTCGGTGAAGGCCCCACCCGAGGAAGGAGAGCACAGCAGGCCGCCCTGGGCTGCCGACAGCTTCTCGGGGCTGGTGGCCAGCCGAGGGGATGCTGGGAAATTGTATCCATACAGATTGTAGGGGTTGTGGAGCGAGAAGGCGTTGTACGATCCCTGCTGCATGTGGTGACTGCTGCTGAACATGTGGGCTGCGGAGGAGGAGGGGCTGGAGGAGGAGCCGGAGGCAGAGCCGGGGGCAGAGCTACTGCCCGCCTGCATGACATACTGAAGCTGTGAGGTGGGGAACGAGCCCAGCTGGCTGCCATAGGCCTCCATCTTACCACCACCGCCACCAGGCAGCGAGGCGTGCGCGCCGGCCTGCATCCCTGCGGCGATCAGAGAGGAAGTCCTCTGGGGCAGGAAGGAGTCGGAGGACTGGGCTGAGGCCACAGAGCCCCCCGTCTGCAGCCGCCCGTAGGAGCCGTCAGCCAGCCCGCCGTAGCCCTGCAGGGCGGCCATGTTGCTGCGCGCGCAGGCTGGGTACTCTGACAGATTGAGGTTGCACAGCTGGCTCTCTCTGCAGCCCACGTTAAAGGTGTTGGGCGCCAGGTGAAAGGTGGGCGGAGAGCAGGAGGGGGACAGGAGATGCGAGGGGCCGGAGGGGGATGGGGTGCCTGTGCTGGAGGTGGTGGGAGAGGTGCCTGTGCTTCCACCTGAAAAATACATGCAGCAGATGTGTGGTAAAGGGTCAGTATACAGGCTGCACCGTCGAGCCAACCAAAGTATCAACTCCAGATGCTCAATCTCTCTGGTGGAGCGTCTGGATAACTTTGTTAACTTTCTGGCTAAGGCCTCCTTTAATCTGATTGCTGGCAGCAGATTTCTGATAGCGTATTTGGTTCCTTTAAGGATTTTACCAGTTCACTCATCCCACTCATTTGTGGGATATATATGTAGTGTAAATGACACTTAGCTAAGAGTTGGGCAAAGCTGGGCAGAGTTATACCACACTGAAGTCAGAAATCAAACAGGCTCACAGTTATGTGTCAGACAAGTGAAGCTAGGTCAACAGGTAAAATATTGACAGAAACCAGCAATCAAAGGCTGAGAATCTGAGTCCCGGTCTGAACCTGAATCTCTAACCCACCTTTGGCTTCATAGTGTGGATAAACACTGAGACATTATGTTTACTGAAGACAATTTTATAGATGACTGTAATAAATCCATTTTAGGATTAATCATGTAACATATAAGCACAACTACTGAAGTCACAATAATAGAGGCAAATACAAAGCAATAAATAAAGCAGAGTTTATTGTACAACCAAATCCATTCAAGATCCTATCCCATTATAATAATGAAAATAATATTCCCAAAAAAACGAGTTGGAGCCCATGTGAATTACTGAAAAACAGATATGCAACATATTCCCTTCCTTGTCCAAATAAATGTCATTTTTAGACTCGCTGTGTTTCTAATGGGAAACGTCACTTCAAATTAAACTGCTCATACCTCACAAAAAGCACAGACTGGGCATGGTGCTGGTCTCTTCAGAAATATATACGTCTCACTCAACAAAACGTACTGTTTAAATAATTCACGCATATATGCATGTATGTAGAAAAAAACAGCCCCCGAGCAGACCCACATCCAACATGTCAAGTTCCTGGAACAATAGGACAGCTTTGGGAAATCAATCACATATTCTTTTATTAATAAGAATTTGGCCAGAATTCTTTTTTTCTCTTTTCTTTTCTCTTTTTTTGAAATTTAGTTCAAAACCTTGCATTACTAAATAATTCAGGCCACTCTTGGCTAGGCCCTGACTTCGCACCATATGCCTTTGATAATAAGTCAGAGATCTGTTCTGTTCTGCTCTCTATGAGAGAGGGATATCATGGTGATGTCATGCTGGAAAATTGATGGTTTTCCTCCCCTGTCATGCACGAGGGAGAACTGCCTCGGCGACACTGTGGGGGGAATTGCTGATCGCTCAATTGGACTTGTGTCTGGTGTGGCCGAGGCCACGAGTTCACTGTCATTAAAACGTGGCGAAAGCACATCGGTGGCATCGGGAGTTTAATTAGCTTTTAATTGATTTGGACGAGATGATAATAAACAGACATGCTTTTGTCTACTAAAGCAATGCTGTAATGTCATCGCAGCTCTCGAACGAGGATGAGAAAAATCTTTAACGTCTCGGCCTCTGGAAGAACACTGATTAAACGGCTGAGTTTGGAGGGATTCGGGGTGAAGGCTAATTCCCCTGTCAAAACCCCCCATTCCCCCAAATGCATATTACTGGGCCTATTTCAGGGATCACTGGAGTGTTACAGGATGGATTCGGATCACCCCGGGACTGGTGGTACACATCTGGAAAGGGGTGGGACGAGCCGAAAGTACACCTCACAAACATTTGGGTGGAATAAAAGACGTTCGCTAGCACCACATACCCTGTTGCTTCTGCATGTTGGTGAAGTCCTCAAAGGTAAGAGTCCGCACCGGAGGCCTCCAGAAGGCGTAGGTTTCCATGATCGCCTCCAGACCGGTCCTGTGTGTGTGTGTGTGTGTGTGTGTGTGAGAGAGAGAGAGAGAGAGAGAGAGGGAGATTGAGAGTCAGAGGCAGAGGAAACTCGGAGGGGAACCATTAAAAAGGACCAGGTTTTTTAGTGCGCACATAAATCTGCATGACGTTTCATCTCAAATCCTGACACAGGTCTCTTTCCTGTGTGATTTATTCTCCTCAGAACCGCTGGGCCTGTACCATGAAAAAAGCCTCTTTCCTACTGATGTTATTTTAAGAGTTGTAATCCTCCAGCCGTTCCATCTCATTACAGGGACAAGCTAATCACGCTCAGAGACATGCCTACATCATTTCCTCACTCCTGCTTATTCATAATGAGCAAGAAAAATCCTAATTTTGCCCTTTGAGTCAAGTCAATTTTTCTCTCTTAAATTAACTTGAAGTGGTATGACAAGTTAAACTGCATGGGACAAAACAACTGGTTTTACAATAACTGTACAAAAACAAACCAAAAGTGACATGTTAAACTTAAGCGTAACTGAATGGCGTTAACACTTGTGATACTATTCATTTATTTATTTTACAATGTGCTTTGTCAGCAAGCTGCTCTGTTTGTGTCCAGTAACTCTGTTGATTCTTTTCAGTCGGTGCTCTTGTTAAAGGAGGAATGAGAAAAGAAGAAAAATATTTTAATATTTTAATATTTTAATAAAGCGGATGGAGAACACAGCTCAATGTTTCCTACATCTGGCCCTCACTTAGCAACAGAGCACTTCAAAAACGCCACAGCAACATCTCTCTGTGCCTCCAGGTAACATTAAACAGAAGTGCAAAGGATTATTTTTTAAGACACAGACAAACTCATGTACATCAGTCAATGACATCTGGCAGTGTTCAGCTATTCTTTAAGAGCGTTATCTCTTACATTTTCACACAGCCCTCTGAAGGGAAATGATGCTCAATGGTTAATGGTCATTTTTTCTTTTTTTTTTAGACTGAGCTTGTATGTATACATTATGTAACTAAATTATGCCATAAAATCAGCATTTGACTTTAAATTTATTTGTATCTGTATGTTATTGAATATTTTTATTATTGGTCATAAGTTATGATCGATGAATGCTAACTTTCTTTCTTGCTAAATTTGATTGAACCTACGCTTGTTTTTATTCTATGAATTTGATTATTTTCTTTTTTGCTTTCGGTATACTTGGCCACTCGCCAAAGAGGGTTTTTGTCCCTCAATGTGTTCTTTCCTGAGTGTAAATAAAGGTTAAATGAATAAATGATAACTGTTCCACAATTGTTTTGTGAATTTTTTTTCCCTTTTAATTTTACAAAAAGGTTAAGGATAAATTTTGATGGAACTCATGTGTCTATATTTCAATGTACCGTACATGCACACAGTAGTACATTATGAATAGGCAAAAGCTGGAACGTCTGATCCCTTTGTATAAAATAAACACAGACAACACATTTCAATTGAAATATGACAATCTGATATTCTGAATTATGGCTAAAACTATTTGAAGTTAGAAACACTGAAGTAAAGCCAAAAACATCTGTTTTGTATAATATTTATAAATATGTATGCATCAATGTATTTCAGTGCATATCAGTGTATTTCACATGGGTATCACATGCTTAAATTTTATAATAAGTAATTAAAACGTAGCTGTGAATTAGTTGATACTGATACTGTAATGCAGGGTGTCAAACTCAAGGCCCTCGGACCACAAACGGCCCTTCCTGTTCATTTATACAACCCTCTTAAATATCATCCAAACATATACGATTTGGCCCGCAACAAAGTAGTTTAAGATTTAAATCCAATGGTTCAATATAATGGTTCAAATCCAATCTTGCAAGACTATGTGAGAAGCGCCGGCACCATGGGAAGGTGACATCTAGCATTCGTTCCTCTTTCTAAAGTAATAGAAAGGTGTTTGTGGAGCATCGAGAGATTTGTCTTATTTGTAAAGAAAACTTGGCAGTGCCAACAGATTTAAATGTACGTCGTCATTTTGCGACCAAACACAAAGCCACATATGGGGACCTAAGTCAGGAAGAGAAGCAACAAAAAGCAGGCGAATTAAAAAAAGCCCTTGAATTACAATAGAACATGTTCACTGCGGCCAAAAGACAGAGAGATGCTATTTTAAAGGCAAGTTTTTTTTCATGCCACGAAATAGTGAAATCATCCAGGTCTTTTCTGGACGGTGCTTTTTTGAAGCAGTGAACGCTCAAAATCTGTGAGGTAGTCTGCCCAGAGAAGAAGCAAGAATTTTTGAACGTCAGTCTGTCCAGAAATGCTGCAGCAGAGAGAGCCAAAGAGCTAGCTAGTAGCATAGAAACAGCTATCCGAAACAGCAGCAGATTTGTTGTGTTCTCCCTTGCTGCAGACGAGAGCTCGGATATTAATGACACAGCCCAGCCAGTCCCTGAGGAGCTGCTGGACATTGCAGCCATGTATGACACAACCACAGGGAAAAACATTTTTCATCAAGCGCAGAGGTGCGTGATTAAAATGCATTTGCCATGGGACAAATTATTGGGGCTTACAACAGGCTAGAAAAGTGGTTTGCTGGGCTTGTGAATCAAAAGTTGCTTGAGGAGAACTGCCCTGAGTTGCTGAGAACATACCATTGTATTATTCATCAAGAGTCTATTTGTGGCAAGATGCTTAAAATGGATCATGTAATGAGCACTATGACAAAAACAGTTAATTTCATCAAGGCTCTGGGTTTGAACCATCGTCAATTCCATGCATTCTGGCAAGAACTTAATGAAGAAGTTTACGAAGACATGCCTTTCCATACCGAAGTGCGCTGGATAAGTCACAGCACGGTGCTTAAGAGATTTTTTGAGCTTTGTGGAGAAATCACACTGTTCAAGCTAAATAAGGGAAAGGAGATAACGGAGCTCTGAGATGAGAATTGGTTTTGTGAACTTGGCTTTTTGTGTGATGCCCCCGAGCATCTCAACGCACTGAACATGAAACTGCAGGGCCACAAACAAGACATTACAGAGATGTACAATGTTTTGAAAGCTTTGATTGAAATTGAAATTAAGCTATGGGAGACTCAGCTACAACAGGCAAACTCATTTCCCTGTTTGTCAGACAATCTCCGACTCACTCACAAGAACAACATTTCTGAGTGCTGGATTTGCTGCAAAACTGAGCCTACAGCGTGCTGAGTTCGAACGATACTTCACTGATTTTAAAGCACAGCAGTTCACCTTTGAGCTTTTTGCCAGTCCCTGTGTGGGCAATTTGGACATGGAGCCAAACAATATTCAAACGGAGCTGATTGAGCTTCAGTGTTAAAGTGCTTTGAAAGCCAAATTTGATTCTGTTGGTGTGGCCGAGTTTTACCCTTTCTTCTCAGCTGCAATGTCACAACTCCGCCTTCAGGTTGCCCGTGTACTTTCAATGTTTGGGACCACATACCTGTGTGAACAGCTGTTTTCCCTAATGAAGATCAACAAAAATAAACACAGATCACAACTGGCTGACAAATATATCGAGTCCATACAAGACATCAGTCCAAACATCGACGAACTCACTCTGTGCAAATGGCATCAGGTCTCCCAAGTAAACTATAGTTAATGCAATATAATGGTATATGGGTGCTTGTCGTTAATTGAACACTAGTTAGCCTATTTGGTTGAGGGAGGTTTTGTTTTTTGTTTGGCCCACAAGTGAGACAGCAAATTACAATTTGGCTCTTGATCAAATTGAGTTTGACACCCCTTCTGTAATGGATAATTTTTGTGCATATATATATATATATATATATATGCAAAAAAAAATTATATATATATATATATATAAAATCCTTTCATCTGTAGTTTGTCTGCAATGAAAATTTAATGATAGTTCATAAATCAGGCACTCTATTGTTGGAAAAATGAAAAAAGATGTCTCAAATATCTGTGCAGATAATGGGGTCCAGATGAATGTGCTTTCATGTGCTGTGGTCTGTTTCCCCGGTTACATGATAATTCAGCCGCTGAACGCTCCATCAGCGGAAGGTCCGTTCCATCACTGCAGTCCAGTCACACCCCCCCCAAAAAAAATCACATACCACATATTCCTTATCACATCTTCCTATCACTAATGAAAAAACACACGATTGTGTGTTGAGCATTAACATTTGGAGCAGCCCTTTACAATTAACTGTTATCTGCTGGGGACGGCTGTTTCAGCAGTTAAACGCTGAATTAATGACTCTGCTTTAGTACTACAGAGGTGATCATCGCGATGACTCTACCTGTTTCTCCCAGAATCCCGGAATCCTTTTGCGAATGGGTTCCGATCGATTTTTAGCCTGGTGATCTGTAAAGGCAACAAAGTTAAGAACAGAAATATATTTCAATAAAAATCCAGGGATATAAAATGGTTAGAAATGTAAGCTTAACCTACCTCAACTGTTAAAGATTTCCTGAGTCTTTATCAATAAAAGATGAGCTGACTACTTCAAACATAAAACACAATATAATTTGGACCATATTTTCTTTGGAGAGACTGTGATACTTCATTTTTAAAAGACCACATAATTGAAAATGATGTATTTTAATGTCACTGACTCTACATTATAGGCCTACTTAACAGAATGAGCTATGTCTACCTGAACGTCTTCAAAAATTAAAACACACATACAGCTTGGTAGGTTACGTTGTAGGTTGAGATGTAGCTCTGACATCACAGACCTTATTCTCTTTAATTCTCTTTTCTCAATCATTGCACTATCAAGACAGAAATTAGCAAATGTGCTGATACTTTTAGTAGTACGTACATCTGAAGCACTATGTCTCATATACTACCCACAGTCCTTCAACAATATGTGAAACTGCCAAATGCTATCATGGTTGTGATTCAGTGTCCTTCTGCATCGATGGAGGAAGTGAGGCGGATTGATCCTTCCTGGCTTTAAATCATATCTAACAGAGCAGTAAGATACGACAGCCCAGTCTGTGTCATCCGTGTCGGGCAAACTACGGCTTGTTTCCTGCCTTGGCGTAGTGGGAGAGGGGTTCTGAGAGCGCACACACAGTCAAACTTCACAAAGTCCTAAATGAAGCTAAGTTTATTGTACAATCAAATCCATTCAAGCAGCACTGACTGGTGGCACATTTGTTTTTGTTCTAATTTGGTGGGAAATCAATGTAGTGAGTCATCAAGAGCAAGAAATACGCAAGGCTGAAGATTTGCTTTTAAAGGGACAGTTTTCATCAAAATGTTTGTTTTCCAATTAAAAGAGTGCAGGAATATTTTTCATGCAGAAACTGACACTGCCACAGAGGGCATTTGCCATGCTAAAATGGATTAGCTAAAATTAAAAAGCATATTAACTGGAACTTGGGAAGGAGCTGACCTGCTGGTTCTGGTAGGCTGTGACTGTGGTGAAGACGGTCTCGGGGAAGCTGAAGGTCCGCACCCCCTCTCCGGTGGGGACTGGCTTGGTGGGCGAGAGGTCGCTGCTGAAGTCTTTGCGGATGACGTGCACCCTCGGCTGGTACTTGTGCATGGAGTGCAGGATGATCTGAGGCCACATCAGGATAATCAACTTAGCAATGTGGCACTTCGCTGTGTGCTTCTTCACCCGCATTTCACATCAGTGCTGATACAATGAGGCTTCGTCAACTCCCATTATGGGAGGAGCTACCATGAGCTGTCAATCGCTGACTTCTCTGGTTTTGCTCTCCACAGGAAAACTCAAGGATTGGTTCGATATAGTCAGCAGCTGGTAACATATGGTTTTCCCACCCATTTGTGGTGTCATTAAACCTCATTGTTCCATCTCTGCCTCAAATACTCCAAGTACATTAGACCAAATATGTGTACAATTAACATTTATATTGAACCATAAATATGACATATGTCCTGCCACAGAGCCAATGGGAGACCAGGGAAGGGGGAGCCCACCCCAAGCGTCTTAATTCATACTGGCTGTGTGACCAATCAGAGCGGGTCAAGAGCAATGAACGTGATGATTTCACACCAAAGGGAAGGCAACGGACTGGTACGAGCCACACCTACCATCCCCTGCGGTCCCCTGTCTGTTTCTAATTACATTCAAAGAGAGCGAAGTCCCTCGATGCTACTAAAGGACCATAGGGTCAAATAAGAAAAGAGAAATTTTAAAGTAGCATGAAAATGGTGCCAGTCCATTTAAAATTCAGACCTCCCCCTCCTTTGGCCAGTGTTACAAAACACAAAGGCCAAAACCCCTACTTGATATTAAACAGGTCAAGCCCTTAAACAACATGGTAGTGGCCCTAAATGAAATCACAACATGCTGTGTTTGACCGCCATCTTCATTTTTGTCATATTTCTGACACCGTCACATAGTCCTATGAAGTTTATGGAGTTTGACTTTCACCGTGGCTCATTGACAGCCCTAGGCAGACATAAACTGATATAGACCACCCGTTGCCATGCCCTGCGGTTGCCCACGTGTCACTCATAAAAGACACTTATCAGCAAGCCAGTGATGGCTGTCCACATAGTCACAAAGAGTTATGTTTGTAAAAAACAATAGTTAGCTGAGCAAAGATATTGCATCTGATAAGAAAACTCAAGCCAATTATCCTTTGGTGTCTGTCTTCGGCGGTCTTTAGCACCACAGCAGTCAGCGTTTTGAGAGGACCTGTGGTGTATTATGTCAGGAGTCCTGCTGTTGTTGACGCTGCATCTCTGTTTAATGTCAGATACGTCAGATATGGTAAACAGCTGAGGTTGGAATTGCTTTACTGAGCGTGCTCGGTTGGGTCTGGAGAGAATGCGGATGAAGAAAGCCAAGGTTTTCCACAGAGGAAGCTCTGCAGCCCCCCACCACCACCACCACCACTTCTTCTCCTACCTCCCGTCTTTCATTCTGCCTTCGGGACACAAAAGGCTTTACAAGGCCCCCAAAAATGCGCTCCCCTGTGTTAAATTTAACGCCCGCACACCGCCACGTTCTGAAGAACGGTGCCATGAAGATGCAGATACTGCGAAAGGAAAAACAGCTGTGCCTAGAGCTGCCTGTATCAGAACCACAGTGTAGGAGTCTACGCTTCTTACGCTCCTCCGCCATTTCCTCTTACACCACATTCACACGGACAGCGGCCCATGGTGGATGGCCAACTGGGTGGCAGTCGAGACTCACAGCTAAGAGCGGAACGTGTTTAATTTTTGCTGTCTACCATCACAGGGTAGCAAAGCTGGAGTAGAGTTCCTGAGAAAAAGTAGTGGATAATGAAAGGCTGTATACTGTTATTTGATTCCATTCCATTCCACAATGATATTCCCCCCCTGCCAAAGAGTCTTCCTTTTCCACTGATTTAAGGACCATATTTTGACCAATATATATGCAGATTGCATAAACATTTCAGAACTGAACGCAAAAATTTTAAATGCTTTGGCAATTTTAATTTCCAGGCTGGAGTTCGGAGCGTCATCAC
Organism: Albula goreensis; assembly: GCA_022829145.1. NCBI lineage: Eukaryota > Metazoa > Chordata > Actinopteri > Albuliformes > Albulidae > Albula > Albula goreensis. Next base: position 30,591,851 of record CM040745.1, read on the forward strand.
AATATGTAACGGCCCTATGTTGTTGTTGTACAGTTGTTCTAATGCAACACTGATGTCAAAATTCTGCAAAGATGTTATTTTATTGGGACCATCTTTACCTAAAATATTTAAGGCCCAATTAAAGATCTTCCATATGTGAGCAATGCCTGCAGCAGATATTTTGATTTTTAACTTTTCTCCTTTTATATGATTATGGGCCAAACTATGGAAAACACATTACTAGAATGCTATGTTAATTTCTCTACGATTGCTTTACTGTTTTCATTATTGTAAATCATTGTCATAATGTAACAGACTGCTTCCTAGTAGGAAAATGGCGCTGGTGGCTGTTACGCAATGGCTCAAAGACATTGCTGAGGATGAGAAAAAACGTTTTAATTCCGTCACACCCAGATGTCTATGATTTTCAGCACTGAAAATGGCTTATCCTCTGACAACCCACACAAGTTCCCAGACGGCCAGCCAGGGAGAACAAGCATCCAGCTAACACACAACACTTTCTCAGTCTTCCCCAGGATGCAATGGTAACAAGCTCAAAACATTACCAAAACGCTTTCAGAACGATATCTATCCAGAGAGAGCTACAGGGTGTCGTATAAGTGCTTAAGCCATTACAAACCCCCGAGCTGATGTCACCCCATTATTCCCCATCGCTGTGACTGATGTCCGCTCGGCTTTGCATCGTTACTGGCGGGATGGAGGGGCGTGGCCTCGGGGCACTTAATAAAAACATCTCTCTGCAGCCGCTCACAATAAAGCGGCCCCGGGCGTTAGATCATACGGCCCAGAGGATCCGGGGAGGTTTAAGTCGGATTTTCTGCACATAGTAAACCCTTTAAAACCAGATTTTCAGATTTCTTTTCTTCTCCCCCGTGGAAGAAGACGGGCGAGTGGGATCGGCTCTCGCTAAGACGTGTGTTAAATCTGACACATTCCCTGTCTCGAGCCACAGAGGGATACGAAGGCATTTCCTTGGAGCGAAGGTGTAAAGTGCTGCCTGATTTTATTAAGTTGTGTGCATTTGTGGGTGTGAAATTTGTGTTTATTTTATGTGATGTAAAGGGGCCCATGACCCACACAGATGCCGGATTCTAAAGAAATGTACATTCATTTGTGTGAGTGCAAACCACACGGGCAGACAACTGAGTTTTCTGCTGCCTGCCTGAGGTGCACATGTATGCGTGGCAGTTCTGTTTATTACATACAGTATACAGTGGCATGTGATTGGTGCAGATATAGCATGCTACCTGCTTTACAGTGTATGGTCAGGGGGAGAGAAGAGGGATGTGGTTCCACTCACATGTCCCTGGTCATCCAGCTCATTGTTGGTAAGCTTCAGCTTGTCGAAGCTGACCACCTGTCTCATCCAGGTGTCCCCAGAGGCCAGCGAATCGGGGTGGATATAGACGCGTGGGGGCACAGGGGAGTCGGCGTTTCCTGCCACCATCCACTTGGAGCTGTGATACACATACCTAACAGAACAGAGAACACACAGCCGTGAACGCCACAGACAGAACGCAGGAGCGACTGCAGATGGAAACCAGCCCTGGATATGGTTAGAGAAATGCACCATGACATGAAATCCTTCTCTGTCCCTGAGAAATAAACGAAAAATTAATCACTAAAAGAAAGAAATAAATATGCATACACAGAAAATACTAAAAGAAGCAGTCGTAACTTCTGATAATTGTGATTGATTCATCTAGGGTTTAAAAACAAATGGTAAAAAATTAAAAACGCAAAATCAATTTAATCAACAGTGTACAATCTGTAGTGCTGTGGTATAGATATCGCTGTGCCTTATTAAATCTCAAAACAAGTCTGAGAATTGCATTTGTATTTCCCTATTTTATTTGTACCCAATCTTTGACCAAAGCTTTCTCCTCCATTCAGTTTTAAATGTAATAGTCTCCTCCTCCTTTAACTTTAAAAATATTGCTGAGCTGTTGCACCACTGGACCACAGCACACTCCGCTTCAGTTTCAGATGTGCTTCCGCAGTACCAGAGAATAAGCAGCTCACTCATAACACCATAGATACATGAGAACATTATCTCACAGAGGCAGAAGTAGTAGTAGTTCATCAGCCGGCATCCATTTTGAGCACTCAACAGCACCCTGCCATTCTCAGCCCACTATTGTTTTATTCATTTGAACGCAGAATGTCAGTATTTTGAAGAATAAAATAAAACATAAATCATATCGAATTAGTTTATTTACAATTAATCACATTTTACATTGTATATTTTGATGTGTTCTGCCTCACCCAAAACACAGCATTCCTTCGTCTGTCTGTAAGAGGGCAAATGCGCAGCAAACCCTAAACAGACAGCTGTTTGCCTTTAGTTCTGGCCGCTCCAGTAGTAGTAGAAAGTCTTTTGCTAAATCGCCTCTGCCAAAGCCATCATTAAAGGGTAAAACATGGAGCAAGCTCTCATTTTCACCCCCTTGTTATTGCTTACAAGTATTGAATACACCTGCAACCCCCCACTGAGAATGCCAGGCACTCCTGTAATTTCCTGTTTGAAGCACTGTTTAGGGTTATGGTCTATGTAGCAGGGAAAGTGTTAAAGAAGGGAGAAACCTTAGCCTGAAACAGAACTGAAATTTGATTAGTCCCTTTCATCTTTCTTAAATCTGCCATCTGGCACCAGCGGAATCAAAGATTGGACTTTATGTGACACCCGTTTGGACAAAGAGGGGAAAACTCCTCCCAGAGCACACACACACACACAAGCACACACACATACACACACACACACACACACACACACACAAACACACACCAGGCCAGATGAGGCAGTATATAAAGTTACTTGACTGACACCCTGAGTATCACCATTACACTACCCTGCAGGGTGAACAAGTGTGTGAATACTCGAGCATATGTGTGTGTGCGTGTACATATGCATGTGTAAGTGTTCCTGTGTGTGTGTGTGTGTGTGTGTGTGTGTGTGTGTGTGTGTGTGTGTGTGTGTGTGTGTGTGTGTGTGTGTGCGTATGTGTGTGTATGTTTGTGTGTGTGTGGTTGTGTGTGTGTATGTCTGTGTGTCTGTATGTGTGTGTCAAACATGTATGTGTGTGTGGAGTATTTTTCTACCAAAAGTACAGGATGCAAACAATATGCATGTGTACTTTAAAAGGTGAATTTTGTAAGTATTTAGAGCAATGAGGTACGGCATCTGGAGTGAATAATTTGTTCTCCTTCATCCTTGTACTTCTGTATAAAGTTTCAATATCACCAAAAGGCAACATAAGCAGCTGGTATATGAGCCAGAAGACTTGAAAAAGATGTTTAGAAGTTTAAATAAGTCTTCTATAAAGTAAGTGACAATTTCAGACATTAAGTGTGCTTTCCATTGTTAAAAACACCACAAGCAGATTAAATAAATTCCATTTTATCAGTAAAGAAGTTCATATTTCCAGAGCTCAAGTTAAAGAAACGAGACATTCCAGTGACAGGGAATTCACTATACAAAGTGGCTTTCGCAATAACTTGTGGGAAATTCCACAGCAATGAAGAATTTCACCAGTTCAGTTTTATAAGTGCGCTTGGCTTCTAAGATCTTCTGAGATTTTAAAGTTCTCTTAAAAATTTCTGCTGCAAGACTGCTGTCTCAGTCTGTGAAACAGCCGTGTTTTTACTTCACCTCTGAAACTAAACAATACAGTCTGAGTATGCATATGCCAAAATATAGAAATATGAGCGCGCTTGGGCACACTTTGATGAAGGCCAAACATATTTTTTTTTTAAAGGACCTCCTAGAGAACACATGGCACCTCATGTTTCCATATTCTGTATCATTTCTCTCAGTTACATTCTTTCTCCTCCATGTTGCACTTCTTGGGGGCTACATACCTGTATCTTTTATTGTCTACCGGCACTATGTCCATGGCTATGTAGTACTGCTGATGTGGATCTAGACCCAAGATCTTCACTCTCATTGCTGGAAACATCCTCCTGAGAGGGGACAAAAAGGGGCATGAAAATGCGCTGTTGTTGATATTGTTATTGCTGCACATGATATTGTTGTTGTTGCACAAGAAAAATTTGACTGGGTCAACTTACTAAAGCAATGTGCTTTTATTTGCAGGGCTACAATGGTGGAAAATGCTGAAGCTGAATTTTAATCAATAACAATAACACATTTCAGGCAAAATGTTGCACAACTGTCTCTGTTTAAATAAAAGTGAAAGTACCACTAAATTAAAGCATTATGTCCAAAGTAATTTGGACTAGAATTTGTTACTGATTTAAAGTGACAGCTTCAGTTTTCCGGTAGAATCAATCCCATAGACCCCTTGTCTTTATTTTGATCCCAGCTGTCTTATGCTGGTTCAACAGGGGTCAGTCACTCACAAACACACAGACAGACAGACTGATGGTGGGCCAGGACTCTGACCAAGGAAGACAAAGAAGAGGACAGAAGGGGAACATCTAAAAAAAAGGCCAGTTTGGTGGGCCATTTTGGAGACCCTAGGTGTGAAAACAGAGTGAAATAATTATTTTAATTAACCAAACATTTTACCCCTCAGTGCCAGTTTGTTATTTTTTCATTTGTGATTCCTTGCACTTATAGTTACTTTAGCTTAGAAATAATATAGTATGTGCTGCATATACTATGCCATGTGCATACATAATTTTTAAAACTTTATTTTTTTAATATTCAGAAGCTTCAAGGCATTAAAACTCACACCACATGTAAAAAAAACTGGATAATATCTGAGATGTTATTATTGTTGGCATTTAAAGCACTTCCAAAAAAATAAAAAAATCTTTATCATTAAACTCACTATATTAGACCAGTGCAAGTAATACACAAACATACTAACACGAGTGAATGGAAATAATATAAACATGGAAATATGTGATTGGCCCGAACATTTTTTAAAGTATGTTTCTTCACCATTAATTCTCGATTTATTAAATATTACAGAGATTAGAGAAACCAGTGTGTTTCATGAGTTCAAATGTGATTTAGTCTTAACGGGCTATCAACGAGCCATTCCCTCACAATCCAGACCCAGCAGTTTACATCCTCCGCAATAATTTGCAGCAAGCTATGAAAAGAGGTTACATTGTTAACAAGGTAGCCATTTAAAGTGGAAGACTAAATACAGACACATTTTAAGCTAACTCTCCATTTTAAATTTCAAAAGCTGCATTTTCATTTAGTGTCATAAATCTTTCCATTTATAATGAGAAGGTTATTTTCCCTTCCTCTTTCTTTGAAATGTACAGGGTCATTATTGGGGGAGGCAAGAGAACGCAAAAGTCAAAGAGGTCCTATGTTGCCGAAGCAAAGCTACGTAAATTAATAAATACAAATTTAATTAAAATTTGAACCACTTCAGAAATAAATGTCAGATTTATGTATTTTCCGTTGTTCGGGGGTCAAATGCGTACATTGCATAGTTCCAGATGAGACAAAGGAACCAGTTCTTCAAAATTGCTCTTAAATTTATTCGACTTTCATTCCATATATGAAGCTTTACACAAGTGATTTCCTTTTCCTCTTGTTTCATTTTATGAACTGGAGAGAGATCTCTTTTGACTGGGGTATACATTTACATTCACCAAGTGCAATATTTCAAAGCATGTATTATGGTATTTATAATTCTCACATTCAGTATAAATCAGATCCCAGTAGTCTGTGATTGTAGTCTTGCACAGCTATTTTTTGGGATAAAATGTGAAAAAATAATTATTCAGACATGACTGTTCTTGCTTTATTCATATTTTCAATTTGTATATGTGTTGTTTTGTGTATGAATCATTGAAGAACCATTTTTTAAAAATCCATAAAGAAGGTTCCTACAAACAGGTATTGCACTAGAACACCCGAAAGACTTGTGAATATTTGCATAAGTCAAGCAATATATTACAAGACTGTTTAAAGAATTCAAATAAAATTGAAGCCAAAATGAACAAAATTTTCATTTAATTAAATGTGTATTTGTGACCACTGTCTGTTGCATTACCTGACTTTATAACTAAGGTTACAACACATACTTACTTAAAATATTTTTTGTTTTCGAATTTAGAATTTTTGCACTTGAAATTAATTCTAGTCTCTGACATGGTACATTTTATTTGATTATTTCCCCAGGAAGCGGTACACTTTGGTAAAAACTGGTAAATAAATTTAGTTTTACTTTGCATTCAGCACCAGTTTATGAGTGGCACTAATACACATTTTAGTCTACCTCATTGTCTCATGACCTTGTAACAGCATTTTGTTCTTATTAATACTAGATGTAAAAGTTACAGTAAAAGTAAAATTGTTGTCATTGTTTTGCAGACAAACATATACTAGTTTTGGCAAACATTTAAGTTGTGTCATGATGATGGTTCTTATCATTAAAAGTACAACACAGCCAATACTCGAAAGGAACAGGCATCTGTCCCGAAAGGCATCTCGTTCTCCAAAGGACTGTTTGGACTCTCTGTTGCTTGTGTTTGAGGAAACGCCTAGATTCTATTTGTATTATTGCAGGCCTATCATAACGGACAGTACACGAGTACAATGTTTACGTTTATTTAATTACGTTGCATTGGATTCTAATCACTTTATGCGTTATAGTGAGACATTTCCGTCACTAACACATACCATAACATGTACATAAAGAAACAGGTTTTAACAAAAATCAGACATGGGCTGGTAACACTGGTATAGACTGCTAGTGCTGCATTTTAAATATTATATTTATTGTCGGTTACTTGTGAACATAACCTCTGCTTTTCCTCTGCCCTCCATTCAAAATGTAACGTTTAAGTTGGCGACTCTGGGGCTGCAAAAACATAATAATATCATCCTAGTAAAATCCACGATAATCACATTTGCGTCAGATTTACATTAATTTTAAAGAAAAACGGCTAATTAGTCTGTTATAATAATTCGAAGGTAGTTTCAATCCTGGAGAAATACTCGTTGGCTCTTCCACAAATTCACGTTTTAATATTGAGTTGGTCATAAAATTATATATGCAAAAGGAAATACCATACGACCCTAGCACAAGACTTAATGGGAGAGGGGGGTCCTGGCAACCGTGTGGGTTAAGTTATATGGTCAGTTTGCTATATAATTGCTGCCCAAAAGAGTAAGAAAACCAAAAACATATTTCAATGAAATTAATTAGAAACAGGGTCCATTTGGCGCTTGTTCTCCGATATCATTAATCTCAGAATAGCCTACTCTCAAGCGTCAAGTATGGCTCCTGATTTCAGAGCACCGTTCGCGCGTCCAGAGCCCTTTTGCCCCCATGTGCAACACATTAGCACCCCCCAAAACATAGCGTGCTCGAGTTATTCCCCATGCGCACCGGCGTTTCCGCATAAAACAATTGCGTGGATATGTGCGGCCCATTTTCTCTTCTTGTTGTGGGCGAGAAACAGACTTCCAACGGTTAGAAAAATGGTTAAAGCTCACTTTTTGTAAATGTAACGTTATTGTAAAGACTTTATTTGCACGAGGACAACATTTCTGAACAACTAATATCCGTTTGGATTCGCTGAGGTCATACATGTATAAAAAGTTTCAGTCGGTACTTAAGGGGTCAGTTTGAGCGGAAACTTGCGCAATAGTCTGTTAGCCCAGCGGTCTGCTAACAGTGGAAAGTAAGTTACCTGCCGGCTTTGGTGATGATCATCTCCGTCCCTATGTCGTGGAACCGTTTCCAGAGGTCAGCGCATTGCAGCTCCACCTGGATCTCCTCCATTGAGGAAGAAGGCGAGGGGTCGCAAGGGGTTTGGGCCAGGTCCGATGGGGAGCCGAACGAACAAGATGTCCTCTCAGCCAATCCTTCGCTGTCTGAGCCGGGACTGGCCTCTGAATCTGCGAATGGCGCGCGAAAATTTGTTTGCAAAAGCTAACGGATGGAAAAAAACGCCCACAACAACAGAAGTTCTTAGACATTAAATAAGTGGGACTCATTTTACCGTTGAATTAATATATATTTCAGCCAGAACACACATAATAGTGCGACACAGCAGGGATTTTGTCCGCTGGCCGCTTATTGAGACCATGAAACATAAGGCAAAGAAATTAGGTCTTCAGATTCTGTTTTAAAATGTTTAAGGCCTCGAATATCATATCATTTTTGATCCGTATTATAAAGTAACATCCAAACATTTTATGATGCGATTCTTGTTTCCATTCATCTGTTTCTATAATGTCCCTGGTTCTCATCTGTAAATAGTGCTTTAGGATGGAGATGTTGATTTACTGTACGTGTAACAGTCTTTTACTCTTCCATTTCATGTTAAAAAATACCAGGTCATTTATTACACCCAACTGTTTTTTTTTTCAGTTTCCGTTTAGTGAATAAAGCACTGTTTTCACTTGCCAGTCATGTACCACTGTGCATTTTGACATCAGGGGATATCCACACAAATGACAGTATTTTAGCAATGTACAATGCAGAAAAAATATTGTTTTTCAAGCTGTTTTTTTAACGATCTACAGTGTATCCAGCGGGACCAGAAATTATTAAAATAGTATTTGACCAGTGAAGATCTGTCTACATGAAGAGGAAACAATACATTTGAATAAATGCACATCCTCTGTCCAATTTTAGAGGCTATGGAAAAATCACAAACAGTCAATTGTTTTGACCAGTTTTTGTCCCATTATAATTTCATCCACCTGGACTGCTTTGTGTGCACAGACAGTGGATTTCATGAATCTCCTGCAGAAAAGACTACAGCACATGGCCAAACAGTGTCACAATGCCCTACTGCCATATGCAACTCACATTAAGTTCAACTGGTGCCTCAGCTAACATTCGTCAACTACATTTCTAAAACACCTCTCTGCAATGCTATCAGTAGTTATCATTTAATGTAAAAGAAATCACATTTCTACTTTTAAACACAATTATATATATATATAAGATAAAACAAATGTATATATAGATCTGCATTTGTTTTTTCTATTTATTTGTTCTTTTCCATACATATTATTCAATAATATTATTCTCCTCAGCAATATTGTAGTTGTGGCCTGTCAGGTAATAATAGTATTATTCGGTTTAAAATTTCATGTTTAATTGGCTATGGCCTGGAGCAGTTGGTGACTGGTCATGGCAGTTTACATCTAGGTTTCCTATCCCTGCTATATTTTGCTGCTGCTGTAAACATAATGTGGTCTTATTGCAACATTGCCAGACTTAAATAACATGAGAGCTTGCCCTTGAAGATGCTGCTAAGACAACAATCTTATTTACCAATGTGTATTGCCCTGAGCTGCCATAGCCCAGGCACGAGGATGAAAATGGATATTTGTTAAAAACAAAATGTATGTTGTTTGCACACATGTTGAACTGCTGCTATCAATGGGTTTGAATTCATTCAATCAATCCTGAATGGCTCAGTGCAGCCAGACATTACATTGAAATACAGTTTTTTTTACATTTTGGGTTTGGAAAGGCTGGCATTAAGATTGCAAATGGGAAATGATATCATTATGATATTTTTAGTATTATGCTTTGCACTTTATGGTCAAACTTATTTAAATAGTATTGTTGATTTTGGATGCCCATTATTCTTTGTGAGCCTTTCCATTTTATATCTACAAAAAATACTTTCATCACCCCTCCTCCCCATTTCCATAAGTTCTCAGTGTACAGACCAATACCACAAACTGAGGCAACACCACAACAAATATGTTGGAACAAATTATACCATGCTCGTACAATAACGTATTACATGGTATTAGCCATGGCTGGAAAATAATTGTATGTAAACATATTGTTTTATTGTTATGTGAGACATTTGCTGAATTTATGACCATTGAAAGAAACAAATGAATATCTAGAAACATGAAAACTTCCAACAACTGAAGTCCTGTCATTACAAATTCTGGTCTGAAAAGTATAACCTTTTTCAGGATTTTTATGTAAATACATATGTATGCCTATAATTTCGGTTATATACAGGCATGTGTCCAAAAAAAGCCATGACCCATGATGCATTACAGAGCCCAATTAGTCAAAGTGTAGTTTCACTACAGACACTGACTGCTGCCAATCACACAAAAACAAAAGGAAATCAAGGAAGTTCATATTCTAATGATCAATAAATCATGCCCTAAAATTTGATCAGAGTAAACTCAGTTGTGTGGTGGAAAGAGCTGCTCAAGACCTGAGGGAGGAGGTATGGCAGCTGTCACAACTGTCAGACAACATTTGGGGGGGACAGGACAAAGCTATGGGAAGAAAGGGGTCATTTCTGTCTATTTCTCATTCTACGACAAATTAGCATATATTATAATCAATATGTAAATCTTGTATATATTATACAGTGCCATGTATTTCTGCCATTCCTACAAAACGGTTTGATTTATTATTTGAATCAGAGGTGATGGGGGAATGGACAGAGACCCAGCCATGTGTCGACTCACAGCAAGTCACAAAAGGCTTTCTGAGGGCAAAGTGAAGACACTGATGTGAAGGGTAGACCAACCACAGAGAGATAGAGAAAAAGAGGGGCCTTTCAACGTCTCCCCGAGAAGTCCTCTCAGTGTAATTGGAATGACATGTCTTTCCCCGTGTGGAGTCGTTTCATTGCTGCTGTCATCAACCCGGCTTCCTCTGCCCCGAGTCAGAGTTCAGTCTTTAACATTTCACAGTCACCGACCGGCCAGCCCTTGGGCAGGTTTGGTCCTGGATAGCTCAACGGGCACGTTGTCTGTCTCGGATCATTGCTGCATCCTAGCTGCTACCATTGGTCAATACGGAATTGGTCCGCGTTGTGATTGGCTTGTGAACTGGACCACACGGCTGGCACTGATACAGGTGCATAAAGTGAGAGAAACAGCCACTAAAGCGTCAGGGATCACTGCACGGCAACCCAGGGGGCGAGATATGTAAACTGTTCATTTTGACGGAGTTAATCCAATGATTGCCTATGTGCGTGATTAACAATGACTAAGCACCGGGCCCGAACACACACAGACCGCATGTTTCCAGCTTCTACCCCAGAGAAGAGACACTTTTTCCGAACCAATCAGTTTGTGGGTTGAGCACTGAATTATCCACTTGCCCCGTGCCCTGAACTAAATTCACTCAAACAATGTGCTGGAACACTGATGACCTGGATCATGCTTGTACTCCACGCCCCAGTGTAAACAAGCGTGAAAGTGTGAGCACTAACGGCTCACTTGCTTCGCACAGACTGAATAATGAGCGTAGAGCTAGCATACTGCACGCGCAGAGAAATCCACATATAACGGGGATGACATTAACTGGCCACAATAACTGGACGCCAAATAATTTGATTGGCTAGCTCATTATTACAACTTTTCCATCATCCATTTAAACAGTTCTACATATAGCGATTGGACAACAGTGTATTTTGGATGCTGAATACAGCAGGGTGTAGAAAGAGTAAATGAAAAAGCAAGGTTCCTTTCCATAGACACTCTCTAAACAATCATTAAAAATATATTTTATCTTAAATACATATGTAATTGAACTCATTGATTCGATCCTACTGTCCAATATTTTCAGCTCTTTTTTTATCAATGAAGAACAGTCATTTTTAAACATTATATCCTTGTACACTGAAAGAAATAAAAATACACGACGAGAATCAATTGATATGCTGTGAAATATCACTGCAAATGGAAGCGGTGTAATTTATAAAATGTTTGTTTTAAGGAATTCTTCGATCTATTCAATGCATGGTAATATCATCACAATTAAATTGTTAAATGACTGTTTCATGGAACCATATTAAATGAAGACTAATTTGAACACTAAAGTGCTCCTCCATCGCAATGCATTTTTATGTAAAATAGAATTTGCCCTAATTTATCAATTACTGTTAAAAATGAAGAGTGGTGCAGTTAGAATTTACGTTTTCGTTTTTCTTTTTATTTACAAAAAATAATAATGCCATATTAGGTTATTTAACAGAAACAATTTGCATATATCCACAAGCGACAGTAGAAATTTATATCGTCAATATCCAATTTACATATGTCTACCTCCAAATTTATTCGGAATGTATAAGGAATTTATTCGTCACCTTTGGATCGACTCAACAGATAGTGGAAATTCATGACGCGTGTCAGAAAATAAAAAGCTTTTAGGTTTTACACGCTACTTTCAGTTTCTGCAAAATCTTGAATACGCCCTGTCGCGGATCAAGATAATCTCTGTGAAAGCTCTTTTACCAACTGGAAATATCCTACACTTCTAGCAACAAGATAGGCCTATAGTATGTCATGTGTGGGATTTTCTTACGCTTGTCAAAATCGAAAACGTACAGCGCGCCCACCACATTTGCTATTTACTGAACTGTGCTTGAGTCGGTGAGGCGTGTATCTGTATGTGTGTTTGTGTTCGAGGGACTAATTGGAGGAAGAGAAAGATCTGTTATACTCAGGAACATAACCTGGTTTCTACTGACACGTGTCACCTACACCAGTCTCACGGATAATTAAAATATGAGACTAATTAATCAAAATTGCTGGCCCTCACTCAGAAGCCGTGGGGGAAGGATTTCACAATGGCCCACCAACCCAGACGGATACATTTTCATGATGGGATTTTACTTTAATGTCATTTGTTGGTTTTGTTTTACTTTTGATCCACATTTTTGTCGATGACATATAGGCCCACTTTAATATGTAGCCTATGTCACATGCTGGTTTGATGTCGCACATGAAGGCTCAAACCATAGCCTAAAAAACAAAAAAAAATGAGCCACTCAAAGTGACCACAGAGCAGAGCTGTTTTCAATGAGCGCAGACCAGCGTGGACTCCCCGCTCCACATGCGTAGATCCACATTCCAAAGGCTTACACGACCTAAAACTCTACTTCCAATGGCTCAAACTTTAGGGCCTTTTTCATTCAGTCACTAGACCAGGGAATTAAACGGATGTTGACATAAAATGTCCCATCTTTGTTAATACCTGTCGACTTTGTTGTGAACGGAGATAAGTAAGCTACGACATCCAATATTTCTTGAAGTGATGAGCAGTCATAGCGCATTACTGCCTGTCGTGAACAAGTTGCGAGGTCTTTATGTATCCTTCTCTACGGGTCGGTTCATCTCTGTCCGCTTTCTCAAGTTCTGATTTCCCAACTGCTTTTGTCGGTTGGAGTTATTTTTGCCATTCTTATTTTCGCCACTGTTATAAGGGGAGACATTTGTATCGACTTTTACTCCTATATACCTCAGGGTACTTATTTAATTTTATTTAACTTTTTTATATATTTTATTGTATCCATATATTATAACCACGGGTTGAACCTATTGGGTTAAGGGGATCGTGACCAGGCCAATAGGTTTTAACGTTACAAAATCGTGATGAAAACCCAAGTGATTTCCACCTGATAAAAGGAATGACATTAAAATAAAATAAGTGCAATGCCGCCGTACACATGTTGTATTGCACCCAAGTAACTTGATATGAGCCGAAAGTCTTAAAACAGAAAAAAGGGTCATATTAAATTATCGCGAATCATTCTGTAACTATAGCTGACAGTCTCTCACAAAATGTCTCTCTTACTATTCTCTGTTGTTATGCCCGTTGTTTTGCCAGACAAGGTCTCAGTAAATGTACACCCGAACAATCCGCGCTTGAATTTCTTACCACGAACACAGCTTTTTGTTAATATTTTTGGTGCTGTTATTTTGGTTCTACTGGTGTGAAACAATGAGCTGGGGTTTATATATTATTTGTGTGCAACAAAATAACTGATCAGGAGCTTGCAGAGAGAGAAAAAGGAGAGAGAGACCAAAAACAGCCACCACACACTTCTGTTTATAACATTTACTTTGATACAGTTTGATAGTCTGTTAGCTTAGTATCTGCGTGGGAAAAACAGCCACTCATAGATGAAGTCGTTCCAATATGCCCCTTGTTTTGTAAAACGGTTCGTTTGAATCAGTTAATTACTGCAGCTTAAATGATTAACATCGATTGAAAAGTTGCAGTTCTTCCAGACGGATATTACATTATCACCATATAGCATAGCGCGTCACAGTCTATACATGGTTGTATCACCACCTCTATAAATCTGATTATTTCAGTCAACATTTTATGACGGATTCAAGACAGTCAGATGGGCGATAGAAACATTCCTTGAATTTTAGTAGGCTTCATGTGGAATTAAGTCATGTGATCCCCTCACAGATAACTTTCAATGTGACTTTACCATATATAGGCTTCTGGCTACGTGTCTGAAATATTATATTTTATGTATATACCTAATTTAGAGTAACGGTTGATGAAGTATTTTGGGCGCGTGGAAATTATAAATTTAAGCAAATAAATAGACGTACCAGTCCGTGGCTTAGAGCTGGTACAAAGTTCTGCGCTGCTTAAGCGAATGTATTCAGTAAAATATGAATTATATGTTTACGTGATTTTACGAAAAATAAAGCCCCCCTCACTCAATCAATTTACCTTTCAAAATGAATCAAGGGCAGCTAAAAAAAAAAGCAAAATATGTGTCTACACAGACAAGTTGTACATATGTTCTTGACGTGTTGGATGTAACTAAAATTGCATAAATAAAGATGTAAAGAAATAATACAGAAATAAAGGCTGTGTTACAAAAACAGACAGTTTCTATATTACTTTCTACATATGAATTCGAGTCGGTAAATAATGGTTGTGGGTTTAAATATATGAGCACAGCTTGCACAGGTCGCACATCAAACACTGTTTCAGCAGAAGGCCATATGACATCTTAAGATATTGCTTTCGTAGTACAGATTCAATCTGGAGCGACTTTACATGTTCAGTCTCAGCAAAGACTGCTTCTCGGCGGCCCACTGTTCATTTACCATTGTTATGCAAAACAGAAAGTGTGCGAATTGCGCTGCCAAACGTGCTGTGATTTCAGGAATTGAAGCCATTTTTTATCATTTCATGTCTTTGCATGAATGCTCGCGCAATAATGAATATCCTCTTTCTCTTAAGCCTGCACTTTGCTTTATGATGGTGTGTTCCTTTTGAGTACTGTTCATTGCACATGCTCTCGTGTATAGAGTAAAAATATCAACTTAACCCTGAACGTGGAATATTGGACAACAGCCATTCTAAAATATATGTCCTCAGATTGTATGATGACGTCTGTTTGTAACTCTACTAAGACCTTCGGTTTAGCAATAAGAACACACGCACGCACGCACGCACACACACACACACACGAATTTCTATGAACATCTAAGAATTTGAGGCTAATAGTCTCTTTTAATTTACGGTTTTTGCTTTTCTTTAAAACCCTCTGTACATGTATGTATGTACACATTAAGGTTAATATGTCCTCCATGCAATCAGGTCCGCTTCAAACGTATGTTTGTTACATGAAGCAAGTCATTGTAAAGCACAGAAGATTCAAAGCCAAACGCCGTGCTTTTTGAACTGTTTTCGTAAAAGACAGATTTCATAAGCGTGAAAAAGCTTTAAGACAGCTATTCACAATTGGAAAATGCAAATGTCCATTAATGGAAAGTTTGACGTTTAGTAGAAATGTGACATGTTCTTGAGATATCCTCAACATATTCTCATGCATATACTCATGCATGAGCATATGTTGGGGCTATCTATTATTATTATTATTATTATTATTATTATTATTATCAGTATTATTATTAGTATTATTATTATTGCTTCCATGACAGAGGTCAGGTTATGTCCTTCACAAAGGCCTTCAATAGTTAAGAAGGGAAAACAAAGCTATTTAATTCATTTACAAATTAAAGTCAAAAAACATTTCCCAAAAAGCAATCTGTCAGTGATTAAATTGTACCATAACCGTGTAACAACTGTTGAATATCAAAATAAAACTCGATCTCCGAGAAATCTCCAGACGAAAGGGACCTGGACGCTTTGGTTTTTTTTTTTACATTAGAGTTCTGCGCCCCTGACATTTTATTAATTTTAGTTTCGATTACTTAATGTATTGAAAAATAGTTTGCATTGTTTCAAACACCACCCCAGGCATGTATTTGAGCTAATTTGTTCAAGTCAATGTTGTTGTACATATGTTATACTGTCAGTTACACTGTTCAGAATAGCCATATATCCATAGCCATATGTTGTTAATATTCATAACATGTATTACTGTTATACTTTTAGGAAATGATACTTTACGAATAGAATGTTGATGCATCTGATAAATTACTCGCTAGAACTGAATATTCCATAGTAGAATACATAAAATACATTTTCACGTGTGGCATCAGCTACGCGTGCACTGTTTTGTATATGCACATTTGCAAAAAAAAAAAAAAATGGCGCAAACTAAAATGATTATGCTAAAGGAGCCACTGCGCACTAACCAGGGTCAATATCCAGACAATGCGCTGGGTCCTCGCCGTCTCCTAACGGTCCGTTGGTCGCGAGGCTTTCCATGGACAATTCCAATTCCTTTTCCTCCCAGCCCCGGAGCTTTCTCTTCTTGTTCGTCCCGATCAGAGCTTCCACCGAAAAGGCGTGCGCTCTCGAACTCAGAGCAGCGGCAGATCGCCTCCTGTCACTCATCTCTTACACGGAAAATCCCACAGAGAAAAAAATCCTCCTTCCAGAGGCGAGATGAATAAAAATGTATATCGACTCTTTGAGAGAGAAAACACTATCCAAAGACAAAAGTAATCCAGAAACTAGGACTAATAAAAGTTGGCTACATAAAACTTCTCGGGTAGGGAGGTGCCATTTCCTTCAGGGTTTATGTTAGCTCGAGCCCCCGTCAGATACAGATTGTTTTGACGGTACCTCTGCTTTTTGCGTCCTCCTTCAGCCTTTCCACGTCTCTTTCTTTCCTTTTCCAGTAGCCTATCTCGCTATCACTTTCTCTGTCTCTGTCTCTCTGTCCCTTTCTCCCTCTCTCTGTCTCTGATTGATAAACACTTCTGGAAAACTTTTTCCAAAGCGGCTGGGGCAACCCTCTCATCTCCTGTCAAATCCGATGCGTCCAATAAGAAGCGTGGAAAGAGAAAGAGCCAAAATATGTCGTCCAATGAAAGAAGAGAAAATCTAACACTGATGCTGGGACCCTACACTGGATCAGTTAGGCATAGGTCTCTGATTTATCCACAAGACTTAATGTAAAACACCTATATATTCTGCACCTATGTAACGTTAAAAGCATAAAACATAAGCACATAAATTAAATAGTGATGTCTGGTATTGCATTCAACAATAACGATTAAAATGCTTTCAAACAACCATTTTTGTTTAAACAGGAAAAAAACAGGCCTGCGTTTAACTTTTTATATTAATTCTGTTTACAATCGACATTCAGCGTGGTCTTGAGACAAAGACTATTGTTTTGAACCCTATTTCCCTAATTTGCTTGGAGACATATTTTTTTTTCCAGTCGTACTCTGGTTCATTAATATTTTGTAATATTAGAAATGCACAAATTGTATGAAATGTCTTTTTTTTTTCTAGCGGAATACTGAGGTAAACATAACATGCATGTTGTGTATGAAGCAATATATACATATTGGTATGCTATTAGCTATTCAAGATAGTAGCATAGATTTCTCATTTTAACCAGCCGTATGTGTAGCACGAGGGCTGCATGCCTCCTCACTGAAGAGAAGACGGCCTTTAACGTGTCTTAGTAAGTAGGCTACTTGTAGTGGTATTCCATTCGTTGTATTTGTTTATTTATATTTTTTCTAGACAGCTCACCTTGATCCTAACGCGGGAAAGTTATCTGTATCAGTTCACCTGCTCAGAAAAAAATCCTTCTCCGGCTTATCTTTGATAATCAACAACCAATAGTATAGTTACAAATTTCTTCCATTTCAGAAACTGGGACAGGTACTTCGGTCATTACGGGGATTTGGGGAAAGCACAGGAAATCGAATGGTGAGCAGGGTTCCATGAAGCTCCTGTTCTTTTGACCTGCGCAACTCGAAGCCGAAGATCACGAATTTGAGGACGGTAAATATTGTGAACAACTTTTTTATAAATATTTAAATGTTCCGAAAAGGGAAAACAACTATGTTAATTTAAGCATTACTTTTTGCAATACAGTTTTACTTTAAATTAACCTTACTGTCTGTAAAACAAAGACGATGAAGTAAGGAATACCTTTGCCTATCCCTTAATACATAATGTTGTTACATGTTGCAGTTTTAACACCTTTTGTTACTAACTTTAAATCAAGGCAGGTATACAATACTAAATTATAATAGGTTTTTGCTAAAATGTTTTATGGAAAATCGCTATATTGTTGAAAATATTTCACAAGGCTCATTATTGTGTCGAAGTCATTATATGAATTTCTGTGTTAAGGCCATACTGCCACTTCTTCATTTTTGGAGCCGTGTTCTAGTCTTTCCAACTTTGCTATATTTTACATGAAAACCACATACAGTTTAAGTGAAAAACGTAACTGAAATAAATATCTTCTAAATAAATGCACAAATGGTCTAAATAAAGATATACACTTAATTTAACATAAACGTAATAAAGAGGAGCATCATTAATATAATGCAGTCTTTTTATATTATATCTGCCACACAGCCTGCATATTGACCAGTTACTAGCCAATTATACGCCTGTCTTTATAACTGATCGTTTTTATATGTCAAATGCCAAATATAAAAATGCGTTTAGGTCAAATGGAAGGATAGAATATTGTGTTATCTTAGATATATAAATATCTGTGGCCCAATGCAAAAAAGGTAGATGGACCTCCCTATATGGAATTCCCGATAATTCCTATATTCCTTTTCATCATTTTGTTCCATTTAAACGCCTTTGAGATACTAATATAATTTGACAGTTATTTGACTCTCAGACTCTATTATATGTTATGCTTCAGATATGCTCATTGTTGTTAAATTGCCTAAACAAGACCATTTTACAAATTTGTATACTTACGTGGTAAAAGATAATTACATGTATTGTTTTACTGGATATCGGATTAGAGTTATGACCATGCCTCATTCACTATTATGAGGGCTAATTAAACAACATGTTTGGATTTTAAGGTAAATGTGTAAAGTATAATTCAGCATCTCTCTTTAGCTACAGTTCTTGTGAAAGTAAGTTTAATATTTTATTCAAAATTGCATTTCATTTTGGAAAATCTAGCCAAACAGCAAGGAATAAAATAATCAATTTTCAAACATGAATCATCTAATATTAAGTAATTGAACACATCCCCGAACTTAACAGCCTCTCTGTTAATGTTAATTTTAACAGCGATGTTGTTCTTGGGTATAATATTATGGAATAAACCGTATACGTCGTGAAATCAGATTGAATAAAGCGGGTCTGTATCAGCAGGACAAAGTCACCTTTCTACGGGAAGGGAAAAATAGGCAGAAGAAAAATAACCCGACAGAATGTTTCTAAAATTAAAGTGTTGTTCATTAAATTTAAATGACCAAGCTGTAAACCGTGTTACCATTTCCGTGACTATAAACTGAATTAGCCATTGATTATGGCTCAGGAGGTTATTTCAGCTTACGTTTGCAGTGGAAAAACCTGTACCGAGACTTACAGAGTCACATAAAGTCGTATTGTGACTAAATGTGATAATACAGATCACAAACTCACCTGACTGAGGAGATTGTAGTCTCATAAATCGTACGAATATGATTTTTACCTATGAACGGACTGAAACCTTTGAGTCATCCGCAAAAATCACCAGCTTTCGAAGAGTTAAGTTTCGATGAGTCAACCCTCAAAACAATTTTGTCCTTTCTAATTAGGGCAGTGTTAAGTGAATCTATATTGGGACGATTCAACAAAGGCGCAAATTAGCAAGGCTCTGTTACCAGATTTAATGCACTGCAATTTGGTTTCGTTATAAACAACATTTTATAATTTCAGCACGTTTTAGCAAAGACAATACTCTTTCAGCAAGGCTTAATTGGTCATTTTTCATATTTAATACAACACCCTAGTGATATTAATATCGAACAGCGCAGTCTTTGATATTAATAGGCATGTTATGTTGGAAACGTCTCCTATTTGAACAATAGGCATCTGCTAATTAATGTTACTGTAGATCTTGAATACGATATCTACTTAATCAAATTACAAAGATGAACTACAGTAGTGCATGAAGTATTTAATTTTTCAAGTAATTTTCTTTTTTATTTTGCCGTCATCTGTGGTATACTTGATTATTTTGAGTGCCCCCTACCGTTTCAGCTTAATCAAACCATCTAGTAATCGAATGTTACATTTCATACAATAATGTAATAAAGAAAGGATTATATTTAACGGCTTTTTAAGGTTTGATGCCTTTGTATTTTCTACTGTACGTATGCCACGATTCATGTTTAGTCAGTCTTACGGATTATTCATAAATATTCATAGTCCGTACGTGGTAATGTAAGAATGCAAGCCGCAGACAAGCTACCCGCGTGAGCGCTTCCCATCTATCCCTGCTTGCACTTTGACAGAGTTAATAAGACGGCATCAGCCTAGCTTTTCCAAACCTTCCAAATTCCTGCAAACGTCTGTAAAACATCAAACTGACACAATATTATTGGCCAGAAAGCATTTTGTATGAGTCCGGCGTTAGGGGGAAGGTTTCAACACCCCGCGTGCACACCACGAAATGACCGATAATCATGATACTGATTGGTTTGAAACAGTCGAGTTTCAGGGGAAACGACTAGAGAAATAAATTATTTGAATTATCGCTTGCCTATAACCTCACAAAGATACAGTACTATATGCATTGTCTCGGTTAATAATACAAACTTTCCTGTCAGGAATGAAATTTGGTGATACAGATGAAGTTGTCCTCGGGTGTGCCTTCAGTCCCACAACTATGTGGCCAGTGTATAGGTGTATCCACACCGAAAAATGTTGCGGTGGTTCATGTGTGGACGACACAAACTTGGAGGACATGTACACTTACCGGTCGGACGAAATTCGATTCTATGTTTCTGTTCACTGATTTAATAATATCTGTTCGTGGCGGGCAGAGGTGAGAGCGGCCCACCGAATTCAGCGAATAAGAACATGCTGGGCCCGTGCGCCAGACAGGGCTGAGGCATTTTTACTAGTAGGCGAAAGAGCGAGCTCTTTTCTCCCATGGTAACAGTTTTCATGTTAACAAGCCTTTCTCTCATACGCAATTCCTTTGAAAAATGTAAGATCTCACTTGATACCCTTTATCATTTTTAATATTACCAAAAATGTAGTCCAGATGGAAGTGCTTTGGACTCTTCATGTTCTCAAGGATGCACCGAGAACGTTAACACAGCAGTCTATATAGGAAAAATCTCCCGGTTCCACGGGACTGTCATAAAACATTGTTGGGAAAGTAAGATACTTATGATTGTTCAATATTTGCCTCATATGTTTCTTAAACAGGAAATATGACCCACGGGAGTTTCGGAACTAGAATCATTTTTCAATTTCCGAAGCGTAGATTTTCAGATTAAAGAAGTTATGCATTTATGTGAGCTTAATTAAAGTTAAATAGACTATAATACCCAATTAAAGCTTAAAAGGTCACTTCTTAAGTCTGATAACAGTTAAAAGAAAGTGTTCCGAAACGTTCAAGTGGCACGCAACTACACTGGTACCAGTTTAGCGGGTTTAAGACACCAAGGTCAAAGTGTTTTAAAACACAGATTATAATTGGGATTTTGAAGGAGACATCATTTTTTCACAGTTGGAGCAAGACAGCGTTCAGGGGAAACGTATCATGATTTCGTGTTTATTAGTGAGGAATACTGTATTTATTTGTGAGATATTTATTAAGAAATCCCTTTCAATCTGTTCTATTCTTTATTCACACCATACAAACTCTGTAGAACGATCAGTGAGAAAAAATATAAAATTTAAGTCCAGAAGATTGACTTTAGGATGCAATGCATATAACCTATGATTGATGCTATATGCATACCCTCTTGTATACTTGCATTACTAACACGTGAGTGCATTCATGGGAAGTGAAATATAGCATAATAGCATAGAATTAACAATTTCACTTAAGAATTAGAATTAACTGTCGCAAATTTAGTTTTATATTAAGAATTTATATTACCCTAAAAATATTAAATCCATACTCATTTACTTGACACTAATTTAACATTGTCTCAGTACAAATTGTGAGAAGAGATTTAATATTTCAGTTTAACCATAGGTCTGTTGTTCAATGGTACATTACTGGACTGCGATATATTTTAGGACAATGTATTTCTAATGGCAGCCAAGATTTTGTCTACCTACACTAAGACTTTGTTTTATACTTATTTTAAGCCAAAAAAGGTATTATGATATGCAATTTTTGCTGATACTGTTCATCACTTGAGAATCTCCACTTTTGGATTTCAGTGAGTCTCATGAAAACAGAAATAGTGTGTAACACACTTAAATGTAACAGTTCAAAGCTGTTAATGTTACATCATATTTTAAATCATACCAAAGGCATTTTTACCAAATTTCCAAATAGTTGAATTATGAAGGTTAGGGTATTGTAACAAAAATGATATACATTTATAACATTTTGTTAAACCACAAGCAACTTAACTCATTACAACCCAGTCCCTTAGCAGACATAATTGTTCAAATAGTGTAAAATTTCCTGATCAGTATTACATTAGTCCACTTTCTTTCTGGGTTACACGTGTAATTAAATTGAAACATTCATCAATCAGAAATGTTAATAAATATGCTGGCTTTAAAGGTATTACAGTTATTAAATGACATTAAAATCCAATGAATTCCATTTGGCAGACACATTACACTGTTCAAGACATTATGCAATTGAAGACAAATTATGCTGTTATGTACCAATGTAAGTGTTAGTTCAGCTGTGTGTGACCTGTCTATGTTGTGAAGTGGATGATGACATTGGTTTTTTAGCTTGATCTGACCAAACCATTTTCCCTGGTGTTTTTCGTTCACATGGTAATTATTAGCTCTCTGAACAGGACCATCCAATTTATCTGCGGCAGTACACCCTCCAAGGTTTCTTCATAATGCTTCATCATCATGTATAATGTACTTTTATGCATTTACTCATTTCGACAGTAGCATGATCAAAATTAATGAAACACCCATACAGAAGCATGAAACATATAAAACGTATCTGTCATCATTCCATATTCGTCAGCGTGACCTCTGCTTTCTCGACAGATGAAAAGAATACCCAAAAAGGTCATGTTTTATGAAATATCACACTGTATTTCTGCAAAATTGCATAACAATGAGTTCTGAATTGAATTACATTTAATAAAGTTTTCTTTTTTACCCCCAGTGCACAATATCAAAACTATGAATGCTGTTTTACAGTTAAAGGAAAAAAACTATTAGACAGTTTAGATGATACTATTTTTTTTTTCATTGCTGTTGATGTTACTGTTGTTTTTACTTGTTCATTTACACAGTAGATGCCAGATACAGAGTTACATCTTCATGCATCTGGCCTGCAGTTTGTGATATTGTAGCAGAAAGCACATGCTCCAGGAGACCAGCAAAAGGAGATTTAAGTAGCGCTAACTACAATTAGTTTTTTGTCACACTGGAGCAGGAGCAGGAACAGGATCTGCCAAAATCAATGCAACATTCCTAAGGGTTAAACTCATGGGTATAATAAGATCACAAAGTCACAAAATATTGAATTTGCGGAAGGATTTTGCATGATAGAACAATGCATCTGATATACTTTCGATATGCCATGGCATATTGTAATTCTAGATACAGTAAGTTTGTAATGAAAAAAACAACTAAAAGTAATAATTATTGCACCTGCTTTTTTATTTTCTAATTCGTGGGAGTTACATTTTCAGAATCCACAGCGAATCAGTGCTAAAAGCATTTGAAGGGATTGTGAGAAATCACACTCACAAGGATAGATAGTATGGCAGCTGATTCTTTCCATTAGCTCCAACTTACTCTGTTAAACTGAAGCGTGCTGAAACACTGTGACCCCAAATTTACGCATAATCCCCCAAAAGTGGAGTTTCAAAAGCGCTGTATGGTTTTAGTCATGGGCTTATTTCAAAACACTATTTTTGAACTCAAAATGATGTATGAAACATCATTTGTGTGGAAGGGGTCTAAGCTGCAGCTGGCAATAGAAATGAACACATCTCCAAAAAATATATATGTCTGTTTTAAATATGCATGCCTCAGCATCGAAGAAATGTATTTTTACATGCATGTCTTATTAGTTGACTTAATGTAATGTGAAAATGAAATAGTGTTTTCTAAAATACAGTGTTTAGGAAATGTAATGTAGTTTGCCTATCGCATGCAGTTTGTGTAGCTCTGACATCAGTATGACCCATTGAGAACCAGAATTTACATAAAAACTGCAAATGAACGACACTTATGCTAAACATTTCTGTATGTACTTTTTAACTTAATGGAATATTGAATGAATATAAGAAGATTATATATTTATTTATAATAATAACTATGTAATAACTTGTTAATATATCATGCAGTTCTTTGAGGATATTTCTGAAGCGGATCATACGCGAAATCAAACCTTTTATCTACATAAACATTCCTATTTTTGCCCTCTGAGCTTACCAAAGGGTTGATAAAATTTGAGCAGTGTAATTAAACCTCAGAGGATTTATGTTGCAGTTTATAACCCAAGAAGCACAGAGAAAAACCTCAACACTGCTTTTAGTGTAGCTGTATCTTGAGATTTCAGAGCACCCGAGGATGCACTGCCATATTAATTTGTCATGAATGAGTCCATCTTGAGACATTTACAGTAGATTCTGCTGTTAAAGAGCAACTTTTCATTGCTGTCTCAAAACCCCAATGAGATTTTTTTAACAAACTGAGAGAGGTCTTTCAAAATGCTTTGAAATCAATATGCTCAGTTGCCACCACTTCCAGTGTCTTGAAACAATTTGAGCATAATTTAATTTAAAAATATTTTTTTACTAATTTTGAATAGTCTGTTAAAACAAAAGAAACAACTTATATCAGTAAAGCCTACACCATAAATGTATATTCAGACATTATGAAGAGTTCTCTTTCACATAGAGTACATGCTCAATTGTAGAAGATAAATTTATACAATAACAGTTTGATTGGTGAAGACATACCTGGGAAAGGGATTTTGCTAATGTCTCTTCTGCCGTTTATACGAGGTACAGTCTTGGGTACGTTCTCATGAGCAGTCAGAGTGTTACACAGGCTGAAGAAAAGCCACCACGCGTCCGGGTCTCTGGGGCTGTGACCACTGTTAGACTGAAGCCTCCGGATTTCCCTCTAGAATGGTAGCAGCTTGTGAAAGAGGCTGTTGGTCAGTAGCGTGCTATCTATTTAGAAAATACAAATATCTTTCAACTTCAGACAATTTTCCAAAAAGAAAAGTGTATACGAAGGTGCACAGTGCAAAGAAAAAAAACAGATACGATCAAAAACGGGCAGGTCACAACCTGTGTATTTGCCTGCATATGGCCGTTTTTGGAGAAATGCATATAAAAAAAACACAGCTTGGCAATTTGGGATAATGGAAAACTACTTTATCCAGCAAGTAATTTTACACTCAATGTTAATTGGATACAGCCACTGTTAATTAACACATGAACACTGTGTTTGGAGGTACAGATCTGGGATCTGCTCATTGTGACTTTGAACATGTACACATACACACATACACACTCATGCATACATGCACACACGCACACACATCAGCAAGGTTAGCATACCCTTAGTGTTGGTTGATACTTGCAGGTACTACCCCTACTTTGCAGAACTTCCCTAATATATCACTGAGGTTGCCTGGAGCCAGACTCTTAAGTTGTAACTTTTCCTAATGACTAATCACTGTTTTGGAAGGGGAGAGCCAAAAGGGACTGTGACTTCTGTGAAACACCTGCGGTTTATAAAAGGAGCAACAAAAGCACTATCATCGACAATGAGCCTGAATATTAAAATAATGGAAAAACAGGCTCAGCCAGGGCCGAATGTTGCATCAGTGTTGTGTTTCTTTTTTTTTTTTTGAGAATCAGATCCTCTCGGAATGAATTCTTTGATATGAATCCAGAGAGAAAGAGAGAGAGTGAGAGAGAGAAGAGTAATGATTGGCAACTCCATCCGATCCGCTGAAACATCCTGTTTTTGCCACAATCGCTCCAGCGTGCGCTCGGCAACACGGCAGCCAAAAGCGCTTCGAACGCAAACACTGCAAACCAGTTCAATCTGGATGTCCCCTTTTGCCTTCCCCTTCACAATGCTCAAGGAGCCATGTAAACGACACAGGGAACCCCCCAAGAATCCTACGCTTTTCATCGTACAATTTTTCAGACCTCATCAAATATGAGGAGCTGGATCAATGCAGAGATGCTCCTTTAATCAAAGCTACGTAACACGCATGATTTGCTGCTGTATATTTTTCTGATGGTGATAATTGTGGAATATAAGGAGGGTATATCTGTGAAAGTGTGTGAGTGTGTGTTTCATGTATGAGTGTACTTGGTGTATGGACAGAATGGCTGACTAAGGAGAGCTTAGGGATCAGGAAGAGCTGCATGCACTGGTTGTTGAAATGTAGGCCACATTCTGGGCCAGCTGTAGGTTCTGGACCTTATTTGACTTGAGCGACAGAACAACCAAGAATCAGCACTGTCTGTAGTTCCCTCAATGAATATATTATCTAAATGATATGTTAAGCCTTTCAGAATTCCACAAGCCTTTATATGTATCATTGACTTTCATGCAAAATGATTGGGATTGTCAGCATGTAAATTCATTCTGCGTTTGTTTAAAAAATAACATATATAAGGGTTTTGTAAGAGACCCTTGACATTTATGTTTGTTTTTCACTTCTGCGTGTCATTGAATTTTCTCTTGACATTACAACAACTTCCTTTTGTGCACATTTGTGTATTTGCAAGGTAACAGGAGGTTCCAATTCTGTTTTCCATATGTCAGATTATAAACAAGCTATTTGCTGATTTCAGGCTGTATATCTTTTTCTATTAAAAACAAGCGGTTTCCACCTCTGTTTCAAAACTGAGGACCAAGAGGATGTATGTTGTGACAAATAATGCTATCATTTTAATAATTTTAAGATATGACTGTAGCTGTAGCTTTTTGGTTTGAGGGATTTGTATAAAATATATATAAAATACAGTTTTATAGTGAAGATTAGTGAGAAACCCTATCATAGTGATCCTATTATAGTGACAGATCACATTGCAGCGCTGGTATAGTGACTGATCACAGAAAAGTATGAAATAAGTGATTGGTTAATTTGTAAAGAGAGAGTAGACTGCTCTGGTTGTGATTAATTAAATTGAGCAGTATTAGTGCAGGTACATAACTCCAAAGCTCAGATGTTCATGTAAAGAGTTTCAGTTAGCCATTCAGTGCTGCATCTTGATGATTCATCATTGAACAAATTGTATTTGTTGAAGCAAAACGGACAGGTGCCGAGTCAAGATCACGGACACAGCTGGAACTCGTTAACGTTGACCGGACAAAATCGTCACGGTGGCTGTTAGTATATACAGTGCAGTCTACTTAGCACAGCAATGTGAGAAAGTATACTCTTGCACCTGTGCCAGTCTGCCTCACTGTCCCCTGAGGACTGTGTCCACTTCACTCACTTCTCATTACCTTGTCTGCTTTGATTAGTGAGACTGGCTGCAGATGTGAGGAAGTGGGGTGGCAGAGAATAAGCACTAGGCTGACAATTCAAGGAGCAATTATTGCCAACTAAGGACACAATTATTTTGAGCAATGAACCATAAAATGGTCAAAATTGATAGATTTCAGACTGTTAAAACAATCGATTAAGAAACAATGTTTATCACTTGTATTTCTCTACTGTTGGTGAAACCACAACCGGGTGTTAAAGTACTCTGCTGCAATGTCCAAGAGGCTGAGATGGTATATGTATACTTTATGCCTTATCTAAGCAGTAGTGTAGGGTATAAACAAATATGCTGGTATGTACCATATTGACATTAACACTATAGCAATAATAAACATTATTTTGTATTTGCTCCCTTTTTCGTTAAGTATTGTGTGTACATTATACAATGCATTTTGATGTAATAAAGAACAGGATGCTAAGAAAAGTTCAAAATAAAACATACATATTTTGTTATATTAACCAAAGAATTTCTCTAAAAACTGCGACAGCAGAGCATACTGTAGATGAGAAGAATTGTATTAGTTCTTCAGGGGTTGGTTTCAGTGCTGTATACTGACATCCATGACAATACAGCACTGAATACAGTAAGAATGACATTAGCGCACAATTGTACCAGGGTGATAAACTTTTTTCCCCTGTTGGGCTCATAGTATCTTCATATGACTCTCCCCCTTGCGCTAATCATTTGTAAACAGCAGAGAGACATGCTCTCACCACATGGGAAGAACAAAGCTTGTCTCAGCTTTAGGGTTTGATCTGTGATGTCAGTTGCCTAATGACAAATGCCTGTCATTTGTTGCAAAAGCTGACTTCCTCAGACGATAACTCTCTGCAACATAGAAAAATTACTTAACGGTGACAAGCCACTAGATCTAGCAGGGAAGATTTATTTTGAAGTTAATGCATTTAATTTGACTTTTTTAAAAGATGACTTAGCAGTTCTGACTGAGTCTTGGCCTAAATGACACAGTTCCACAGTTTGGTCACAGCTACAGATGGCTGTACATAAGAAGGTGTTATGAGCTAATGAGGAGTTAATATTTGTGAAATGAAGCAACAAGTTATTTTCCTAGACCAGTATGTCTGAAGTTATGCAAACGATAGCCATATGTTACATAGACAAGCGTATTTTCATATTTTTTCTCAAGTAATGAGTTTACCAGATTGTTTTTTCATCACATTTTTGTTTGATGTTAATGAAATATTAATAAAAGTTCCAGCTTCCCATATTGTTCACAGCTCATTGCAGTATAAAGCCGATACATATGAAGCATTAAATCTAGTGACTACACTGAGCTTAGGCAAACCTTTCCTTTTTCCAGCATTTTCTTTGTGGCTTTAAAATAAAAGAGAAAACGAAGCTGAAGACCCAGCTGTTGATCTGCGCGTTAATGTACGTCGGGATCAGCCATCTGCGAGCAGGGCTGTGTTCAGATGTCATAACACTGTTATGTCTTTGTTTATGCTAAGATCGTGTGTGTTAGGCAGATGCCAGTGCCGCATTCAAAAAATCAGCCAGCTGTAACGGCCTTTTCTCAAGCAGCCGGGGCTGAGCTCAACGCTCACAGCACCACAAAATGAATCACACTCATCAGCCCCAAACTCCAAAGTCGCCTTACAACAATTTTCCACCTCAAACTTTACTCCACATGGAAGGAACTGAGCTTTACCATTGCTGAAACACATTTGACAGCTAAACCAAAATAATTTATTCACAAATTTCACAAAGTTTACAAGCAGTAGCAACCACCAAGGTGTGTGTGTTGTGTTTAAACGTGCAATGTTAACATGAGTGCATGTAATCTGAATTTGGGTCGCAGAATGAATGAATAGTGTTGCCTTTAAAATCATGAATACTAATGTTGGTGAACAGCTCCATGAGTCTACAGAGGGCTGTCCCTCTGCCTTATATTATGTGTATAAATCTGCCAGGCCTCCTGAGAAGTGTGAATATTACCAGTATAATTAGCACCAAGCACTTCCCATTCAAGTATTGTTTATGAGCCTGGTCAGACATAGTAGCTATTCTATTTTAAGATCGTTTTGAATGTTTTTACTCAAATGTCTGCTCCTAAGATACCGTGAAAATCAAGAAGCATTTTAGAATCGTCCATGCCAAAAGGAACGCTGGCATTGCTATCATACCACACGTTTAAACTTTCACAGCATTGTACCTTCAGGGTCCATGCTACATGTTGTTAAACGTGTGCTGGAAAACCCAAAGCACAGGTGTCTATGATTCACAAGTTGAACCTTTATGTTGTGTTGGGTGATTCAGGAAAATTGGGCTGGAACAGATTTTTTAAATTGATGTAAAAACTCTCTTTTGAGGGTATTGTTCAGGTATTATTCTATTCCCTATATAAATATATATCTAAAGTTCAGACAATCAACAAAGACTGCAGGTGCTTGCTGCTGGAACAAAGCAACGAGCAACATATCTGAAGAGAAATGAAAACAAGGACAGAAATTAATTTGCCAACTTTACTGAATCAAAATACCAAGCTGATGCATTTTGGAGGTGCAGTGTGGGAAAGGTTTTTCTATAGAACAATTGACACACCTTTGAAAGAGTGAGAGTTTACCTCTAAAATGCAATGTCTTCATATTTTGGTTCAAGCTAGCTGCCAGAGGACTCGCTTTTCAAAAGCCCTCATTTTGATAAATATGGCATTCAGACACTGCCAATACAGCCCTTCTCTCACGGCTACAGGAGGTACGAGAGGCAGAGGTTCCCCCAGAGTTCAGCATGGTCAGGAAACCTGCGGGGCAGTAGACAGACCGAAAGGAAAACCACCCCCTCTCAGATACCTGCATCCATTGTTTGCTTCTTTATGGATTTAATTTGCAAACAACGGCAAATGTAATACAACTTTACAGCTGCCTATTATCTGGTATGAAAATAAGTTCCAGGCCTGCCATCCCATGAATACTAATGAGCAGAGTTGGGAAGGCAGTGTCTGTAGCTCGTTCAGCAGTGAACGCTGCGCTGTAGCTGGGATGCTCAGGCCCCCTGAGTGAACCAAAAGCATTGGGAAACACTAAATTAAAACGAGTGTTTTTTAACACTTAAGTGAGCCACATACTTTCTCTCTGTGTTGATAGTTCCCAGAATGCACTTCAGATAAGAGTGAGTGCAGCACAGTCTTAAGAATTGTACTGTTCACTTGAACCTCCATCCCTGAATTGCTTCACTGTACCTGCCCATATTTTTGGTCAAACAACTCGTCTAGCAGTGGTGAAGTCTGCATTTTGTTTTGCAAGACCAGAAAAGTACAAGACAGAGTAAACAGGACCCAAAGGCCATTCAGTTTTTGACAACCACACATGGCCACACACACACACACACACACACACACACACACACACACACACACACACACACACACACACACACACACACACACACACACACACACACACACACATAATCACATCCATTCATACTCAAGTCAAACTGGTTTTAATAGTACATCTAATGTAGATTCAATTTAATTTAGATTGTATTTGTTGTGTTCTGGTGAGGAAATAAATGGCAAAAAGCCATCATAATACACAATATGAGAACAACATAATGGCCCTTCCTGAAGGGAACATTAATACTTTCAGGGCTGACAGCTTGGGGAAATTGACGAAGTTGAACCGAAGTTGCATTTTCTCATGAGAACCCTCAGGAGACGCAAAGAGGAGTGGCATCTCAGTCAGGCAAAAGTTAACGCAAACTGAAAAGTTAGCGCAAAGCAAACCCCGCTCACTTCAGGGATGGTCCTCCATTCCCCTCTCAATGCCTGCTCCACAGCGCCTCCTGCTGGACTCCAATGGTATTCTGGGCATCAGCTTAACACATGCTCTGAGGTCCAGAGGACTCAACACCATCAAGCCCCAGGGAATGTTCCCTGTCCTCATATTAACACTGCAAAATAACTACATGGTAACAGATTTTATTCACGCCTCACTGAAAAGCCTTTTGCATCACGGTACAAGTATTTGTGTGTTCTTTCACGGATTTGTCTCAACTGTGGATTGCCAAAAAACATTGGGCTTGAAAAAATCCCAAAAACTCCTCATGTTTCAGACTCAATTATAATCTACGGGGCTGAGGAAGGAACTGCTGTCCCTTCTGCTCAAAACGATGGCACAGCACATGGAAGAGCTTGAGAACTGGATGCCTGACAAAATGGCGTGAAGAGTAAGTTCCATGTGAGGTGCTAGTGTCATGCTGCAATGCACTTAGCTAAGTTCAGCTGTTCTGATATATAAAATGGTTTAAACTGTGAGTTTAAATGTCTCCAGACTGTATAATCAAAGTATAATAAGTTGGCCCAGATCAGGATATGTGCCAATCAGGGCTATAAGTAATATCAAGAACAGTATGAGTATTAAAATTCAATATTACACCTTTACTGTAAACGTGTTTTTATTAATCTCATACAGCATTCAAAGAAGATGTCCCTTAATGCTTGACTATTTCAGAGATACAATATAAACAAAGCAAGTTTTTTTGTGTAAATAAGTGGAGAGTAGAAGTGTTTTAGCACAAAAATGTTTATTTTCACTCAACTTTTCCCCCTGATTTCCATTGAATAAGACATCCAAAATATTCCAGGAAACCCTGCTCCCCTCTGGACATGATTCCAGTAACAGGCTCCTCGGGCCTTCTTTGCCCAGCCCCCACCCCCACCAACCTCCTTCAGCTGCAAACCCCAAAACTTCAGACACTATTGATTTCAGCTTGTCACCGTTTTCAATGAAGTTGAGTGTTTTCTTTGGGTGCCAGTTTTATTTTTACATATGGAGTAGGCCTGGACTGGTGTGTTCAAGGGGAGGTCCCCTGCCCTGCCAAGATATGCGGCATGAAGCTAAACTGAAATAAAAATAGGTCTGTGTGTGTGCTCTTGTGTGTGTGTGCATTTGTATGCGTGTGTGTGTGTGCGTGTATGTGTGTGGTGAGAAGGGGTGAGAAGGGACGTGCTGTGAAAATTACGTGGTCCAAAGGGACCACAGTGATCTTGAAATGCTGCATCAACCACACTTTAAAAATAACATTTCCCCCCCACGTCACCAAATACAGTGGTGGTGGAACAGAGATTTCAGCTTTCCAGACAGGCAGACAGTGTGTCCCTGATTACAGATCATCTACAAAGTGGTTCATCTTTGAGTTACATAAAAACCCAATATTTTCTTAAATTTGTGCGCTCTGTTCATGTGAATGGCCACATACAGGATAATCTGTCATTATACCTGCTGCTCTGGTCATGTGGGCTTTTTTGAAGTTAATGTTTGATGAGGACTGTGGTTTTTACGATTCCTGTAAATGTGTAGAATCCACAGAAAAGGATCAGGTTGATACAGCCACTGCAGCTCTGGTATTATTACCTGGATTTGCTTATTTCTTCACGCAATCTAACATGACCCAGGGAGAAGACCTTGCACTTCCTATAATGTAATGTATCAGACCCAGAGACCTGATGCCAGAGCTGGATGAGAAATGGGCTGATCATATGGCCTATACCTTTTATATAAGGCATATATGGCCTATACCTTTTTAGACTGTGTCTGTGTCCAAGAAGGTAGTGACCAGCAATACTGTGCACTGAGTGCGTGTGCACTGAGAGATGGGCATCAGTGCCCATTGCTGGCATGTGAATATGTTTGTGTTTTTGTTGTGATTGAGAGTACCTCACATGCGATAGGTGGTGCAGTAAAATCTTGGGAAAGAGTATTTTGTGTATAATAATTATAGAACAAATGTTGTTTAGATCTTGCTGGTTCAAATCCCAGCTGGGGTACTGAATTTGTACCTGTAGGCAAGGTATTTGGAAGCACCTGTTCCAGGGGTTGCTTTGAAAAGCAATAAAAGCAATTTTTTTAGCAATTTTATGTGAATGCAAATCACTACTCTCATGCAAACAGAGGGAATGGCTAGCATACCTGTGCATGACCGCCCAGTGACTGCAGATGTGTGGGACTTTTGGCTGACCTGAGACCGTGTGAAGATGATGGAGTGGGGTCGTGTCCCGTGCTTGCCATTTGGGAAGGCTGAGGTTCCAGCACTGGGTGATGGGAGGCAGGTCCACATCCCAGAGAAACTGAGCCAGGTCCCGAGGTGAGACACATCTGTGAGTCGGAGGAGTGAGTGGGGGAGTAGAGCGAGCTTGATGGATCGTGATCGATGCGACAAAATATTAAGACAGCCGTATATGTATCTGTGTATAAAATGTTGTCTGGGGAAGGTCGCTCAGCTCTGTTTCTAGGAGACCAACACAGCTTGCAGGGCTCCACCAAGAGAACTCCTTACAATACTCTACCCCTTAAGGACTAGGCTCAAGCCACCTGATCTCATATGTGAAAATGTAATAAATTATATGATGTAACACATAACAAGCAAATAAGGTTCTACAAATCTGTGTTATTTGGAGTGGAGCCTTACTCTGCACACATTAGAAAGATTTGATTTTATTTTAAAGCAGTGTCATCTGTTTCAAATGTTTCTCTTATGGTGGCCAACCGCGTGTGGGTGTCTTTAAACCGTTAGAAATAAAACAGGATGTAATACGTAATTAGGTGGAAAACTAGACCGGCCATTGTTTATTTTGACAGCTTTCAGAGGCGGAGAATGATCTACGTCTCTCAGCATTCCGATGGGAACCGACAGTCCAGTGTGTTTTCTACATCATGTAGCCATGTTGTGCTCTGTCCATTTCATGAGCAAGAGAGAAAAAAAATGGTATTAATGTTTTATGGTGATTAATCTTCTTGCCATCTGTCTCTACAAGGAATAACTCAAGGAAAGCCATAATCGGCTCACAAATATACTGTTGAATGCACCAAGGCCAGCTGTCTGACATAGGAAAAAAAGGGAGGGGGGTGAGGGGGGGAAAGGGCTGCTGTCCATTAACATGCCAATCCACATCTCCACACTGCAGTGATCACTGAAACATGAATCAGGTATGAACTGCTTTCTGCTCTCTGCTTTCAGACCAACCATTTTTAAGTGGTTAAAAGACACAGGTCATCAATTATCACAGGTTATCAAGCCACAGGTAATTCAAGATTATCAATTCACCTGACTGGGATTGCTGTGATTCGATAAGATTAATCTTCCTCTGACTGATGTGCTAATAAGATATTAATGTCCAGCAGTTAACACAGGGGATTGGGGCGGGTTGTGTATGTTGGGCATTGCAGTCTGGCCCTGTGTAAGGGACAGCTATGGGATTCTGTGGGAGGGCAGCAGAGGCCAGGACCGCAGCTGGCAGCAGAGCTGGCAGGCTAACGCTCCTCGGTTTGCCAGCTGCCCAGGCTAAACTCCAGCGCTTCTTAAACAGGATTATTAGCTCTGTGGCTCTGCTCGCAGCCTCTCTGTGTCTCTTCTTTAAACACCGTCCTCCAGTTCCAAACTGCAAGCTTTACTGAAAGGGCCACGTGCAGGGCACTGCTTGGGCTGGCCTGATGATGACTGATCTGATGACTGATCTCACTGGGAAAAGAGGACCACATGAACTAGGGCCTGCAGACGGGCTTCCAAGCTACACGTATGAACAGGATGGAAAGGCAGTTTGGCTTGCTCATGTAGATGAGTTAAATGATGTGTTCTCATCATTATGTCTTTATGTTATTGCATGAAAGGAATGTCATATTAGGTAAGCAGCTAAATTTACATTGGACGAATTCTAAGCATGAACAAGCTGTTGCAGCACATGTAGCTTCAAAATCTCATTAATATACAATATGTTTGTTGTATATGATATGGTGGTTTTCCCTGGAACATTTTATGGCAGGTATCAAAGTCACATTTTGAAGCACATAGTAAACTTGAGGGTTAAAATAGTTTTAAATCAGGAGAGAGAGCTTTCAAATTACATGCTCACCATAAAGATACTGGCTGCTGAGGCAAAGGCCACTTGAGGTACAATTTAACTCACAGATAATATGGATCTGCATTACAACCATTCTCACAAGACTTTACAGGTAAAGGATTAAGGGAATTGGCACCAATAAGCACCATTTGCCATGAAAAATATGGCAGATACAATGTAGCGTAATCAACTGTGAAACAAATAAAAAACAGTCTATTATTATAATAAAATGTGCAGTGTACAGACAGCACGAGTCAAGTACCTGTTCATTTTGGCAGAATAGACTTATGAATCTGAGAAAACTGCCTGAACTCATGCAAATTGCATAAAGATAAATTTCAGGGAGGGTTTGGCCCCCAGACTGTAAAAATATACTGTTTATTCCCACCGAAGCCATGCAGCATGACCTGTGTACTTAAGTTTCGGTATAAAAGTACACAGCATAAAAAAGGTACACCCAAAAGCTGCAGGCTGTCAGCCTTCTGGTATTTGGAGTCTAATTCAAATATGTTGTACACCACTAGAGACGAATTACTTAAATGTTTCTTATGCCACAGCTTAACTAGTTTTATACGCGATTGTGAGGGCTGGTCTAAAAGGAACTTCCAATCATCTGGCAAGTCTTTCTTCTGTCGGGGGCTTGGTGTCAAGCGGAAAAAAGTAGAATAGAAAAGTCACTTGTCCATTGAGACCAGTAGCTAATCATATAAATAAGCAGTAGACTAAATAGGTCTATGACTACATGTAACAGTACGTCAGTCATCTAATTTCAGCAGTCGCAGAAGTGGGGTAATATAAATAGGACTTATACTTTGATATAAGATTGTGGGTGAATTAAGACATTTAACAACAAAATGGTGTATTTCAGAACAGATTGTTTTAATGTACCCAAAAATCTCAGCTATATTTGAGCAATACAGTGCAGAACAATCCTATCAGGGCATTTTATTTTAATATATTAGGGGTTGCTGGGAAGATGGAAGCTGTTTTTAAATTTAGAGCTTGAGAGCTAGATGGCTGCCCAAATTCTGTGGGATTAGTGTGTTTAAATTCAGCATTGTCTTAAGTGAAGTCACCTTTCATTTAAACAAATTAACAGCTGTTGTAGGCAAAATGGGACAGGTATAATGTCTAGTATTTAAGGGTTTGACGCAACCAGCGCCAGAGTAGAACATTAATGTGACCAAACCCAAAGACATCCTTTAAAAAAGCGCCTGATCCAGTCTGGGAAAGCTGTCACACTGTTTCAAATTTCCTCCAAAAACATGACACTCTTTAGAGCTCAATATTTGTGGTGTACCAATACATTCACAAAAAGGAAAACAAGAATAAAAAGGGTCCAATAATGCAATGCCTCTTTTCCAAGAGGAAACATGTAAAAGATGCTCGCTGTGCCTTTCGGTTCAAATAAGTCACGCTTCAACTTTGGACAAATGTTTCTACTTCTGCCATACTATCTGTGGACTAGCAGGCACATGCTGGTGGCTGTAGTCCAGAATTTGGCCTTGGCAGAGGGGGGAGAGGGTATGAATGTCAACGCACTGCTCAGCCTCGGAGCTGCCAAAACGAACAGGAGAGGTTCCGCTATGCACTCTGACAGGCTGCGCATGGCACATACCATTCATGTGACCCAACTGCCCTGCTCCTCGCTCCTGTGCAAAACAAACACAGCCGGCCCTGATGCACGGCATCTCTAGAGAGACCAGAGGGGCAGTAAACACAAAGCACAGAGAGAGTGAGAGAGAGAAACACAGACAGAGAGAGTGAAACAGAGAGAGAGAGAGAGATCCTCTCCTGGTGAAGACTATTTGAAGAGAGACCAGAGAGACACTGAAGAGAGATGGAGGGGCCCTGATTGACTCCTGAGAGTCTATTTCAGGAGGGACCAGGGGCAGTAAACACAAACAGAATGACTCTGGCCACTCAAACATTCATCAACCTGAACATAACAGCTTTGTATTTCATTGTGCCATCACAATGAAAGTGAACCTGGAGCTATGAAGCTTTTATCAGCTTTTACCTACCTATTTTTTACCTTCCCCACTAAAAATGTTTTACTTCCAAAAGAGTTTCCAGGCTTATTTCCATCAATTTTTCCTCATATTTGTCTCAGCATGTCTACAGGATCATACTTCTGGGTTCATGATCTTCATGATCTGGGTCACACCCTAGACCTAATAATGATCTTTCAAAATGCAATACATAAAAACTGGGTACTGCAATCATCATTGATGGTAGCTTTACATTGTTTTGGTGTACAAAGCCTAGCAATAAAATAAAAGCATCAAATTCTGCATAAGATATCATTATTAAACATATTCCACTGGACTTTGTCCAAAATGAGATCTTTCAGTACGGCATGACATGATAAACTTGACTGCCTTCCAGTGATTGTAGATGACTGACGTTGTTATTCACATCAATACTTGATGCTGCTCTCTGGATCGTCTCTCCAAAAGGCTTCTTAAGATTTTTTTTGGAGTTGTGCATAATGACATTCTCTTGATTATAAATAGCTTGCCCCAGAGTCTGGAACGGTACCCTATTATTTTAAAACAGCTGTAATTAGCCCTCTTCAAACGAAACCTGACCTTGATGTCTTTGTTCTAAAAACTATAGGCCCTTTTCTCTATTGCCAACATGTTAGAGAAAGTAGTTTTTAGGCAGTTGTCTGCTTTCCTGAGTAGGAAATTTTTTTTTGGAAACATGTTTCCACTGCAATCACAGTACTGGACATGACCTCCTAAGGGTGATTAATGACCTATTATTGAATGTTGGATTACAATGAACAATCTCTTTTAGTTCTTTAGTTGCATTATACATGGTTGATCATGTATCAAAGCACTGTGTTTGAGACTGGATGGAAAGGTACACTGGTAAGTCGGTTCATCTCCCTGGCATGGATTTTTCAGTCTGTCTGTGAATTTATATATTTTTTTGTTATTTATGTATATAATTATTTTTTTTTGCTTTCATAGATTATAGTCTATTGTACATTCCAAAGAGAACAGAAAGGAAACTTTGTCCCGAATACAACCAAAAGCAGTAGTATATTATGATTAACAGTCGTCTTTCTCAAAGTCAATCCCATGGTTTAAAAAAAGACATCGTTTTAATACTTTATACAGCTGTTCTATTCCTCTCGGTGGAGCTGGCTGACAGAACAATCATTCTTAAACGGCTCTTGTTGGGGCCTACGACAGCAGAGATGCATGTTTCAGGCTGAAAGCCAGCCTGTAGGGACCAGCCAGGGGTATCCCCAGATTGCCCCCCGCATGTTTACATTACACAGGTATACAAACACCTTTGACCTGCCGGCATTATTTAAGATGCAGCAATTAGCGGGGATGGCCAGTTTCAGTGGAAAAGCACATTAGCGGTTGTTTCCTTCTCTCCCCATTTGTCTGGCTCCTGTGATACTGAACAGCAGCGGCAGGGACTGGGTGTTCCTGCCTGACTGTGAACGCTGACAGACGCAGAGCTGTTGTATTATAGCACTGGATAGGTGACGAAAACTTTTTTCATCCATCGCTACCATATGGCCTATGCATTATGTCGTATGACATTACTGGCAGCGGCTACATGCCACAAACTCACAGACGCCGTTTTACATACATATTTAGCACGTGTATCCACCAAGATCATGTTTGGAATGGGAGTCACTGCAAGCAGTTAATCGACCAGCTATACTACTCCCTTCCCGACTGAGGATAGACTGAAGGCTTTTGAATGGTAATATGTCTGAGCAGGTCCATATGTACTATGTATTTAATGCTGTATAAATCAATCTTTAGTTGATTTTTTTGTAATAAGTACAACTGTATTTTCGCACATACACACACACACACAAAATTTACTTGTCCAATATATGACAGCTCATTTCTGTCTTATACCGTTTCTGAAATAGAATGATCTCTGAAGCGAACCTCTACTAACAAATATCAGTGTTAGAAGTCTACTGATCATTTATAAAAAAAAATTTGAATCAATTCAATCAACTAAAATCTCAACTTCCACCTGTGTCAAGATGTTCGTGGTCATAGTGACAACACATCAATACATATGTATATCTGAAATATATTTGTATGGTTTTGCCCCTTGTCTTCCAGCTACTTACTCATGTTCCTATCTACAGAAAGCAACACTGAAAAAGGGAAATGAGGAATAACTTATGAATATTCATGAAACACTTTAATTTGTACTATAACAAAGAAGCCTAAGTATATCTCTAATGAGTCTCCTGGCTTTATGATCCTTTTTAATGACACAGATTGCTCCTGAATAAATGGAAAACACTTTATTTATGGCATAAATAGTACAGACGAAGTTGTGAACAGCTGTCTCTGAACTTGAGAGTTGTGGATCTAAAAACCTAAGCTGGGTTGCTGTATTGGCCTTGACACAAATAAAGTGTACTATAAGGATTATATAGTGAGCAGCATTTGAAAAACTAGATGTTTAAAACATGTAAAACAATGTACTTTTCGCATATACGACTTACTGAGAGCATCAAATCAAACCCCTGTAAACGACACAGTAAAATGTGGTGTACAACTGACACCGTCCTGCAGTCAGACTGCGGCTGAACAGCTCACACAGTGATTCCAGTTCAGCGTGCCAATTTCAACACTTCTAAACGTCACCTCCTGCAGGACTAAGGCCTGTCATAAGTACCGTCAGATCCCCAGTATAAAGGCTCGGAATGAGGCCCAAACATTGCTGAAACCCCCCTTCCCCCAGACCCCTGTACCCCTCCACAGCCCCTCTCCGATAGTTAGCCTGACTGGGGGGCTCCCCGCTGAGCGTCAAACACACTGTGCACAGTGTACGCTCTCTGTCAAGTTAACCTCACGCACCCTATTAAAACAGACATCATGCTGAACACCAAAAAGGCCATTTCAGCCATGGCGTCAACGCCGCGCTCCTTTACACTGAGATCTGTTAGTGCAGACAACCAACAGTGCGCCGTTTCAGAGAAGCATCGAACAGGGAATCGTTGAATCGTTTAATGTCCACCATGCACACCCCCACACACACACACACAACACTTATTCAGGACAGTGTGTTTGTTTTATATTAAAATGCACAGTGCGCTGCTGAAGACAAAGTGTGAATGATTGAATAATGTGTATAATATGTACAAATGTATGTAATAAATCGTAAAAGAAAGGAAAGGCAGAGAGATACGTTGAGAGAAAGAGGTTGGAGAGAAGAGATTTTTTTTGGGGGGGTGTGGGAGGGTCAGAGGAGGGGACAGAATGGGGCGTTTGATTAAATCTGTGGTTGACAGCCAGGACAGGTGAGATTGATGAGGTTCCTCTACGCTTCACACTGTGCTGAGCATGGAGGAAAAAAACAGAAAAACACACCACAGTGCGCCAGGGCCCAGGGCCTGCGCACACCGTGGGGTCCCAGCCCTGATTAATGAGACTGGAGTCACTTCAAAACACTTCTCCCAGCAGAAAGGTAAGAGAGGGCTCCAAAAATAACCAGGGAGGTGGTTCAGAATTGCTGGTCCACGGGCTGAGCATCGCAAGCTAAACCTTGCCACCCCACCCAGGCCTCATCACTCCTTCGGAACAGAAAAGGAGTGAGAGAGCACCAGGAGCGGGGGAGTGAGGGAAAAAGTTCCACTTTGGTGTCATAAGTTAAAATCAATGACCTTAGTCAATATTTTCCCTTTCTATTTTTCCAAATCCAGAAAAAATAACAAGCACGTGTAAGTGATGGCAAGAAAATAATGTCACCACAAGTTAAAAATCACAAATGAATCATGCTACTGTAGTTTTCTCCATTGTGCTTTCAGGACTGAATCCTCCCATGGTCAATATCAAAGACTGCTCTAGAGGCCAAGGCAATTCAATATCTATGCTTTGCATAGACTCAAAACCACAGAAAACAAATCAAAAAAGTTGTCATACCTAATGCTGACAGAGTAGAGGATATATCCATTTTGTTGCTTGTTTAATAAGTACTCTTAAACAGGAGTAAGTATGGAGAGAGAATTAGTTTTCCTTTTTTTCTGTCATGGAAACAAAAGGTTTAGTGGAGACTACTAATAAAACAAACTTTAAAATCTAACGACGAAGCAAAAATAACACGCACACACTTCATAAATTCATGGATATGTAATTATGGAGGTAATACAGAGAACCACCAGTACCAGCACGGCCTCCCTCTGAAGAGTCAAGCAATTTCCTCTCACACAGGGAAACGGCTGTTGACTTGAACACAGACCAAAACACGAGACCAGATATTTGTTTCATTTAATTAAAAAACATAAGACATTCTGTCCAAATGTAAGCCAACACGAAGTAACATGGGACATTTATACAACACCGCTGGAATTTACTGGACTTGTTACAAAAGCAGACTTCTTCTAAGAA
Source organism: Albula goreensis (assembly GCA_022829145.1). Lineage (NCBI taxonomy): Eukaryota > Metazoa > Chordata > Actinopteri > Albuliformes > Albulidae > Albula > Albula goreensis. Next base: position 30,633,675 of record CM040745.1, read on the forward strand.
ACACTGACATTCTGGGGTTTTTCGCTAAGAGGAAAAACATGCAGTGCATTTATCAGACCCCCCAGCCTTGAGAGAAATTATTGGGCTAAGTAGACTGGTGTGAATTAAAGTGCTTCAGTGACATCTAAAAATACAGTAATTAATTAATACGATCCAACACAAATCCAGATTTCCTCGTTTCCCTTTGCATATGGTGTCAGGTTCCGTAATGGTTTTAGCTGACATGTCTGTGAATGAATTCGGAGCTGCACAGAATGAGGTGTGTAATTAATTTCTCTTACACCAACGCTGGGGCAAAGATGAATGATAACACCCATAAGGACCACAGGTCATTAAGACTGAAATGTGGAGCACTGCTGTGTTAGTATAAAACAGCAGTGCTCCACACCTAAATGAAATAACACCAGTAAGTACTTGAGCGCCATCTTTGCATGTATGCCAACTGGATTGTACACACCTGTCAGGTCTACTAACTAGATTTTGTGTTATAATATCATTTTGAGGAAAGTAATGATGGTTCAATTAACAGAAACAAAAATAAACGCTGAAGTAATTTTGAAGAACGTTTGACTAATAATTGGACATTGAGGCCAATATCAAACACGTACTCTCTCACATCTCACCTCAGTAGTGCGTACGGGGTCTGTTTGTGAGTGATAGGCACATTTGGAGAAAATTAAAACAAATGAAAGCCAACGGTCCGTTCCCGATGTTATTCGTGGTAATGAAGTACTGCTGTGAGAGCGAGACCGGCTCTGGAGCCCCGCCCCCCTCTCCCTTCTCGGCGTACACCTTTCCCGCATCTCCAGAGACCTTCGCTTTAACAAAACACAGACGGGCAAGCAGCGGAGCGCGCATTCCACACCACGTGGCAGCTTTAACTGCGCGCAGCTCGTACATCACTAAGGAGACAGAGAGATATGGGGAGTTGGGGGAAGGGGGTTAATTGCGTTGTAACGCAAGAACAGCCTAATAATTAGTGTCCTTGTTGTGCTTTAACGGACTGACGATTGTTACGGGCACCGAGGGACTCGTTGCTTGAGTTAACACTCTATTAGCTTTCCCAGCACCGCTGTTGTGCGGCGCTGAGTGGCTGGGGAGGAGCCTACTGCGCGGTACTCACCACTTGAAAGTCTGCTTTGTCTTTCTTTAATTTAACTCACAGGAGCAGTACGGCCCCTAAAATATTTAGGTTTTTTTTTTTTTGGTTTCCTGAACAACAGTTTTCTCACATGTTGCAAATTAATTGTGATGTGGGATTGTTTTTTAGGTGCCTTGTTACATTTCAATAGCATAACACCTCATTTATTTTATTTCTATATAATGGAAACACTGCTTAAAAACTAATATTTGAAATGTCATAATTTAAATGCTGCTTTTGTGTAATGACAGACTGTGCCAGAATATGGAGTGTTCTGTGCAAACATGCCCTGTGTTTTTGGTAGAACGAATATGATCTAGGAAAGTTATTCAGTCGCAAGGCTTAGCAATAAGGGAATCCATTCCAACTACACGAAATGGACAGGGCCCTCTCACCACTAACTATATTTCATTATGTTTACTTTGAGGGAAATGGTTTTATCAATATTAATCACACATGAAGGCAAGTGAAGGAAAGTGTTCAAGTGTTTGGGAATAGTTCATTAGGATTGTTTCAGCATCATGGGGAAAACTGCAAAATGTCACATATTAATTTAACTCTGAGTATATTTGAAAATTATAGAGATCATATGTACTAACCACATGTATTAGAGTTAAATGTATCATAACTGATTAAACCCTAGCAATTTACTGTGTGTGAAGAGCTGGGCATGAGCAATATCACATCCATCCTGAATGGCACAACTGAGGAGTGGAAAAATGGAAAATAACTGCCATTTATTTGAAAACCCAGATCAGAACAAAGTAAGTATTTGCTATGATATAGGCATAGTTTGACAGGATGGAGTAAAATAAACAAATGTTTATTTCAAGCCAAGTCAAAGAATCCAAAGAGCCAAGTCTAGAATCCAAAATCAGGGTCAGGTACAGGCAGTGGTCAAACCAGGAAGTACAGACTTGAGATTCAGGGACAAAAACAACTAAACAAAAAGAGAGGTCAAGAAAACAAGGCAGGGCTATATGCGGTCAGGTTAACGGGAGGATATAGAATGCGTGTCACGAAACAGGAAAAAATCACTGAGATGAACTGGCAACAGAGACAAAAAAACAAGGAGTTTAAATACAAAAAACTAATGAGAGCTAAAAACGGAGCAGGTGTGAGGACAGGCTGGTGAAACATGGTGGATAATAAGGTAATTGACAATGAAACACTGAAAAAATCAAGCAGGGAACAGAGGGTGGAGCAAACACATGAAGGAAATATAAACACAAGAACATGCATGGAGGCAGGGGAAACATGGAACATAACAAAAACAAGATGCCAACATGCTGACAGCTATCCTGTTGCCCTAGCAACAGATGACATACTTCCTGTACCACACAGTTCCCAACATGCTGATACAAGTTATGCAAATCATTGCTGTAACAATTTTGTTGAGAATATTTTTGTTGAATCCAAAAGTCCAAACATGGAATCAAGGCCAATTAATGTCTACTTTGAACATATCCAACTCAGTGTGTACGCCAGCCCTTCACAGCCAGACCACGTGATACCCCTTCATAGCCATTGCTTATCAAGGAACTGTACAGGCAAAATAGTTCACTAGTATGTAAATACAATGGTTTATGTACAGTCTTACTTCAGTGTAATACATAATCCCCAGGATATGGGGAAACTTCTTGGAAATGTAGTTTTGTTCTGTCATGAAGAATTACATTTCGTCGGTAGCACATCAATATTGCTAAAATAAGTGGAGAAAGTGGAACCATGGGACTGGGTATCCCCAGACAAGATCCATCATCTTCTCTTTATTGATTTATCAGAGGATCTCAAATGTAAATCGCCACCTACCACAACAACACGTTCTGCCAAAAATGCTTTCAATAGTGAATATGTGTATTATACGACTTTAATAACTGTGTAGTTACATTGTAACTAAAAATATGGCATGCATACACATTTTACATAGTACCTAGAGCTTCAATCTGTACTTCAAGTTTATTTGAATATTGGCGTTGTGCATATATAGAGTCCATATTGAGATTATGATATTGCAATCCTGTAATAGTAGGCAAACCATCTCAACAATTTAGAGCTGTAACAATATAACCATTTATATATATATATATATGTTTATTCTGTACCTATGCCTGTGTAACTCCAAAGGTACCATTGGCACTTAATATTATGCTCAGCCTGGGCATGGATGTTATTAATCAACTTGAAATTATGGGAAAAGCAACATTTAAAAATGATCACAGCACTGCCAACCAAAATGAAAAGGTCTACATAAAAGTATTAATTTAGAGATAGCAGACCACTTGTACACTTGTTACAGAACAAATGTAATGGACTATATGTTCCATTGGATTATTGAACATCAGTAAAATAAAAGAGTACTGTGTGTTATTTTCAGATGCCTCACTTTCTGATTACATAGCCATTATTGTTTTTTTTTTTCTTGAATTAATGATTAATCGCAAACTCTCCTATTTTGCATGACACAACACAGAATGATTACTGACATTTGTGGAAGAGGCAATCAATGACCTTAATAGGACATTCACATAAGTTTAGTTAGCAACGTTAGCTTCCTATCTGGCTATGTTAGATAGATGTTTTACCGACATTGTGTGTCTGAGCAATATTCATAGACTTGTAATGCAGGCTTGATTATATTCATCCTCCATTTGAAATTCATGTACACATATCTTGGTACAACAGTAGTGGATTTTATTAAATAAATGCTAAAGTCATTTAATCTGAAAACTTAGATGCTAATATTTTGCCAATTATTTTAGGTTTCATATATGCCTGATTAGCTTAATAAAAAGGTACCAATGTTAAGATTAAATAGGCTCACTTCAAGGTTCTTGAGAATGTATGTTAGATACTGTAATGACAACACTTGCTAATTTTATACTCGTGGTATGCACAGTATGCAGTGCACGGACTACCTCCTTTGTATTCTCTAAGAGTTACATTTTCTGCATATCTGCAGGATGTGAATAAATCAATGGTTTTTGCCATTTCCGTACAGTCTGACTAATGTGTCAGCGGAACAGAGACACTGAAGCTCTATATTTTGGTACATTGTTTTGAATATATACAGTACATAATGTATGTTGTGTAGAAAAGTGGTTTTTGAACTCAGTCCTGGGGGATTTTGTAGACTCTTTTTCTTTGCAACCACAGTTACAAACCCCTTAATTGTGACATGCTGTTAATTGTTTTCATTTTAAACCTTTTCTGTCTTGAGGGATGATTTACTCTCATAAGTCATGCTATGTCAGAAAATAGACCCATTTTTCACAGCCTAAGACTTTTGATACAGCAACGAAACAAATAGTTGCTTTGCAAAGAGGTCGGAAATTAAAGGACAACAGGTTAATTAACTTAATTAACCTTAATTTAGTGCATAAAGATTTGCTGTAGAAAAGCCAGCATATGGGTGGCCTACCCTGGTCATGTAGAGTTACAGGGCATTCTTCCTGCTTCACACATTGCATTCTGGGTAACTGGATTTTAACATGCGCACACTTTTTCCTGGGATGAAGAGAGAGTTGCAGCCCATAATGTTTTGGTAGAGTGTGAAAAGGAGAGGCTGCTGGCTTCTCAGCTGGATGGGTGAGTACTCTCCACAGGACCAATCAGAGAGCAGCTACAGAATTTCATCCACCATGTGCAAGACTTACATCAACAGCACATAACCTTGTAACTAATTCATGTCAAGTGAACCCTAGCTTTAAAATGGAATTGAAGTAAATTGGACATTCAAATTATTTCTGTTATCGGTGATAGATGAGAAAAAAAATACATTTGGTTCTCCAGTAAAATTCTGCTGGAGTGCTGAACTCTCCTGTGTATTTTTTTGGAATTATAACAAACTCCCACAATCAATCCAAAAGTGCATGGGGCAAATCAATTATTTCATTCTGCTTATGGCACAGTTGCTCATTTTCTGACATAATCTAAGTTTACTAATCAGTCATTATTGTCACAATAACCAATCTTTACTCTTTTAGTCTTCACAAGCAGCTATAATATCCAGAGGAGCCAGAATGTAGGCACCCAAGCCAAGCCGTCTCTTTCCTTTTATTTCTAGTTTATTTACACAATAATTCTAAGTATTACATTTGTTTATGCCCACCAGTCTTATTGTGTGCCATAATCTTTAGCACTGCTTGCAAGGAAATTCCCCATGAAAAACAAACATTTTGATCTTAGCAGCCAGTAAACATGTATTTGCTTGACAGTTCTGGTACCACTAGTGTTGTACACAATGTTGTACATATTTGATTCAGCCAAGGTTTTAGTAAAAATCTTATTTTCTTATCCTATACCCAAGAAAGTTTTTGTCATGACATAAAAATAATATCAGGCTGGCTAATATTACTTTTTTAATGTAGATTTTTAATCAGAACAGCAGAGACACTGGCCACCTTCAAGCGCAGACTGAAGACTCACCTCTTCAGGCTGCACCTCTCCCCTCCCCTCCTTCACTCTCTTTAATGTCTCTGCACTTATCTGCTCTTGTTTTTAACTATGATTTGTTTTTAACCTAGGCTGTTGTTAATTTTCTCTTTTGATAGTCTATAGGGGAGTCCTGATCTATTCGGTAACCTTTGGCACTTGGGACTTTACCCCTCTCTAGGGTTATCTTTGCACTTTGTGTACCATTCATATGCACTTTGATTTGTAAGTCACTCTGGATAAGAGCATCTAGCAAATGGCCTTATTGTAATGTAATGTAATGTAATATTATTTTTCTAATCCCTTCTCATGTCCAGAGTTTATTTGCAGATCTGTGAGATCTGAATTTTGTGGGTGTATTTCTGACCTCATCCCCCACTCATTTGCATCAGCACTGCGTGAAGCACTGCATTCCCCTCCACTCCTGTAATGCGTATCCAATTGAGTGTTGTTGTGTATGGTCTGTTCACAAACCCTTACCAGGCGCGGTGTAATTCAATGTCCCACTCCTCATTCAATATGAGAGGCAATATATAAGATTATATGCTGAGGCAGATTGTATTACAGATGTTTTGAGGGCACAAACACCCTATCTCTTCTCGTCTCCAAAGTCGGTACCCCCATTTTACTGCCTAACCAACATCTGCTGGTGATTTTTAGCCTCTTGCATCTGGTTGTGTTTGCAAAAATATCATTCCATATTCATTATTATTTCCCGGGGCAACGAACCCCTATAATAGGTAAACCTCTCCTGATATTTTCTCACATCTGTGAACTTTACTCATGTAGCGCATTTCTGATTAGCGCTAGGTCTCCAGGTCCCCTCCTTAGATTCACAGCTCCTGGCCCCTGTTTCCTGGCCACCCATGTGTGTGTCACTCAGTGCCTCTTCTCCTCCTCCTTCTACCAATTTCAAGGAATTTCCTCTGATACTTTTCAAAGTGTGGCAGATATTTCTTGTTCTTCATCTCTCTTTCTCTCCACCCCCCTCCCCTGCCCCCCATCCCAGTCCTCATGCTCTCCCTTTCTTCTCCCGCTCACTCGTTCCTGCAGGGCCATGGTCCCGTGTCTGAGACGGGCTGTTGTCGACCCCGCTGGCCCGTCGCCACAGTTACTGACGGGGGCCCAGCCCGCGCACTGTGTGTTGTTGCTGCTTCTGAAGGATGACAGCGTGGATATACAGAATGGGCTTGTGACTGACGGACTCCCGCGGAGCACGGATCAGGAAAAACAGATTGTGTGGAACCTTTTGGCGTGTGCTGAGCTCTGCCTCTCTCACACTGCTCCCTCTCAGCACAGCCACTGGAGCGTGGGGGCTCGTGTAGGCTTTCCAAATACAGATGCCACATCTCCAGGCATTTTAGAGCAAATGTTAGGCACAGAGCATGAAGTATCAGCTGCAGAAAACTGACATGTAAAACAGCTTTACATGCCAAGAATGAGGGTGCTACAGTTGTTGATTATTATCTACGACTCCTCAAAAAGAAGAGATCACTAGAACTTTGATTTACCCTTTCCTTCTAGAACGCATCTTTACCTCAGTCTTCTCTCCGCTGATCTCTAGTCTGAAGCAGGAACTCAGTGCTAAGTAAAATTGAAATGCTTTCATCAACCATTTAGAACCTCTAAGAATAAAATATGATTGACAAACATCAAAATAAATATACATATTACATACATATTACACATGTATTACATTTTAAACATTTCTGCCGTTTACACTGCGACATTTGTCTATTAAATAGTCTTATTCAATTTTATTCTACTCCTCCAACCCTCTGTGATAGATATGATGTTTCCCCTTACCTTATACATTTCTGCTGCCCACCCCACCCCATCTCAGCTACATACCTACACTGCTATACCACCCTTCCACAAGCTCAGTGCTGCTGCACCTCTGTGCAGACCTCCCTGGTGGTGCTACTGTACGTCCCCAGGCAGACCTACACGAGAGGGCCAGGGCCTACTGACCCCTCCCCACACTGAGACACAGACGTCGGGGCAGGGCAGTAAGTGATACCCCCCCAACCCCCACCTGAAATAATAGAGGCACACAGGGGGTCCGGATTCTGTGGCAAGGCTGAGCTGGGAGTGCTGGTGGGGGCCTGAGGCAGTGGGTTGAGTGTGCGTAGGTCTCAACACGTAGAAATGCCACCAACAGGCATGTATCCTGCCAATGAAAGATGTGCCTTCACCTCTGACACCTCGTCTTATTGGTTTGACAGGGTCTGTAGCAACCAAGGTGTTGGAAGAAAGGGGGTTGGGGGATTTTGGACAGAAATTCCTTTCTCATTTTAACTGCGGGCTGCCCAGCACACAATGCTCTGGAATGTTACATGACAATGTGTTTCATTTTTCTTCTTTCTCTCTCTGTCAGTGTTAAGCGAAAGATATAAAAGAAATAAACACTGTGAGGAAAGTATCTTGTGTGGAGCGGCGTCTGCGTAAATGAAGTGTCCCTGGTTTTTATTAAACCCTGCAGTAATCTACATGTGAATCTGACTGGAGAAGGAACCGGAGCTGAGGGGTGGTTAGTAAAAACACTAAATGCCCATTCCTTGCAGGCAAATGCAGGAATGTTCTGGAATTCCTGACAAAACCAAAACACCGAAGGCCGCTGCAAACGCGGGTTTCCATCTCCCACCCAAACACTTCACCGCCTGATTGAACTTATCAAATATTGTTTTTAACCTGTTCTTCTTTACTGTTCTCTGATTGTTCTCTTATAAAGAGCTGCAAAAGCTGCCACATTATTACTGCCCACAGGACCTTTTATTAACACTTTAATATCACAAAGGGAACTGAAATATTACCCCATTGAAATATCACCCTGGTGTGGCCTAATTACACATATGTCTGTCTGAGCTGTTGTTAGTGATAAAAGTATAAAGAGGTGGCACTAGGTATCGTTAGTCATAATAGATCACTCCTCTCTCAATGCCAAGGAAAGCTGTGTGGTTGTAAGAGACTGCCACGCTTACTGAGCATGCTCAGAGTTCCACCATCAGTCATAGGTTGATGCAGGTTTCAGTGGGTGTGGGTTTTGGGGAGGTGAAGGGGTGGTCCCGTGAGACCAGGTTCATTTCAGCACCTTGTCTGCACCAGTGCTGACAGCATATGGGGATTCTGGGTTTTCAAGGGAGGGTGCTGGGGACTGAGAGGTGAGGTCTATCAATACGCCTTCTTTTCTGAAATGTCTGTCAGAGTGTCATTGGGACTATGCAAAACAACTCCTGCCTCAAAATTAAATGCATCCAAATGTGAATTAGTCTTTGTTTGACACAGGCAATAAATGCATCTGATTTCATGGGCAAGTCAATGAAAACAAATGAAAAGACAAGGCAACTACAGTAACAAACTAAGAGCCATATTACTTCTCTATTTTTGCTGTACAGCAATGCTGTAAGAGCACAAGTGAAGTTCTGAAGTTTTTTCCGCTAACTCGCGGCTCTTCCATTTTTATACGTTGGGTTTCCCTTGCACTGCTCAGTTTCCACACGCTGTTTTTCCGTCTCACTCACAGTCTTCTATCGCTCTGCCTGTCCTTGGCTGGGAGGGAAGGCTAGGCTGGGAGAGCTGTGGAGCAGCTACGGTTTTGGTCGGGGGTGCTTAGAGATGGGCCCCCAGTGATACTGGGGGATTAAATTACACTTGAACGATTTCCACTGATACGGTTGGGAAGCAATTATGGCAGAAAAGGGAAGTGTCAGGTCAGATAAACCCAGAGTTCTGTGTGTAGTGGGGGGGCAATGTGAGGGAGTGGGCCTGTAATCTTCTGCCCCCCCAATAAAGAAGGTATGGAAATGACCAGATGTCTTTCTGCTATAATTGAAAGCAGTCCCTCCATAAATTAATGACTTTGCGTATCAAAGGAAGATTGATACTTGAAAAGTGAAACCTCTCCTAATGTCTCCACCACTGACATTGAAAAAAGTAATATTAGCCGACCTGACATTATTAATTTTATGTCTTGACTAGAAAACAAAGATTGTCTGGTCAGATATTAACTTTCTTCCAGGAAAAGACCTCAAAGAAAACCTCTCTGATTGAGCTGAATTAAGTCTGTGTGACATGTATTCCCTGAAACATCGTTCTGTCTGCTTCCAGAACCTTCACTCATTAAAAAAAAGAATAGGATATTTTTTCCTCTTTTATCTTACCTTTGGGCTGTTACAGACAGAAAGAGAGAGGGAAAAGAGTAGAGAAGAGATGTCTCATGTCATTTCTGTTCATGGATGATGCACTGAAGGTGTTGGCGAAACCTAGCCCCCAACCCCCTCTGTAAATTATTTGGGCTCTGTCGTTCCCTTTGTGGTGACCGAAGGACAGTTAGTGGTGTGGAGATGCGTACGGAGGGCGAGAGAAGCGTACCACAAGGCCTCCAGCGTGTTCACACTGAGCGAAAGGGAGCCTGGTTGGCCGCAAGTCAGAAAATGGGTTTACATTGGCGCACTCTACCCCTTTGAAGCCTGAAATCATTTATTGTTTCAAACAGTCATTACTGTACATTAACACGTGCTCAGGCCATTAATGATGACATATTTGCCCATTTTACTTGATATTGGCTGATTTGGGGAATGGAGTGAGGCTGGCCTGAGGGTGACTGAATGGTCACAAAGCACACCCGAAGACTGTTTGTTCATGGTGGTAATTATCTGTGTGTGTGTGTGTGTGTGTGTATGTGCATGTTTCAATCAGATTGTTTTAGAATAAAAGCTTAATCACTGAAACAACTCAAACAAATCCAGAAGGAGCACTCATTTGACCAGCTGTGAGAGTTTAAGTCATTTGAAGTTTTACATTTATTTTATTCATGCATATTTCATACATGTTATATACAATTTTTGCTCATTTTAGAGGAAACATCTGATGTTATGTAAGGTTTCCCTTGTTAAAGAGAATCTGTGTCTCAGTCATTACTTGATAAATGATAAAAAATCGAAGGACTCTCTTGGTTAAATACAGGTTAAGTCCTTACATTTCTTTGTAAGAGCAAGATCTTAGAACAAAACCATTCAAATTTCACCCTTGTAAGATCTTTGAACCTGAAGCATGCTTGTTCAGGATGGTGCTGCCTCTAAATAGAGCCATAAAACATCTTCCAAGCCTCCCCTGTCCTGTCTGATGGGGCATGGTAGGCACAAGAGCGGAGCAGCAGGGTGGGGAAGTTAGGGTGAGGTGTGTGTCAGGGGGTGGGCTGGGGGGTGCTGATAATGAGGTAAAGCTGCTGGGCTCACAGCCTGATTTTACAGAGGCCTCAGACTCGCATGGAAGAGAGGATGGGGTGGGCTGGGGGGGTGATGGCGCTCTCTGTTACAGGAGAGCTCACAGTCCTCCAGGCCACACCGCTGTCAGCATGGTCCTCATCAGAGCTGAGAGCGAGTATCACTTTACACTGAAGTCATAGGCCTGGAACCCCATCACCACACTCAACCCAATAATTTCAATTTGCATTTCATTTCAATTTATTCTCCTTTAATTCCCCGCGGTGAGGGTAAAACTGGCGTGGTTCTGTCAGGAGTTGAGGAAACCGGCAGTAAGACGCTCCACAAGTGTTTTGTATCAGCATCACAGGGTAGCAGTTGTAATAAAACCAGAGGGGTGTGTGCTCGAATCCCAGATGTGAAGCTTGTATATTTGAGGATTACACTTTCTCTTTATTGAAAAAATAAGAATTAATTTGCATGAGTGAGCTGCACTACTCTGTGTATTGCTTATTCTCTGTATCTTAGGTTCTCACAACTGTGCTCATATGCTGTAAACAACATAGTGGAAATACCCCCCCTCGTCAGGCAAATCCTAGCGTGTCATAAAAATTGTAGTAAAATTTGAATGATATCAAAACAGGACTGGAAAAGTCTCCAGAAACAACCGCGACCTTGACCACCTTCAGCCTCCACCACTGTCATTTTCCATGAATGCAGAAATGAGAAAGCAGAGCTCCCCAAACTACAGAGGAGACAGCGGAGCGAGTCAGACAGGTTGCTGCCCACACCCGTTATTTTGGGCAGAGGGGAGGAGAGCAGCCGTCCGCCCACACACACATAACTCGGGACAGCAGAGGAAGGAATCTCTGCCCACCCATCTGCCTGCCGTATTGCAGAGCTCTGTACTGAACTGAACCCTAGGGGATTGCCATTTAGCTTCATCGCACAATGGCTATCCCTCCCTCCTTTCCCTCACTCCCCCCCTCCCCTTCACTTTCTCTCTTTCTTCCGCTCCGTGCCTCTGTCACTCTCTCGGGTGTGTGTGCTCTAGTGGACACATTTAGAGAGAAAGAAAGAAAATGTGCTGGTGAAAACAGTGCACTGACAGAAAAAAAAGTCTCTGTGAAAGTTTTGGAGCGTAGATGTTGTGCGATTGCTGCACACAATAGATTACTTTGATTGGTGCTTTTGTATAGTTTTTGGGCTCTGGTCTATTCCTGACTAATTAAGCGCAGAGGAGAATGGGCATGGTCATCGCCGCTTGATCTCCTCATCACCTAAATAAGGCTGTTTGGTGATTAGCAGCTTTTTAAACAAAACCGTAAACATTTCAAGAGGGATTATTATATGATCATTAGTGGTAGCTCTGAAGTGGCAGCCACAGTGGTTGGTGCAGAGGAATGTTGTTAACAATACAAACATTGTTTATACTAACAGAAAGAAAGAAATATGCACTGGCTTGGTAATTAAATGAAAAAATGAAAAAGACAACAGCTTTAAAATCATTCTGAGAAGATTTCCTTTTTTAAAGCAAATTGCTGTGCTGTTTCTGAAAGAAATGACAGACAGAACAATTACGGTACCACATAAGTACAGTAATAGGTGCTCCATGCAGTGCAAAAGTAGTATGTATGGTACATTTATCATCTATCATTCATCATACAGTATATAATACTATGTATTTCCTGGCAAGAATTAGGAGGTAAGGGAATATCACTCCCTCTAAAACAGCAGGGTGATATTCCGTTATTTATTCCATTATATGTTTAAGACAGAGAGAGAGCAAGAGAGAGAGAGAGAGAGAGAATAATTCAGGATGCCATCACAGTAGTATTGGCAAGGAGTACAGTCTGAGGCACAATAATAAAATAGCATAAAATAAGGGTTATTTGGTGATGGCATGCTCAAAAACTCTATTCATACATATAGTAAAAGCACAATTATTACACTCTCCTAAAACAATAATTTCAGCCACAAAATTTGTGGTCGGGGCAAATTCCTATAGTTCAGCGGGAGGCAGGACAGGGATTGTAAAACACGTCTCCAGGAAAGGAAAGTAAGTAGTGTCATTTCCCCTCTCCTTTTTATTTGTGTTTCATGTTTGTGTTTTTGAGAGTGAGTTTGGTACGCCCCCCTGAGAGAGTAAAGGAGGGAGGGAGAAAGAGTGGTGGGGCGAGATCCCAGCAAAGCGTCGGCGCTAAACGGAGCAAAAGTGTGTGTTTAGCTGTGTGTGTGATCCAGAGCGTGTGCATTGTCTCTTGCAGTAGCAGTGGGACAGAATTACTCCACAATAGCAAAGAGAAATATCAAATGTTTGAATATATTTGAGATGTTGTAAAGATATAGTTAGCATTTTTTTCCCCTTGGCCAATGTAAACTACATGATGTAATGTTCACACAGTGATCCTGGCAAGCAATGTATGTGCAGAAATATCCTGAATGTTGACAAACTTGTCACAGCTGCTAAAAAAAGCTTGAAACATGTTCCAAACAAGAAAATGAGGCATAGAGAACAAGTGAGGCATGTTTTAATGTAAAGGTTATTCTCTATCAGCAGGAGGGCTGGAGGATGAGTGAAGCAGAATTCATAAGACCTGCTTGGTTCAGCTGACCAGCTCACACATTTCTGTGTTATTCTTTCAAGGCCGTCAGAAATGTGATCCCATAGAAGTTTGCTGTGTGGCTGAAACCCTCCCTCCATCCGATTCTTTTCTAGGCTTTGATGACGATCGTGAATCTGAACTGAATCACAGCAAACATTCATATCTCTTCTCAATCAGTTCTGGGATACAGCTGAAAAAAGTTACCAGTGTAGTGCAGATGGCACTCTACTTGTCAGTTATGTCAAAAAGCATAGAAGCTGAAGAAGTGTGTCTTAAGAAATATCTCAAGACACAAAATTATTTCATTAATCCATGGTGGAAGAAACCATAAACCAATTGACAATAATAAGATTTTACAACAAAGTTTAAAGCAAAGGAGTTTTTCTTTCATCGTACAACATGCCCCTATCGCTAGTTGATATTTTCAGTGTCATTGCTACGAACAACCAGTTTTACTTTTCAACCTTCAATTTTTTAACAATTTTTTAAACAGGTTTTCCACAACTTAATAAATGATTTTTTCACTCATGAGTTTGAAATAGAAGCTCTATCATGATGGAAGATTGAAACACAGATATGCAAAATAACAACCCATGATTTTTCTGAATTCTACTAACAAAATGAGCCAGGCAGGAGAGGGTGTAACTTGTATGGGAAAAGTATGTCCCTTGGATAGAAAGTAATAGAGGATTGTATAGAAACAAGTTGTGGTTTGAGCAGCTGCATGCTTACAGGAGCCAGTATTCCTGCTAAAGCTAACGCATGCCTGGATCACTGGCACACTGACCCATGTGACCTCCACAGGCACCACATCAGCACATTGCAAACACTTCATACCCTGATATGTTCTGTCAGATCTCAATCAATTGCATAACGAATGAAAAAGCATTTTGCTTAATGTGCATATTCCAACCTTCCCTGGTTGTAACCGTTTCTTCAAATTTCATTAGCACTGCACTGCCCTCCCTGCTATTGCTATTCCATATGCTAGAAGCACAACACAAACATTACAGCCATAATTGGACTATTGGGACATGTCTCAGCACTACCACTGAAGAACGGTATTTGCAAAAAAATAACTAGCTCAATACAAAGCTATTAGTCAACCAAATGTTAGCTGAATACATCCATTTTTTGAGAAATATGACTGCTTTGTCAGCTAGAGTGAAAAACAGAGAGGCAAGATTAAGAAGAAAAGTAAATGAAGCTAACTATCTAACAAGGAACAGTGCTATCTAATCTGGAACAGTGCTGTGTGTGATAGCAGAGAGTCCTTCTTCATCCAAGGTCCTCATCAAATCCAATTGCAGGCGGTGCTGATTGTGGCTGGCAGAGATAGGTTCATTCAGTAAGGTAACCACAAGAGGGCTTCGCTTATAACTATGAGTCTGACTACCTTACTCCAACAAGGTATCACCCTGCCTAAGCTTCCAGAGGTTTTGTGTTATTGTGCTTTGTCAATAAAACATTGGCCAAACACCAATTTATATGAAATCATAAGGCCCTGGCATAGGTGCGTAGGTGAAATGATAAACCATCAAGCCTACCAAATTCACCAGAAGAAATCTAAAGGCACCAATCAGATTCCAGAACACCTACAGACCAGAAGAGTCAAGAAAGGTGTCAATATGCTAAATCAGAGACTTAACCTCAGGAGTCCAGACCAGTTAACTTCCCAAATGATTGCTCACTAATGGCGCCTCTGGTCTGTCAGGCACCGGAGCTGTGCTAGTATAAAGTGTGCCGTCCTCTACCTAAGCAGTCCTGACTGGAGACAGCAGATTTCATTACGGGGAGCAGTAAGTAACAAACTTTTATGAGCGCAGCCTTCATGGGGCTGAAGCTGTGAACTCGCATTCTTACTTTGAGGAAACAAATCCCTGCACCAACATAAGGACATTTAATATGGAATACAAACAGTTGCCCTGTGAAGTGTAATTTATAATTTATTGAAAGATGTGTGAAGGTAATATTAAACTACAGTATGACTTTCTGAGAAGATGTATTTCTTATATGAAATATTTAAACATGTTCAGCTTTCAAATGTTTCTTACTGGATTCAGTCAATTCAGCTATATATTATTCGCTTATGAGATGTTTAGTCCATGGTCTTGTATTGACCACTGCTTGAAGGATAATGTCGATAAATATTGTTCTTGATTATTATAATTTGGCTATTTATTTTGCAAGCACCACCCTCGAATACATGGTCAATTAATATACAGCACACTGCCACACTATCACAATTTCCCCGATTTTCTAATTGTTGTTTTTTCATTTATTGGTAAAACATTGAAAAGCAAAAAATCACCTCGGTTAACGTGGCGCCATTTAAATTAAGATGATAATTCTGATGTCCCTGTAAAGAAGTACACAACTTGCGCATGATTAGAGAATTAGAAAACCGTAAAAATTCTATTTCTGGTCCAGTAAAATATGAGAGGAGAAAATTGAATGGTCACGGATAAAACAAAATCACCGAGAATTAAAAATGAACAGCTGAATAAATAAAAATTGCACACTATTAGTCAAGTAGACCGGTAATCGAAGATTCCAATTTATAAAAGAAATGTAAACTAAGTCGATATTTAATGCAGTCCACCAGAAAAAAAATATTTGTCACACATCTTGAATAGTCAAACATGAATACGAAACTGGTGACGTGGAATGCATGAAGCAAAATATCTGGGAATTATGAAAAGAACAGCTGGATAAATTTAGTTGGCATATGCTGTTCGGCAAGGGGCAGCAATCGTAAAAGTCCTCTATTGCCGCGCATGCAATAAATATATACATAAATACGGTGGTAGTACACCAGAAAAAATAGCTAAGACCTTACATTTTGTTGGCTCCTAATTATTAACTCTAATAGGGCTGAGCGTATTTTGAACATGTTTACACAGAAAAAAGACTCCTATATTTTTTATGCGGCTATAAGTAATTTTAACTTTCATCATTCATAATTCATCATTTGGACGCAACATACACTGGACGGAAAAAACAGCTTTTAAATAAATTAATGAGTATGAGTATTAGTGAGTTGGGCAGGATGAATACTGCACCATGTGGCGCAGGTGTACTTCTTGAATATGTTAGATGATTACTCAGTTAGTTATATAACTACATAATTCAACCCAAATCGCTTGATTAAAAAAAAAATCATGGTTTTCAAAAGAAATATAAATTGTTGTTAACATGCCTTCGAAAGATTCAGACATCTACTCGTCCATATAATTTCGAGGAAGACTTAAAAATACAAAACTGCAATACCTTATGTGAATGCTTGCTGTTTGGCCGGTGCTTAAAACTATACAATTATTTAAAGATGAATGAAACTAGCTTTCACACTGAAAGATAAGACAAAGAATTTCATTTTCATAGACATGATTATTGTGGCACAGACAGGTTTTATGGAATATTTTAAAAATCTACGGCAATATAACGCCTTGGCGTAAAAATGGCTTTAAAATGATGAATCATCTGTTCCACAGAAATCATTTTACCATATCACTTACATACAGCCTGTGTACGTACGGCTAATTACATTGGTATTTATAGGCTATCATAACCAGCCAAATAGCAAATTGCACATTGTGTCTTATTTAAAGCCCTATGTACCCCTGCAAGTTTGTTTCATGTAAAATCCTGCTATAAAAATGGCCGTGATATTTATTTTTTCCATATCAGCGGAAGTCAAAACGCACATGGTTTTATGAACCCTCTGCTCTTAAACAAAAATAACTTAAACATAAAAAAAAAATAAAATAAAAAAATAACATTCATGTCGCGAATTCAAGGATATTATATTACCTTGAATTCAACTAATTAAGGAGGCGTGAAGACGAATGATCATACCAACGGGCAGGAGGAAAAAAAAGAAAATGGCGAAGACTGGATGGCGAACAACAGGGGAAAAAGTCATGTCCAGGACGTTGTTTTCAAGTGGATTCTGTTCTGCTGAATCCTCTCTCTTTGCTGAGATCACAGGTGTAAATTTGGACTTCCTCTCTGCCACATTTTAAACAGTGCATGTTTGACCCCATTGCACACAATACCGTGCAGAGCACCAGGAAAATCTGTCATATTTACATTGTAAGGGCTAAATGTGTTAAGGATACGCAGAAGTACATATTGAAAATTGTACGGTGTTCTTAAGATTTAATAGGAATGATTGCAGCACGGTAATTATTCGCTTTTTGACTTTGAGTGGGTGTAGATTTCCACGTTGCACAGTTCTGGAGTTCACACGGGGTGAAGTATGTTTAACCCTGCACATGAGATTTACTGGCAGAGCTGCATACATGAATCAAATCCTCAACAAGCCAGTCCAGATTACAGGGCAATGATCAGAAATCTAATTTTCCACAAAATTATAATCAAGTATAAGGGAAAATGACTCACAACATAACATTTTTAAAAAAAACAGTGAGAGATGCATTTGCAGTTGCAATGCAGGCATATACTGCTGAAACAGCATTTAAGTAACTCTACTTAGCGTACTTAGCTTTCATTTTAGGAAAGCCGCCGGCTGCATGACAGTGTTCGTTAGTTGACTGGCCTAAGCAAGGCTGGCACCTCGCATACACAGTCACATATTAGTCAGTATTTGCACAGGAACCAAAGTCTCCTGAGGTGTGGATTTGTCACTGAAGCAAGAAACCATGTACGTCCATATTGGTACCAGGTTAATATTGATAGGTAATGATAAAATTACCTCCTCAACAGATTGTATTATAGACTGACAGAGCCCTCTACTGGTACTAAACTGGTCATTGCCTTGCTGGAACTGTTAACTCTTTTGCCTGCCAGCAACATATTTTTAAACTACTTGAGTGGGCTTGTGGTTGAAGCGAGCGCCCTGATACTGAAAGATTGTGGGTTCAGGAATGTATACCATACCAGAGGCTTGAAATGTGGTATCATTTGTCCCTTTGTTTAGCACAGAGAATCAGAGATGAACTCCAGAATCACCTTATTCTTAGGCCTCGGCCGGCCTCTGTTTGGTCTGGAAGTGAACCCCAGATTCCAGAATAAATGCAAGGTTTTGAATAACTCCCTGGAATATTACCAACTGATTAATATTCACTGAGATGTTCACACTGTTGTCAAGTATCTCACATTACATCTGCATGTTTCCTGTCTGAAAAATCAAGCGGGAGGCTTTTTGAAATGAAGCCAAAAATAATCAGAGTGGCTTGCTGGTAGAGGCGGGAGGTTACAGTTATGGCAACCTTGTCATACAAACCCCCAATGTTTCATTGGTTACAGAGGGCCAAAAGTCCAAGAACAACTTAGTTCATACAAACTGCAGGAATTCCAGTCAGTCACTGAAAATTAGCGTATCAGTTTTATGTTGTTTACCATATTCATGATCCTTTGGACCTTATCAACTGGACGACAATAGATATACAGCTACAGCTCAATGAAGGTGAATCACATCTAGTTAATAACAATATGTTTTATAGTCCATTAGTTCCTGTACGTATTCAGAGCAGTGTATGAAAAAACGATTTTGATATTTTATTGTAATACTGATTCAGGGATGGAAATAACAGTGTTCCTTTGGAAAGGCCACCCTCTAGTGGGGACATTCATAATGCAGTTTCCATGTGGGTTTGAGCCAAGGCTGGTGAAAAAAGAGGCCTAATGAGCGAAGTTAACTATCCTTGACTGCAGTGAGAGGGAATTGCTGAATGTCAGCTGTACTTCAGGGGTGAATAAACAACCAATGCACTGCATTTATGGAAAGGAGATAATTAACATTCCATAATGTGTGCCGAACGAGGATATTAAATATCAAAAGAAACGCATTACGTTTTGAGAGGGTCTGTCTTTATGACAGAGCTGTGCATCCCAATGAAAATGATCTTCGTTTCTCATAATCATGGGCCTGAGAAATGATTTTAGTCTGGAGTTGGAAATTGAGCTGCATCGCCATGGAAACCAAACACACTGCATGTAAATAATATGATCTACTGGTGCCATCTGGAAAAAATTGGCCTGGGTGCCATTGCTTCATTTTATATATCTGTATATTACAGGATCTATTACCATATTTATTTGTGTAGCTAAGCCTTGGTCCGTGAATGGGATTATATAGCGGGGGATTTGAGAGCATATCCTAAACAAACAGAGTTATTAAAGCTGGAGTTCTGCTACATCCTGAACAATAATGGATTTACAAGGCAGGGTTTTTTCTTTTCAACCCTCTCAAACCTCTTCATTTTCCAAAGATTGAAACCAGACTCGGGGGGGTTGGGGGTGGGGGGGGGGAGAAAGAGAGAGAGAGAGACCTCTGTTGTAGTGTATACTTATTGAGGGGCAGAGTTTTTTTCATTACTCATTATACGCATTTTTCATTGAAGCCTTAGGTACATGCATGCATGTGCATTTGACTTTGTGACTGTGAAAGACAGAGGGGTTACAAAGCCCTTTAGAGTTTATCTTTGCATGTTTGCGCAAGGATGCTGACAGCTACATGGGCAAGCTAATTGTGACACCTGAAAAGCAATCAGCCCTTTGAGGCCGCACAAATGAGCGTACATCCTACGCTACTCACATAAAATACTATTTATGACAGTGATAATTATACAATTTATCATTTGTAATGGATTCCATATTTGAGTGCTTATTGACATTCATTTTCCATAAGAGAGCCCTGCTGGGTCTCTGCTGAGGAGGAAATGATGGGAGTTCGGCCCAGGCCTTTCTTCCTCCTCCTCCTCCTCCTCCTCTGACACAGTGCCAGACAGAGTACAGAGGCCCTGCCAACGGGCTACTAGTCAACACCTCCACATCCCTCACTGCATGCGCATTACACTCACATTATTATTCACAGGGCTGATGGACTTGTCATCTGTGGAGACAGCGAGGGGCGGCCAGAAGGGAGTCATGTGTGCGGGCCCAGCCTCTCACCGAGGCGTTCTGTGGCAGCGCCCGCCGTGAGCTCGCGAGTTGGACAGGCACTTGACAGCGGCCTTGAACCGCTGGCAGATACAGAGACCATGTGCTTAGTGCTTAGTAGGGAGGGACAGATGTTTGTCAGAGATCACAGCGTAAATCCGTGCCCTAGCACCCCCTACCTCATCCCTGCCTAAAGCATCTGCAGACACCTCGGCAAGAGTCAGGTTCCCTCCAGTTTCCTCCATCCACAGCATATCCCCCTGTCCTGGCAGGAAATGAGACAGAGAGCTAGTTAGCAGAGGCCATAGATGTGTCATGGGACTTCATTGGGATTTCATGCCTAAATGATTTTCACAGTGAAATCTCCAGCTAGAGCAATCCAACATACTCTAATGCCGTCTGCTTCATTTTTTATTTTTTAATAAAATGTTAATGTAGATCTCAGAAGCATTTCGTGTACTAAACTCTTATTCCACATTTAACAGTGGATTTAAAAGGCTTGCACCAAAAGACACAATATCTCTGTGAAAAAAACCCCATGGATTATTGATAAGCAGTATCTGTTGTAGGTCAAAACAGAGAATTATGACCATTTTTTCTATTCAACATGCTCTGTGCTCTACCCATACAGCAGAGCTGTAGCATTTATCTGAGTTGTATCCAAAAGGATTTAAGACTCCATTCCTCTCCACTTCATCCCAGGACTTGCTGGTGCGGGGTCCAGTGCTCTAATTCAGTAGGTCATAATACATAATCATTACTACCGACAAAAATTAAGTGGTGGGCTGCAGCCCTGAGTCCTGCACAACAAACCCAGCTGATAGCTGTCTCAGAAGGCAAGTAAAACCCAGAAGGACTGACTCCTGCTACCTTCACACGCACACCGATCAGCCAGTATGGTTTCACCCAGGGACACACAGACAGACAAACAGACGGAGAGACAGACAGGAGGCTCTGTTAATGTTTCCAGTGCCCAAAGGAGATTGTCCAAGAATGGTCCCTTACATGGGACGGCTCAGTGAATATCCAAAAACAATCTTATTCTTCTGTTTGCTTTTTATGATATATGTTTTTTGCATTTGTGTCTCTTCCAAACCCCCTCCCCCTCCCCCCACCCCCACTCGCCCCTTAATTTTAATGTCCACCAGCACAGCACAGTGCTCACTGGCTCCCAGACCTGTCTGCTCTGGTGTCTCTGAGCAGGAAGGGAGAGTAGTACTTTTTTCACAGAAGCCTGCTTGGGTGTTGACACAGAGATGAATCAATTATGTCTTCATGCAGAGGGAAAGTGAACTGGCTTTGGGTTAAGACAGAGGGACCCAAATGAAGCTGGCAGCTCGTGATACCCCATTTTATATTATTGTGTCTTGTTTCTGTCAGTGTGGCACAAATGCAACAGCGCTCCAGTGCACCCTTTTTTTGCCACTCAGATTGATCTGGGCATCAGCCCCACAAGTGACCTTCTCCTACCTACAGTGTCAAGAAATCAAACACCAATCATAGTACACAAAGTTGCAACACAGACATGTTTTTACTGTATGACCAAATGGTCTGATGTGGGTGGAAGCTGGTGTTCTAGCCTAGCCCTAATACCCCTGGCTTGGCAAACTGAAGTCTTGATCATTTACTGGCTGAATCAAGGCAATGTACGACAAAAGAGTCCTTCTTAGATAAGAACAGCCAACTCTGTGTTAATGCAAGGAGAGAGACAGAAACAGTGGCCGTAAATCTCAAACGCTGCAAAGGGTTTGCAGGAGCACTGTTTGCATGGGCCCAGCTGCAGAGCACGCTTGTGCTGTGAGACTGATGGTTCTCATTCTAGGGGCCTAACTGAAACTGGTCCATCGCTCATCACTGACTAGCATTACAGACACCATTATTCATGAGGAAGTGTCCGGAGACCCATTCCACACAGCACGGCCGGCAGGAAGAGGGGATGCCGCACCCCACGCAGTGCTGGGAGAGGAGGGCCAGCAGTGACCATCTGTCAGCCTTTCGGTAATTACACATCCACACACCCAAGCCATCTCAGTCAGAGCTTCTATTTCTGAACTTTACAGAGCAATGGAGGAGGGATAGGGGTAAATGATGATTTTTGAGGGGAAAGGGGGCCAAATTGGTGGCAGGTTTTCTTCTTGCCAGGTTTTTCTGTATAATAGTCATGTTGTGTTCAGGCATAATGATAATGTTCTACTCTGAAGGTATCATCCACTTGTGTTTATGGTTACTGAGACGAGTCAGAACACATTGACACGTTTACTAGTCTACAAGTGCTGAGCAGGGTGTCAGGAAAGCAGAAAGCACTGGATACTAATATCTGTGGAAAGAGTGTTATTTTTATTAAATACTCACTTTCCCGAAAATGGCAAAATCAATAAAACATTTTTTGAGGTCTTTGAAAAAAACCCCAAAAAAGTCGACATGTCCAAGAAAAACCGGACACATGGTAACCATATCAGAGTATTGGCCATATGCTAATGGCAGGAGTATCCCTTCAGCACTCTGGAGCACCTCACTGCATGACCAGAGTGTGTGTGTGTGTGTGTGTGTGTGTGTGTGTGTGTGTGTGTGTGTGTGTGTGTGTGTGTGTGTGTGTGTGTGAGGGAGGTCACCAAGATACTCCATACTGCCACATGTGCTGCTGCTACATACAGTTTGTCCACTAATAACCCCATCATCATTCACCCAGGCAAGCCTCTGGTCCTCTTTGCTTTGTACAGAAACCTCATTTCACCCCCCAAGCTCTCTCATATTCATTCCAAATTTCATCTTTTCAAAAGAATAAGAATTCCAGACACAACTTGCTCCCCCCACCCCCATCTCAGTTCTGGCTTCATTTACACTGAAGTATTTTTGAATACGAGAATTTTTTTCCAACACCATATTCCACATCTTATTTTGACTCTTGGAAAAATACTACTACGGTACCTACAGTTTACTGGATGTGGCAATGATTACCTTCATCACACCATTCTGGTGCTGTAGATTAGCATTTGCCCACATGCCCTGCTCCTTTCTGGACAGAGTGTTTATGTTATAAAATCTAAACATGCACATCTTCTTTCTTATACATGTGTAACTTGTAATAGTGTGTACTATTCAGTGAGAATAAAAGGCAACGTTTGCTTGGGTGAGTGGTGCAGTGTGAGGCAGCGACACCGGGACAGTGTCCAGGCTGGGTTCAGTCCAGCTGCAGGGAAGCGTGGAGGGGGGCGGAGGGGGGATAGTTCATTTCACTGCTGAATTTTGGCTGGTTGTCTCTGTTTTCTCAGCTCCCCCTCCCCCAACCCTCAAAGCTAATCCAATTTGCCAAACCAGAGCGAGGTGCAGAATTTCGAGCGGAAACACTCAGCCAGCTCCCTCTATGATGAGCGGAAACAGGCCAAGATCGGAGAGGGGAGATAGGGGAGTGAGTGATTGAGGTTTCGCTGGGGCACACCGTGCCACCTGAGAGAATCAGCTTACGCTCACATGGGGCTCAACAGCGCTCAGCTGCGCTGCTGAAGAGTGACTGACGCAGCCGAGCCCCACGCGCATTCAAGAGGGCCAGCTATTCGCAACAAACTGTGTTCCACTTTCCTCATTTGAACATTCCATTTTGTTTGCTAATGATGTTGATTTATAACTGCAGGTAAATTAATGGCATGCATGTAAAACTAAAACTAGTTAATTAAAATAATTATTGAACACTCTACATTCCATTTTCTTCAATGATGGGTTCACTTTGTGTTTTTCTTTTCAGAAACCATTCTTATTTGTCATACATTAGTCTTCAAACTTTTGGCTAAAGTAAAATATGCTCGGTGACATTTGCCAATTTTCATCTTCTTTAACACACATTCCTTTCCCATTTTCACTGCCATAAAGAAAATTCATTTTACGATTTCATGGAGGTTGTGATATTAGCTGGGCTCAATGTGAGTACCCTACCGAATTTGTGGGATTTGAAGTGTGTTGGGATTTTACATGAGAAGATATGTACAATACGCTGATCCAGGAGCAAGATGAAAGAGTAAATGAAATGAAGAGATAAAAGGACAAATAGCAGCAGCAGTGGTTGTTGTAGCTCACTCGCTCATTTACACACCCAATCCCTCACTCTTGACTCGTTTGTTCACTCAAGTGCCCAGCCCCCTTAACAACAGTAAGGACACTTTCCCCACTGCATGGCACATAAAGGGCTTTAATGAGGGGGGGATCCACCAGAGTAGTCACAGCACCTCAGTTGTCCAAGCTCTTTGTTTTCTTGCCTTCTCTTTTCATCATCTGGGTTTGATCTGGATCCCAAGGCCTCGGTCTCTCAGCACTGCTGCATTTCCTCGCTGATTTGGATGCAAACTGCCAGGGAGGCTGGCTAATTAGCCTCCCAGCACAGGGCTCCAGGGAGGCTGTGCTGCCAGGTCTCCTTTCCCCCATGATCCTTCACCTGGGCCACGCGGCGAATGCCTGGGGCTGCCCTGTCCTCCTATGGATCCCCCTGTGTGTGAGGTGCCAGTTCCAATCTCCCCAACCTCTCCTCACACCACTGGAGCTCCCCTAGAGGTGGGGGGTGAAGGGGAGGGGGTGGTGGAAGAAGATCGGGATGTTTGTTGGGAAGAAGGTTCACATGATGGTTGTAATCCCCCATTGTTTGCATATATGGGGACTTGTCTCCCATCTAAGGTTACGGTGCTGACTTGTTAATCAGACTTTTGAGAGGGAAGAGTGCTACCCCGAGGACCAGAATGCATCAAGGAGACATGAGTGTGTGTGTGTGTGTGTGTGTGTGTGCGTGCGTGTGTGTGTGTGTGTGTGTGTGTGTGTGTGTGTGCGTGCGTGTGTGTGTGTGTCTGAGTCAAGGGCATGCTCATGAATCATGTGTCCTCCACTGTGGCTCTGGATCTGGGGTTCCTGAAAAATTACTTACACATTTGATTTTGTGAGGATACAAAATGGGAGAGATAACTTGAAATATGGTTTTGAGTCTATGACTGAGTGTTTGACTGATGATAGGGAGATAAAATTCATGATGATCACATTATTTTAAAGAGTCAATGTCAGAAATAGTTTTTGTTTTATATAGTATATTCCGTTAAGGACCTTTTTATCGTCGCAGCTGGAGATGTACATTTA
Source organism: Albula goreensis (assembly GCA_022829145.1). Lineage (NCBI taxonomy): Eukaryota > Metazoa > Chordata > Actinopteri > Albuliformes > Albulidae > Albula > Albula goreensis. The sequence continues at coordinate 30,659,075 of CM040745.1, forward strand.
AAGTGAGAACAAATTATGATTGATTATTCCCTAAGATGGTTGTTTTTGGTTATGGAAAGGTCTTTTCCCATCTCTCTGTACATAATCAATGAAAAGTATCATCTTGGGAGTAAGCAATAGTGCATAGTTTTAATAGTTATTGCCGTGAATTTGAAATGGTTTGTAGTTGCTCCAATGGGCATGGGGGTCAGGATATTGATGTTCCATATCAGAGGATGGAGCATGCTAATATTGTAACCGAAGCACTGTGAGAATGTACAGTACGACGCAGGATAGGCTGTGCGCTCAGAGACACACAGACACACACATCTGCTCTCCACCCCGCCTGTCAAAGCCTGAGCAGACCTGGTTCCCCTAAAAGCAGGGCACACAGAAACTCAGTCTGCTGCACAGATGTGGGAGTCTGTAACCCACCTCAGCATGGAGTGTGTTCACATCATAAAAACCAGTATTGTTTAGAAGTATTCAAATTAGATTAAAGAAAATATACTATACCTGACATTTGGCTGAGGACAAAGTCCCTCAGACAGCATAAGAGACTATCCTTGCATGAATTTCACAAAGCAGGATAAAAACTCACAGGCATCCACTGCTTACTTTAGCCATGATAGAGGTTACAAAGCAATACACACCAAAACACTGATCTCTGTCACCTTGGTTAATAGTCAAGAGCTAGGATCCTCCTCACACTGACAAATATGATAGACTATTGATCCCCTTCATGCAGACGGATATCCATCGCATAGAGATATAAATAGGTATCATACATCACTCTTTCCTACTATATGGTTAAATCAAATGTAATTGATTGGCTTTATCTAGATGTCTTTGTGGAAGACTAAAAAAAGACTCCTACTGACATTTGAGTGTGGATATGAAAAGCAGAAGAAGAAACAGACGTCGCAAGAAGTGTGTGTTACCAAACAGCCCTAGATTTCCATATGTGGAATTCCTTTGGTCAGCCCTCTGGAAAGCTTAATTGATATTGTCACAGATGTGAGGAAGGATTTTATGGCCCAAATTATGAATACACACTGAGCAAGTCCCCTGCTGAGTCCATTACACAACATATATCATTACATGCATGGTACATTCTATAAAAGGTTATAGCCAAACACGATTATCTGTGCAAGTATGCAACTTTGGATGCAAGGGAAAATGTTTCTTGAATGAAAATGTATCCTCCATCCTTATGCAAGCAATTAATTGTGCTGTTCCAACCCACTTTAAAACAGGAATGTTGTTGTGTCTCTGCTGCTATTGACAAAATTAAGTTAAGAGTTGAAGGAGTGCATTGGATATTTCGAAAAGATCCTCAAAGAGTGCTGTAGAGTGAAGTTCTGTGGACCAGTTGCTAGGGTAGCATGTGAATCATGAGTCATAGAACTATGTGAATTAGTTATTGTGACAGTGGGAATCAGTAGTCATGGTAGCAGTGTGTAGAAGTGGCCTTGACAGCGGTGTGTATCAGTTGAGACAGGACCACAGCATTCATAAGTGAGAGCTGCTGTAAAAACATCAACAGGGCTCTTCCATACCTGTCATTATAAAAATATTAGCCAGCATAACTATTAACTTTCATTTTAACTTTTATTATCAATGAAGTGTGTGAGAAGGTTTGTTTTTAATGTTTGCCTTTTTAAATCAGTGACAATAAAGAAAACAAGGAACTAGACTGTTGCAGTTCATTCTTACAGCTAGCAAGTTTCATTTTGTCTTCTTTTAATTATTTGAAACTACTCTGCTTGACAATTGAAAAGAATTGGCTGGCAAATGAGTTGTTTACAATATAAAACTGAATTGTACAACAACCAGTTAGAATCTTTATGAAGTCATGGCTCCTTTCCAGCTTGTAATTTTTCTCAAACTTTGTTCATTGGTAATTGTGCAAATATGTCTCTGACATTTGTCTGCCAATTTGTATTTATTTGGTTTTTTTTTTTTTTTTTTTTTAATAATGTGTGTTTGGGTTATTAGAGTAATTAGAATGCTACTTAGAATGGTACTTCTGCCAGCTGGGTGGATTGGGATTTGTGTAGCTCTACTTGTTCTGCATCTCTAAGACTTTACTGGAAACGGAAGACCTGATACTGAAAGAACCTGGTCTGGCTCATTGGCATTTTTTGCCTTAAAATTTGTTCTGGTATTTTTGCCATCAAAAGCTAACTAGCACACGAGCTAAATGTTTTTATTGAAACCATGAAACTACCTTAAAATGTTGACACAACCCAGCTTTGATCAAACACCAGCTAGAGCAACAATATTTTAATTAGCAGGTAGCGGCAGGACCTGATTTAATTACCTAATTTCAGTTAGCACCATGGTGTTTCCCTCTTTTTTGTCAGTTAACCACATTTATTGTTCTGACCCCACCCATTGACCTTTTCACAATCCAATCACAATTGTTCTTCCCACAGGGCAGAGTTGTCAACAGAAAAAGATTAGGACAAAGAAATTCCAATGAGCTCCTCTTTGACTGTTTGATTACTCTCAGAATCAGTCATGTTGTTCATCATTATCTTATCAGACACACCCTGGAACAAAAAAGCCTTTGAAATAACATCATGGTTAATCTTTACTTACAGGTTCTTTTCACATCAGCTTATTTACTTTTTAATCGCCAATGACACTGTCAAATATCACATATTGCTGGCATTACAAAAAGTGTATTTTTTAGTTTTATACATGAAGAAAAAGCTTATAATCCCTTGAATGCTGTCAGCATTTCATGGCTATGTGACTAATACAGTTTATTCAAAACAGCACGTGACTAAAAAGCTAAAACAAGTAAATCTAATGTAATGATGTAATGTAATGATATGGTTTTCTCGACAGTGCCTCTGATATAAATTTCCATCATATGAGTCTCTTTCAATTTGATTTGCCTCTGAGTCAGAGACATACTCTGTGATTGACATCTTTGAAGTATGCTCGGACCTTTGACAGTCAGCACATTCATTCTTCTAAAACCAGAGATGGCCAGCTGTCTCCCACAACTTTTGCATGTGTAGAGTAAGAAAGTTGGCCAGTGCTGTATTCCATTACAGCAGCCAGCAAACTTGGGGAAAAAAAATCCTGCAAGCAGAGTAGAATGTGACTCAAATAGCTATGTTGTCATGTCTCCATGCACTCACACCATGAAACTCTCCTGGATGAGGAATAGAGGCAGAAATATGAGTCAGGAACATAACATGGGGCAGTTTTCCCTAAAACCATCTTATTTGTGGCAAACACAACACCCTCAATCTCCCCCAAAACAACCTGCATGTTTTCTATGGCATTTTGGAGTTTAATTGCACGTGGCAGCTCAGTTGAGAGAAAATCGAGAGAAAATGCAACGTGACTTCCATGGGCCTTGCTCCTGGCCTTTCAGGGTGATTTTACTTGTCATTCTAGGCTACTCCCAGTCAGCTACGCCGTCTCTCTCCGGAGACCTGAGGGCAAGGGAACATGCACACATTTCATGGTGTTAAGGGCAGATAAGTGCTAACAAAGACCAGGGCTGTACTTGAATTTCGTACTGATGACAGAAAAGGTTAGCACTCAGATTCAAATCACTCAGTCATTGATAATACATGACAGGACGACTCATTAGTTGGTTCACAAGGCCTCATTTTAGCCTATGAGGAAATCTTTCTTCAAAATATTGTTTTTCGGTCTCAATAATATTTATGTGTTTGGAAAATGTCCTGTCATTTAAATATTTTTTAAAATACCCATCTAGTCAAAATGCTGTTCCCTTTGTAAGCGCTGGGAAAACCTGTGTCTCAGTCCTAAACTGAGAAGATAGTCTCCCTCCCCCAGTCGCAAACTGAATAAATTCCTTATTGGGATACTACCAGATCACTCTCAGGACAGATTTAAGCTGACCCGTGAAGCTTACCCTCATTTAATATTGGGCGGCACTCTCCTCAAAGACTCTCCCCCCCAGGCTGATCCCATAAGAGCACTGGAGTGAAAAGGGTCAAAGGGTTCCAGTGTATGTGGCTGACAGGACATGTCACTTCACACCTGTGTTAGCATCTGTAAACATGCCTGTGCCGATGGCCAGCGAGAGTCTGGAAAAACAGCTCTCACTGTGAAAGAGATCTGCATACTCATACAGACAGTCTCTCTCTTTCTCCTTCTCAAACACACACACACAAACATGGTTTAAGGCCAGATCTGCTGTGCAAAACAACTGCGCTGGAGAGAGAGAGTCACGTAGGGACATAACACTCCCACCTTCAGCCTTCCTGTTCATTTTACAGTCAGTGCACATTATGGTTAGACTAAAGAACAGCTTTATGGTGTGAAAAATTCTATTTTTGGACCTTAGGAGGGTACATTTGTTTCCCACAATAAGGTGTGCGTCAGAGCTAGTGAGTGTTACCAGCTTTATTTTTATTACTATGGACCTCCCTTACTCAGCACCTCCACCAGTTAGAAAGCATGCATATTTTTCTGTGTTTTTAAGACTAAAAGCAGTGCAACAGTATCAAAACTCTCAATTTACACTTATTAATTTAGGGTTACTCTATGGTTGAACTTATGCCGTACAAAATGGTCCTAAACAGGCAAAACAGCCACAATAAAGATAAGATGTGAGGTTTGAGTGCATCTCAGATAAAGGTGCATCTGACACAGGAAAACAGAAAGCTCCTTTATCAAAGCCCTTTTCCTAGCCTCATGAAATCCAAATAAATGAATAATCTCCCTCCCTGTCACTGCAGACACTGGTCCTGACATGCAGGGAAATCTGGACAGCACATGATGCCCTGGTGCAGTCTCACCCAAGCCGTGGCTGCGTCGTCAGTTTAACTGTTTCCTCGCCAACGTTTTTTTTTTTTTTACTCAACCCCTGGTCACTCTTGCATTCTGCCCAAGACAGCACTTACCCAGAGACACTGCAATGCTCCCTCTTGTAAAAAAAAATTGCAGAATTCAGCTAGTTAGCTAGTTATTAGTGCCTACCACAGAAGCTGCAGTATTTCAAGGACATGGGGAGAGTAACTCTTCCCCATGTGTGCATCAAAGCACAATATTGAACAGAGCCAGTGTAATGGACATCAAACAGATCATCACAAACCAGTCCAGTAATTACGCATGGCTACAGGAGCTGAGGTTGAATCTGCCGCACTGACGCGCTGTAATAAATCTTTGTTTATCTGACTGTGGTCTGAAAAGGATTTCTAAAGATGTCATTAAGGAAGAAATATTGCCCATAAACACTCAATTTAAGATGAAAGCCCCAGTTCAGGGGAAATATATATATTTATATACATTTTACGCAGCCATGTTTCCCCTCTGTCACGCAAAGGAGGGCGGAGCACTTTCTATTTTAATTTTCTTTCTCTTCTCTCTTTGGACGGAGAGAAAGCACAGAGGGACCTTTCTTTCACAGACACACAATGCAGGGGCTGAGCCAGATCGCCAAGCTTTGAAACTGAAATATTAGAAAGGCAGATCACAAAGGCTAAGAAAAACGATATTCTGCTCATTACTGCTCCTTTCACGGATCTCTTTGTTGTGGGTGCTTCTGCTCTTAACTGGAAACATGTCTTTGCTCCTTTATTCCCAGGCGTCCTCCAATGGAGCGTGCCCGCCCAACCCCAGCTCCACACCCCCGCCCCCCCAGAGACTCATCAACAGCTCAGCCAACATCTGTGAACATGCCCCTCCCCCTGACGACACTAACACCTCCATGTCAACATGCCCCTCCCCCTGACAACACTCACACCTCCATGTCAACATGCCCCTCCCCCTGACAACACTCACACCTCCATGTCAACATGCCCCTCCCCTGACGACACTCACACCTCCATGTCAACATGCCCCTCCCCCTGACAACACTCACACCTCCATGTCAACATGCCCCTCCCCCTGACAACACTCACACCTCCATGTCAACATGCCCCTCCCCCTGACGACACTCACACCTCCATGTCAACATGCCCCTCCCCCTGACGACACTCACACCTCCATGTGAACATGCCCCTCCCCCTGACGACACTCACACCTCCATGTGAACATGCCCCTCCCCCTGACAACACTCACACCTCCATGTGAACATGCCCCTCCCCCTGACGACACGCACTCTAAGGACTCGCTCACTTAGTATTGTAGGATTTGTCAGGATTAGTAACCAAAAATTAGCTAGTTTAGCTCATTACCAAACACTGAAGAGAGTTATACCATATCAGAGCAAGGAATTAGTCAAACTCACTCTCATGGGCCTGACAACTTAGGCTACATGCATCCAGTGGCAGACTGTTACATCTGACATCCCCCCTAAAAAAAGGAAAAATGTTTTTCTGTCCAGCACCAGAAAACCATAGGACAGTCTCTCAGCACACCTGTTTGAATAGACAGTATCAAGGGTCTTCTCCAGCTGTGCCAGTCTGCAGGCACCAGAAAACCATAGGACAGTCTCTCAGCACACCTGTTTGAATAGACAGTATCAAGGGTCTTCTCCAGCTGTGCCAGTCTGCAGGCACCAGACAACCTTCTCAGCACACCAGCAGTATCAAGGGTCTTCTCCAGCCAGTCTGCAGGCACCAGAAAACCAGGACAGTCTCTCAGCACACCTGTTTGAATAGACAGTATCAGGGTCTTCTCCAGCTGTGCCAGTCTGCAGGCACCAGAAAACCATAGGACAGTCTCTCAGCACACCTGTTTGAATAGACAGTATCAAGGGTCTTCTCCAGCTGTGCCAGTCTGCAGGCACCAGACACTTCAGCCTCACAGAGTGAGACCTTTAAACCTCTCCTGATTTTGCCATCTCATTATTCTGGAGGTCTCCTCACCTCTGTCATCCTGATGGCAGGATTGTCTGTTAGGAAAAGGTTTTGTTTCACTTTTCTCAGATAAACATACCACACCACAACTCCACCAGAGCGGCATACTCCAGGTGGGTCGCTTGTATGGTTTTAATGTGTCCTGTTTGCTGTCGGATAATGTGGATTTTTATAGTTCATTCTTTGCTGATTCAGGAAAAATACTTAAAGAATCAAAGCTAATATGGCGCCACTGTTATTTTGCAAATATGGTTTTGTTTCTAACATCCTGGCATGTTTTGTGCTGAGCATGTGTGCGCTCATATTTTTAACATTAGAGCTAGGCAGATGATTGACAGCTCTCGCAGGCCGCTGAAGGACACGATGGGGAGATAAGAGCAGCTCCACGCACACACAGCAGTGATGTCATCGTCTCTGATAGACATGTTCTAGAACAGCAATGTGCCATAAACCGTGGCAGCTGCAAAGCCTCCTTCAGTTTCTCCTGCTTCAGTTCTCTTCCCTTGGTTGCTGCCTTTGTTTCAAGAAAATTCCACCATAATTAATGACTGCTCCTTCCTCAGTTTGCATATTCCATCAAAGGAGGAAAAATGGAGAGATGGACACTATGTCGTTTGTGATAACTGGGTCACAGGTTTGCAGCTCTGTCTGTCTTGCCCCACAACTCCCATTACCATCAAGGTTAAACAATGCCACCTTCAATTTCACTGTCACATTACCATTATACAACAGTGTCTCAAGCTTTACAAGATTGTTTTGCTTTTGATTTTTGCTTTCTACCTTCTTTGTGTAACAACAGTCTGTATTATAATGACTATGTTGATATGTTAAAAGACTACCCAACTTACACAAACAGCATTGTCAAAGCAAAAGTGTAGGTTTGGTTGGTCCACCTGGCCAGGGCTTCCCCGTCATGTCATCCTAAATGGAGACTTAACTTTAGTTAGTCTACTCATACCCTGGAAGAGCAGGAATAACTAGGCCTCCTACTCCTCTGGCAACAAAAAATCCCCAGGGAACATAAGGACCACACTGTGATACACTTTCTCAAAACATTCCTAAATGAACACAGCCCCTGTTTTATAGCTTAGCAGATATCCATATCCAGGTCATATATGTAGCGTACATAGCTTACATTTATACATAGTTATTATATATACAACTGGACATTTACAGAAGAAATTGAGGTTCAGTACCTTGCTCAAGGGTATGACCCCACTTTCTTAAAGACTCGGTTCATCCTAAAAGTATAGCCTCTTTACCAGACCATGACCAGTCCCTGCATCCTCTGTGCCCATATTCATTCAGGTACTGTTCAATTTCATTTGACCGAGCACCATTGTTTATAAAGATGAGTCATTTGTTTCAAAAGACATTTTTCAATAAGAAAATAAATTAATAACCATCATTTTTTAGGGAGAGGTATCAATTTAAGACTGACGTTTTGGCCAACACTGTTGAAGCAAAAGAAGTTGAACAAATTCAAACAGAAGTTTCACAGCGTTTGTGCCGCAGGAGTTTCCCAATCAGACGCTCAGTTAGGAAGGATGTTGATTCTTGCTAATTTTGCTTACAGCTGATTGGCTGAGACCCTTGCCCACATCTGTTTTGTGTTGTTAAATATAATACCCAATAAAAATATTTACATCCTCCTGCCCTTTGAGCTAAATATACTTCTAGTGCAAATGGATGTTAAAATCACATTCTTCTGTCTGCATGGCAGCTGCAACAAATTGCGTGTATAATTTCGATCAGTTGTGTAATTTCTGGTCCTGTTTAGAATTACGACCACACAAGGTCAGATGGTAAAGGATAGTTACTTGAGTCTTTGTGTGCAGGACAGTAAAGCCATGTAATTCAACAAACATAGATAAACATATAAATGCAGAACACATTAATATTCTGGAGTGGAGGGGGACTGGAGTAATATATTTACACTTCCATTACACACCCTAGCGCTAATCTCTCTCCCTTAACTAAATAAAACATTGAAAGTTAGAATACGCTGTGATAAACTAAGGCTGTGTGTGTGTGTGTGTGTGTGTGTGTGTGTGTGTGTGTGTGTGGTGTGTTGTGTGTGTGTGTGTTTGTGTGTGTGAGATATGTGTGTGTGTGTGTGTGTGTGTGAGATATGTGTGTGTGTGTGTGTGTGTGTATACATGATGTGTAGACTCCATCCAACATCAAAGAACAAGATACTATGAAGAGGACACAGTTATTTCTGATTTATATTAACCAACAGTCTGCATGATGCTAACTGGACACGGTAAAGGAATCTACATGGTTTCATGGTTTCTGTAGTGGAAGAAAGAATTGTAGCGGAGTGTGTGGTACACAGAGACATGATTAGATGAGATGTCACAGCAGACTAATGTTTTAGGAGAATCTGATCGACTCTGAAGCATTTTGAACAAGCCTGCAGGAAAAATAAGAATTCTTTCAGCTCAAGCTTCAGCTTCTCAAGCAGTTTTTTTCATTTTTTTAATTTATGAAGTATTTGATATGTTTTTTGTGTGTTTTTGAGTGTGTATTCACTATCAGCGCTTCATCAGATATGAAAAGCATCTTTACGCCCATTTGCTGCTTGTGAAAACTTCAATAAGGAAAAAAAGGAGAGAAGTGCAGAGATCACTTTGAGTCTGGGATGAGAATAACCTTCTACCAGAGTACAGAACTGAACAGTGTCAACAGTGTCAAGTTAAAAGGGGATACATAGCCTTAATAGTAGCAATAATCGTCTATAATAGTCAGCTTTTTTGCTTTGTAACAATTACATGTACGGATTATTTTCTCAGGTAAACATCTGCCTAGAGCATAGGGAAAATACAAGCTGCAAAATAGCTGACAGCTAAACATAAGGTATAAGGAAAGGAAAGGTAACAAAGCTTGTCTTACCTCACCCAAATTGATTACATTTTAACATCAATTATGTTTAGGTCCAGTAAACCTTGATCCCTCCCTCTGTATGCGGTTGTATACATACAAACTTTCCAAACATCTGCAAGCACACACAATAGTAGCAGAATAATAAGCAATCAATGTAGATGGCAAGTCATAAAACAACAACTAAACAAATAAAATGAAACACTGAACAGCTCCCTTCACTTAGCTGCGAACAAGAGGCACAATGTGAAAGTGAGATGACCAGCTGGAGCTTTGCAAAGTGTTTAAATGTAAATTTACTGAAGCCATTGCACAGACTTGCTGCTAGTATGAGGAGTTTCAAAGCTTTCAGTTACTTTGCCATGGCTGCCAAGGTCCTCTTTCAGGTACCGAAAAGGAGAGTGAGGCATCATGAAACTGCAAGGGGAGCAATAGATGGGTGAAGGTATCTTATCTCAAACTCACTCATCTGAACAAGTCATAGTGCTTTCCTGGGAAGAGCAAAATATATGGATTGGCTCAAGCAAGGTATTGGATGTCAGCTCACTGTAGCTGGGGTATATCATAGGGTTTGTGAAACCTCACTCTCACATAACTATTTTCAATTTATTTTTTGTCAAATGGCTGAATTTAAAAAGGAATGAAATATATGTTTAAGAATGGAAAGTCTCATAACGAGGTCATTCCCGTCTTCTGCCAAACCTCCGGGAAGGGTTAGCGTGGCATCTGTCACATCACAAGCCTTGAAATTAAACAGCTGACAACCACCAGTCCAGGAGTTCAATAAAACCTTCTGAGGAGAGGTAATGAAGTTGGGCAATCAAATACCTCACAGCAGAGAGAAGAAGAAAAGGAGAGAGGCTTCTCCGCTGAAACCATGTTAAACCCTGAGGGAAACATCACTGATAATGGTACCCATAATGCCTCTCCCACGCTGTGCTGAAGAGACAGGCATGTGGAGCAGCAGAGGGGTAAGAGTGCCGAGTTCTGGAGCTGGCAGAGCTTCAGAGAGACCCTCATCCTCCTGTAAAACTGAGCAACAAAATGGGGAGCCTCCTCAAATATTTCAAGCAGCAGATATTCACACGCAGGACGCAGCAGGCCTGACACATCACAAAGACACACACACGCACACATATACAAAACTGAGATGCACAGCATTGATGTTCGTACACCACACAGACCACACAGAATGAACTAGTGGATCACTGGCCTTCAGGACTGATGAATTACATACACCCACATCGTCACAACTGGTCCTCCCAAAAGGTCTGTACAACCAAAACAAAATGAATAACTTCACAACATAAGGATGTCTGATGAACTTAACCACATCAAGGCAGCGTGCGCATAGAACTGGCACTACCCTGATCCTGGAAGGCGCACATTCACAGCTCCTCCCAAACAATGGCAGTGGTAATCGTATTATTACTAATTCACCAAAATGTATCACTGCTGATAGAGGATGGGTAGGCCTGAAACAATACTTTGGATTTCATGTCCATTATAGCACCAGGGTTGGTTCTCCCACCTGACCCGATCGATGGCTCCGGTTTGGTGTGGTGCCAGACTGGTTTCATGGTCAATGACATGCCCTCAGAGGGTGGTGTATGGAGTAGAGGCACATGCTCATGGTGTAGCTCCACATCCTGTGGCTGGGAGTTCAGCAATGTGTCAGGTAAATTAATCAGGGTGTTGCTGTAGCATTGGAATTGTGCACATAAACATTAATTAACCATTGAGATGCTGCTTTAACATCATACTAATTATCATCTAATTGCTGTGTTAAGGCAACAGCGGGGTTTTATATTCTTGTGAAACTGAGTTCTGGCACTTCCTCTTTGGCTGAGAAATTAAGCTATGCTTGACTTTAATTTGATTGGTCATTTCACATTGGAATGTGGAAAAATCCAACCCAGTCCTAGCTTTTGTTCCGTCTACAGTTGTTCTCTAAAACTTGTTTCCGCTGTACTCTTGCCACAGAGCAGCAGGGGTTCCTTTTTTAGCATGGACCTGGATCGTTGGAGTGGAGTCAGTCACTGGTAAGCCAAGCTACTGTAATGTTTTTGTGTGGGTTGCCTAGCTAGAGATTTCACACAGTTAATATAGTGTTTTTCTTTGTTAAGAAGGGACTTTGCATGTGAACAAATCTGTCTGCAGTCATTGTTCTACAGCACGTTCCAAAATAATAATCACAAAGCACATTGCTACCACTACTTTCTGCACTCAAATGTGCCTGCATTTGATTATGTTGATTTTTCAGTAGGTGTTAGTAACTCTCAGAGCCACGTTTGCAGCACTGAACTGCCACAGACAGATCCATTACCGATCCGTTGTGAATCTCACATCACAATATCAGATCCCCGTGTGTGACTGTAACAGATCCTAATTCTATTAGACATAAGGGGAGAGGCGTTTTTCATCTCGGGTGGTGTCATGTGACTGTCAGGCCGCCTTGTTTTGGCTGGAGCTGACGTGGAACGAAAGGCCCAGTGAGCCAGGAGACTGTGCTCTCCCAACTGGAGCCAGTGGCAGAAGCCTTGTTATTCAGTGCGGGAGCTGAAGGTCTCCCATGCAGGAGCGCACCCAAAGACTCAGAGATCTACAATCTAACACATATGTTCCAGAGCCTGGAGGGAGGACTGCGTATGTAAGAGATTTTCTCCCCCGCTGAAAAACCTCCCTGGAGTGACATCCAGGCACTAAAGTAAGTATCAAGGCCAGCTGTACTTAGATACTGTACAACTTACACCTCGACTCCCCCCCTCCCGCCTCAAAACCATGAGAAGCCAGTTCCTCTGGTACGCAAAGCAAAACTGGGAGGCTTTGGCCTGGGTCACCTTCACACACTTTGAGCTTCCAACGAAAACACCACAACAAGAAAATCTACTGTGTGACAGCCACAATCAAATTTTCAGAAACTGAATTCAAAAAACTGTAATTAAATAAAGAGGGAATGCAATCTAATGCCGGTGCCTTGTTGCAATTCTGTTTTGGGACACTTGGGCAATATTTCTGAGAGGTTTGATACTTCTGCTGAGTTTTCTGCGGTTATTCACTATTTGAGGCAGTCCTTTGCCTGCTGCCCCTAAAATCGCTTCCAAGTTCTGCCTCTGAAGCATTACTAAAGTAACAGAGCTCAGTGCTAAAATAAGATTATAAGGGGTAGTAGCACAGAAACAAGGCAATGGGAGCAGCAGAGGACTGTGCAGGTCATAGGCCTGTTACCCTCTGGGTGAAACAGTGAGTACATACTGTAATACTGAAGAGTTGTATGAACTGTAGTGCAGCACATGCTTTGTGATATCAGCACTACTTTTAAAAACCATTGAGCACACCACAGTCCATTTACTGCCACTATGCAGAATCCATTTACATTTTACTTTAGACTCTTCACTTGTTCATTAAAACAATTAAGCATAATTAAAATTAATTAAAATAGCAGAAATAAAGCTGTCAAATGGATCCAAAAAGGCGTTAATGATGCTGTCTGGTAATGTTTTCATTAATGCACTTTTGCAGTATATCCTCAGTCGTCTTACTCTGGGCTCTATCAAGCAGGTGTTAGAGGCTTACTCCAACTATATATACATTTGTCCATGTGGACGGTTGCTTGACAACTGAAAAGTTAAAAAGTAGTTGAATGAAAAAACATAACGCAAGTAGTACACTATTATTTTTAACACTTCGTGTTAGTTATTTTTAACACTTTTTAAATAAATAATTATAGTCAATTTCATGAAACCTGTTTATTCTACTGGGAATAGATATCAGCAATGATACTGAAGGTCGGTTTTTCCCATGGTCACTTTTACCTTAATTAAATGAGAAAAGCACATTTATATTCAGCTACAGTCAGAGATAGGGGCCAAGTATGTAAAAGACATATGCAGAAAACTAACTATGCTAGTTTAATAATGTTGTAAATGATTAACATTTGCTAATTAAATACAAGAGAATTTAACTGGCAAACATGGGAGTGGGAAATTCCTGTCATTAGTTTGATGGCTGATTAGATTTGAGATAAGAGATACAATAGAACTATATGTATAATTCTGATGCAAAGCTGGCCATTTTTAAACTGTATCAAGATACATTTATATAAACTTAGTGTGAGCATTCCAGGAGATCTGGTGTATATTACTGCATAGGTCCTGCAGTAGGTCTCCCCTGCAGAGAGTTGGATGAAGCCCCAGAGAAATATGAGCATTCTCCCACTGTACCTGAACAAATGATCAGGAAATAGCATGACGGGAATGCACAGCTAAAACCCAACAAACCTGGACTACAACAGCAACAGACATGTTAATTTCAGCCACATGCTTATTTGGTATAGTCTTTGCTATTTTATAATTAACTGTGGGTTCATAACAGCGGTTTGTCAGTGTTGTTGTGACAGCACAGTACAGGCATGCTGCATATTTTTCTCAGCATTAAAGGGTGACAGTGCAGGGGCCAATAAGATGGTGCTGCAACTAGAGGTCTGCAAGTCCAGTTAAATAGATTATTATTGTGTAAAAATAATATTAGCTGGGTGTGTCACTGGAAAATACGCCAAGCAAATAAATTCTTATAATATTAGCTGGGTCTTAAGTGCTGTGTCAACCAGTAGATGGGTCCAGTACAAAGTTGTGTTTAGTGCAAATGGGTCAAAGTTTAACCATGATGAACTGATAAACTATCATTGCATTGAAAAAAATGTTCCCCCAAAACACATTTGAACCCATGACATTGTGGTTATCATTCCAAATGGATGAATCAATAATTGACGCTGAGCAGTGGGAAGGGATTTAGAATACATCCCAAAGACTCACACTCATGCTCACGCTGTCCAGCCCGGCACTCACTCCTGGCACACACAATTGAAACAAAAAGCTGCAATCTGCCCTTTTTTCATCTGTGTACAAAGAGAACAGTGGCTCCATACTGCTGACCTCAGGGGTTGGTGTTGCAAATGACAAACAGCAGGGCCTTATCAAAAGACAGAAAAGAGTTCAGAATGGGTCTCTGAAGAGCCACCCCATGGGTGACACAAATGGGGACAGGCCACACCGCCAAACCGCAAGAGGATAAATGACAAGGTAAGACACATCTGGTTTTTCGCTCTACCAGCTATGCCATTTCTGCCATTCCACCGCATGCTAACAGGGAAAACAGGTAATGGGTGCAATGACCACTTACACTCTGCTTTCCAGTTTGTAGAAAGTTTTGTTTAAATTCGCAAAAAGTTTTTTTTTTCAATAACTCATGCGATTTTTACTCTTCACTATTTATAACTTGTGAAAAATGTTTCAAGTATTTTAATCAATTTTATTGCAAGTAAGTAAAATTATAAATTATTTCCTAATTTGTACTTTTTAATTATATATGTTTTTAATGGCTGGGAAGCTACAAAAACAAAAAGCTGTGAGTGTGAGTGATGTGTTTCAGTGAGTGGTGTACATTGTGGTTCCAGAAGTGTGCCTTTACAATGTGCTTTCAATCCCATTGAGTCTACCTCATTCACACTGCCCTCTCAGCTCAAACTGTTTCATCCACAAATGTGTTTCTCCTTAAATGTGGCACTTATATAGATTTATATTCTCATCAAACAGAAAATGTGAATGCATTGTAATTTTAGAAATTGATTTTAATACGACATACATACTTCTTTTACAAATGTTAGCATCCCATTTCATTTTCTACCTATTGCATACATGTCAAAAAGCCTAATGGTGAAATAATTCAAATCTAAAAATCCACATTTTTGTACAGTCTCCCTCAGCACTAGACAGCATTAGAGAATCAGATGAAGGTTTTCAGCAATAGCCAGACTATTGTCCTCAGTGCACTGTAAGCTATGGACAGGTATAACTATGAAGATATATGGTATCAACTGTCATTCACTGTGCTTAAAACTGCAAGTTGGTTTAATTTGATGACTCTCAGTTGTCACCACTGGGATATTTCACTAGAAGCAAATTATTGAAAAAGAAAAACTAATTATACTTTCTGTATGTTTGTTTCATAACATGCGGTTTTTGGTTTATCAGATGAGGGCTGCAAAACACATTCAGTGGTCGAATTAATGAAATTTTAATCAAGTTTCAGGATATGCACTGTTATATGTACTTTTTTATTTGCAGTGTTTTGTAATGTTGCCTTTTTATTCTGTTAGTTTGCTTTACTATTAACAATGAGGCTGTGAAGTCCTATGGATTCTGGACCTTGAACTAACACTCATCTAGTTTGGTTAACTGCTGCTCTTACACTGCCCTCTAGAGGACAGGAGACTTTATATCATTCACAAAATCCCTATGATCTAGCATGGACCAAAATTTACACATATTACATAACATGAAGGTCACAGCTTCACATGCCTATGATTCTTTTAAGAGCAATACAAGTCAAAAGACTGTGCTATGACCAAAAGTAGTTATTGGTAGCATTGCTGATGAAAACAGAGTTGTCGGAAATGTAAAAGGTTGCAGTTTGGCTCTGCATATCTCTACTGTGACTCTAGGTACTGGACAAAGAACTGATTAATATTTCAATGTCATTATTAAAATGTTAAACATTTCTTCCACAAGGATGTCTGTTGTAGAAATTTGGTGATAGTTAAGTAATTGTTTATTTTGTTTTTTTTTCAGGTTATGCCTTTTCTAGGAGAATCTGACTCCAAAAAGAAAGAATGAACATCACAGGCTGCAACAAGTGAGTGATTACATGACCACACCATGTAACTGTGGCTCAAAAGGTCTACCTTAAAGAAAATCCAAACATGTGCTTTCTTGAGGGATGGAGGGCCACATGGAATGGACGTTTTAAAATGTAACAGATTCGCTGTTCACTGCAGTAAAAATTGAGATTCGATACATGATTACATGCCATTTTCTTTGGTTGGAGCTGCAATAGTGTTTTCTCTGGATGTTAACAGAAATGAATAATGTGGCTATAGATAATATACAATATAGATAATGGTAATAATAATTTAATTTACTTTAATTACTTAAACAATTAAGAACAGAATTTGGGATGAAGTCCAGAAGAAATAGATACTGACCACCTTCCCATGCCCTGAACTAGTGCATCTAGGTCTAAAATATTTTTAGTGCGATTGCAGTCCTGGGAGCTGCTTAACCGGATATTCATGTTTCTATGGCTGCCTCTTTCTGATGCAGCCAAAAACAAGTTCGCAAAAATGGTTTGACTCTTTCCTGTACCTTTTAAAATGCAACCGTTCCAAGAAGAACAAAAGCTGCCGGTACCAGAACTCACAAGCTTTGCATGATGCAATTCTATGTAATGGTTTCACTGGCTGTTTGAATGGCCACAGAGCTGTGAGATTAATGCAGATGGTGATTAAATGTTTCAGTTCAGGTGTTACAAAAAACCAACCAACTTTGATTGACCACATTGATGAAATAGGTTATGCATAAAGGTGGCACTTCTTTAAATCTATTATTGATGCAAAATGTACCTTAACTCTCAGGCTGAGACAAAGATCAAACCACCACATTCATTTACATGCTAAATTTAATTAAACTGATTGTGTAGAGAGTCATGTTTCAGCAAGGAGCCATGGGTAACAGTATGTTTCAGTTAGCAGCTGTAGGTAACAACGTGCATCAGCGAGCACCTGCAAGGAACAGAATGTTTCAGGGAAAAGCCGTAGCTGTGGGTATCAGTGTGCTTCACCGAGCAGCTGTAGGTAATAGAAAATGTTACTAAACAGTTGTATGTAACTGTTGGATGTGATCAGCCATAGGTAACAGTGTTTAGCAGGGTCGTCATTGGTAACAGTGCTTAATATAAACAGGCGTGGGTAACAGTGTGCGATAGAGAGAACTTATAAGTAACAATGTATGACAGTGAGCAGCTGTGAGCAACAGTGCCTGATATGAGCAACTGTGGGGTTCATTCACTGACAGTAAGCAGCTGTAAATACCAGTGTGACAGTGAGATAAAAGATAGCATACCGTGGTGAATTGTTGCGGTGAGCAACTGGAAGTAAGGGTGTGCGACAATGAGGTAAGCAAGTGCAATGGTGAGCAGGATGGTGAACAGTTGTAAGTAACAATTTTGTGTATGAGCAGCTGAAGGGCACAATTTATGTCAGTGAACAGGTGTAGGTAACAGCGTATGTGAAGCACCACCTGTGATTAAAAGCATGCACTGTAACAGCCAATCGTAACAGCACTTGTTGTTGAGAGGTGTCAGAACTCGGGCACTGGGAAACCGGCCTTTTCCGTCCATCGCACGTGAAGCCATGTTCAGCTGTAACAGACACACAGTCACTGGAGCTATGACTGCTGGATTTGTGCGCACTGGTTGAGCCATACATGACCATGGCTAGAGTCCTCCAGACCTGGTACATGCTGGAAGCTGCATTGATTTGATTTTAGATACCCAGGACATCATATCCCTTCTGCAGACGTTGAATAATATTAAACATAAGCATAATAATCATTGTAATGGATTGCATGTCATGTGCTTTCTGTCAGTTGAAAGTGCTTTCTA
Source organism: Albula goreensis (assembly GCA_022829145.1). Classification (NCBI taxonomy): domain Eukaryota; kingdom Metazoa; phylum Chordata; class Actinopteri; order Albuliformes; family Albulidae; genus Albula; species Albula goreensis. The sequence continues at coordinate 30,677,233 of CM040745.1, forward strand.
CTGTGAGTGCTGTATGGTGCTATGAGCTAACACTGAGTTGGGAGAGGAAGAGAATTATTTAGCCAAATAAAATAAGAGGTGATAGGGTGTAAGGTTTAGACAGCAAGGCCGGTAATTTGCCAAGAGACTGTGCAACCCTTTACACTTTGCCTTAAGGGCTGTTGGGTCTTTAATGAGCAGTCTGAACATGAGCCATGGTTTCAACACTGCATCATAATAAAAAGGATAAAATATTGCATCCACTGTGTGCAGTGCCAGCACAGTTAAGGCTGTATGGGTGACCCTGCAGCTGCCCCGGTCCTGATGCCAGCCCCATTCTGTGCCTGCCTCTGACGGTCATGGCCGGTGTATGTTCCTGGCTCATATGTGGCGAGTCGGAAAACACCCCCGCAAAACCCACACCACCCCACCCCCAACCCATCAGCACATTTCCAGCCAACAAAAGCCGGGGGGGTCACGGAGAGGGTCCAGTCGCTGTCCGTGTTAATCTCTCCCGGCCATTATTATTGATCGTACACAAAAGAGTACAGTCCGACAAAAAAGGGAGTGAGTGAGCGCGCCTGTGCGCGGGCCATCGGCGCGTCACACGCTGGGCCTCCATACAGTGTGGGCTTCAGTACTCCGGCCTGGGAACACTTTTGTGGACTGTATTCCGGTGAGTCGCTGTTACAATGCAAATAAAATAACAGCAGAAACAGACCAAAAAATGTAGAATTGTATTGGCAGTTCTGGGACTTCTGTGTGGGGAAGGCTTATGGAATGTGGATTGTTGCAGATCTCTTTGAGATCTGTGTGTTACAAACTACTGGTTGTAGTGGACCTGTTGTATTCAGGTTATAAATACAACAAGAATATTTGGCTCCAGCTTTGTTGAACTGTTAATCTGTAATGGAGTTCAAAGAGCAGTGTGCTGCATTTAGCCCTATCCTGTTACAGTCTAACTGAAAGTGGTCTATGTATATTGTCTGATACACAGGGATATTCTTTATTAAATGAGCCTCTGTTTCAGCACTGATACTTCTTAACTCTCTGCTTTGAAGGTAAAGAAAGATGTGTGTGTTTGTATATACATATGTATATATACATGTATTCTTTTATGTGTGTTTACAGACTTGTGCAGAAAGAGTTCTTTTTATCAATGAAGTAGTATTTTCAACAGTGTCAAAACAGACAAGTGGGGTGGAGTATGACCTATTGTGTTCACTGCTCTGTTGAATATGAAGTGGAAAGCTTTTATCAAAAGAAGATTGCTAGTATTTGTCATAAGGTAATGTCAGTCATTTCCTTGATGGAAGATGTTTTATCATACCCGTTCATGGTAATACTGCTTGATCATATCAATTCAGAGATCATAATAATATGGCAAATATCTCCATGTTGTTGTGATTTTGACTGTACGAAGCATTGTAATATAATTATGTTGTCTCTGGATAAGCTTGGTTTCTATCTTGAGAAGTCTGGTACATATTTTAAGGTTTACAATTAAACTACTGTTGTTAAATCTAAAGACTTAATCTTAACAAAAGAGTGAAAATTAAGCAGGCAAATTTCTTGCTCAATAAACATAGCATGGTCAGAAAATTTAAATATAATTTGTCCATTGTTGGAGCTGAAAATGAAAAGCAAGATGCAAGAGGATGTGGATTTTTCTGTGTTAGTTGTCAACCCTTCTGTTATAACACCAGGAGCAAAGAATGTTAGTCAGATTTTAGCTTTGATTTGTCCCATTTATTTATTTGGTTTTGTTATTTCTAATTAGATCTTTTAGGGGGGTTAATGATGATAACAATGATAATGATGAAGATTACGGCGATGATGATGATGATGATGATGATGATGATGATGATGATGACAATAATGATAATGATAATGATGAAGATTACGGCGATGATGTTGTGATCCATAGAGAGGGCGTGCGCTGTGCGGAAATGTCTATGGTCTGCCTCACCGACTTTGAGGAGTACGCTAAGGAGCATCTCTCCAAGGCCACCTGGGACTACTACGCAGCTGGAGCAGATGAATGTTGCACCAGGGATGACAACCTGCTGGCCTACAAACGGTCAGTGCTGCATACTGCCAGAGTCACTGACATTACAGATCACTGACCTCCCCTAAAATGAATTATCAGCTCTACATACCACTAATTCACTGGCACCCACACAAATACTGTATGCATGAGCATGTTTGGTTCCTGGCCTAACCTTACATATAATTTGGTTCGTGCTCATGAATCTACGTTTGTGGTTCAAAGAATCCGACTGCGGCCACGGATCCTTCGAGATGTGTCCATTAGTGACACCAGGACCACGGTGCAGGGCACAGAGATCAGCTTCCCCGTGGGCATCGCCCCCACCGCCTTCCACTGTCTGGCCTGGCACGAGGGTGAGATGGCCACAGCCAGAGGTAAGTTTGCAGAATTATACTGTGTTATATTATATTATGATTAACACAATATCAGGCCTTAAGGTGTATAATGCCTAATCATGTGTCTGTAATCCATTTACTATGCTCAAGGGCACATGGGATTGAAACCCAACATTTACCAGACCAAAATCCACTGCTCTTACAATGGCATCTAATGGCATGTTAGAGGAACATGAGACATTAGTTAGCTATTGTAGCATGTCACTTTTTATATTAGATGAGCACATTGTAGCACAACTAAATGTGAACTAGGTTACATTTATATTATCTTTAGCAATACTGGCTTGACTACTAAATGCTAGTGCTCGGGCCTCATTCAGCCCAAGAGTGTTGCATTGTAAAGTCTGAGTTTCACAAGCTGCAGGACTGCCTGAGAAATATGCTATTGGACCACTTACATGAGACTAACTCTAAATGCTACCTATACAGTAGATTCAAGCACAAGGTCTTAACCATCTTCAAATCGTTAACCAGGCTGGTTATGAAAATGTGTGATCCTGCATAATGAATGTGTACTGCATTATACCAGTAACACTGTGACGCTGTATCTCTCTCTCTCTCGCTCTCTCTCTCCCTCTTCTTTCTCTCTCTCAGCCACAGAGGCTGTGAATACCTGTTACATCACCAGCACCTATTCCACATGCTCAGTGGAGGAGATTGTTGCCGCGGCACCAAACGGGTACCGCTGGTTCCAGCTGTACGTGTACCGCAACCGCAAAGTGTCAGAACAGATCGTGCACCGCGTGGAGGCACTGGGCTACAAGGCCCTGGTCCTCACCGTGGATGTGCCTTACACTGGGAAGCGTCGCAATGACATCCGCAACCAGTTCAAACTCCCACCGCACCTCAAGGTCAAGAACTTTGACGGAGTCTTTGAGGTAAAGGTGAAATATTTTTCATCTTCCTGATTTGTCCATATTTTACCTATAATATGTGGTATTTGTTACCATACACAACATGCAGAGGAGGAGGATTAATCTGTTGTTTTAGAGGACATTTGGTTCTGGTTTCATCTGTATACTAAGATGAGTTAAAATCCAAAGTCTTGTAGGCCTAGTGGCACAGATACTGCCCACCACTGATCACTCTCAATAAATATTTCAATGTAGGAGTAAATGTGACAATAATCAATTTTAAGACCCAGAGTCACTAATCATGAACCCGCCCTACCTCTGGTCCCGCCCCTTCCTCAGGAGAATGCCGGACCTGAGGAATATGGGATCCCAGCCAACACACTGGACCCCTCCATCAGCTGGAAGGATGTCTATTGGCTGCAGTCACTCACCCGCCTACCAATCATCATCAAGGGCATCTTGACCAAGGAAGACGCAGAGCTGGCCGTGGAGCATGGGGTGCAGGGCATCATTGTGTCCAATCACGGGGGCCGGCAGCTGGATGGTGGTCCTGCCACGGTGAGTGAAGCCTTACTCCCTTTAACCCTCACCAGCACCTCGGCCACAGTGCCCAACCCTTTCAGTCAGCCACAAAAACCTACACAGGAAGTTCACAGTAAAACAGATGAATGAAAATTGGCATTCTCTAAGTGGTTTAGCAGAAGATAATGTTCAGGTAAGAATGTGTTTTTATCATGTGAATCAGCAGAACACAGCTACATGAATAATACATACACAATGACACTCTGCATACTCAAATGATAGTGTCTGCTCCCTTATTGTGTCACCACAGCCTCTATTCTTAGCATTACCAGGGTGTAAGTGTAGCTTATTCATTTATTTTTCCTACAGAGTGAACTGCCACTTCAGAATTTAGAGAAGTTACCAGGGATACTGGATTTGTTTATGATGATTATGAGGATTTTAATATTCATTCACAATAGGGGAAATACATTGTGTCATATCATATTAATATACAAAATACATTGTATAAAAATGTATTTGACATTGAAATGTTTTACTGAAAGTTTAGTGAACTAGTCAAAAATGTAAAAAGAGAAGGACTAGCAGCCATCCCTTCTACAGTATGCCATTCAGTGTGCTGTGGGACCAAGCTGAATCTCCACCTTGCCCCCGCAGATAGATGCGCTGTCTGAGATCGTGGACACGGTTCAAGGCAGGATCGAGGTCTACCTGGACGGAGGGATCCGTACGGGGAGCGACGTGCTGAAGGCCGTGGCCCTTGGAGCCAAGTGTGTTTTCATTGGCAGACCAGCCGTGTGGGGCCTGGCTTACAAGGTAGTGCAGAACGCTGACGGCCCATTCATCCTCCCTGTGCGTATACAGCACTGTCTGTCCTGCCTGAGCCAAGGACTCCTCACCACCCGCCTGCTCAACATCCCCCAGAACACCAAGTACCACTCAGTTCTCTACTCAAACAGCCAAGTCCGCATAACATATCAGCACATAATCCAAACAAGTCCAAAATAATACTGCAACAACATTATAAAAGGAGAAACAATATAACTAATAAACGCCACAAAGTCCAAAGGTTGATTAGGATTCAGTTAGGAGTTTTGTGTATGACCTGCAAAGTTCCAAACAAAGTTTTAGGATGGTCTGACACCACAACAATCATGTTTATGGTGCATGGTAAATGACCATGCCCCCAAAGAACGTTTTGATAACACTTACAATTAGATGTGGGTTCTTGTATCAACTTCAAGATCAACATCAAGGAAGTACACATATTTTAAAGTAACAACACTTAAAAAGAATCTTACTACACTTCAGGCAGTAGTGGAGAAGTAGGCAGATTGATTTACTGCGTAATTAGTTATACTGATACTAAAAGAGTGATGCACACTTTTGTTTTCAGGGCGAGGAGGGGGTCAGAGAGGTGCTGCAGATACTCAATGATGAATTCCGTCTGTCAATGGCACTCGCTGGTAAGTGAGGGGTGGTCTGTCGCCACAGAAACTTCTTCAACCACGCTGTTCCTGCTTCATTTACACAGGATCAGCTGTGATCTCTCTCTCAGCCATACTAATGCCCTGGGAGGGTAAAGGCTGAGAACAGCACAAACGAGGTTGAGGGGGCATTCCGCCAGTCAGCTGAAGGGGATGATGGTTTTGCAGATTCCAGTTTTGGAATTCACACAGGGAATAAAAGACAGGCTGAAGATAGGCTGAACTGACAGCAGGCATCCAAACAGCATGCACAGTCTGCTGTGCGGCTTTCTAGTTGCTCCTGAACAAATGTAGGAAATCTAAAACCTAAATCTGAAGGCCATCTGAGCATGATAAATACCATTCTGCAACAGAGAAATGCACAGGCAGCAAAACCAGTTAATTACTCGAAATCAGACTATAACACAAACACATGTGGATGCTTGGGCTGGGGTTTTACATTTTATATATTTTTTTATTTTAAATAAACTGTTAACTGAAATTGAGAAAAAGTATACAAGATCTCTAGTACCATTTTGCTAAAGGGATATGATCCACAATAAAAAAATGATTCTCTGCTTTCTGCAGATCAGTGCAGTATTTTACCAATTCATGCAGCATATAATAAATACACAGGTTTGCAGCATGGTAAACACTGCTGTGTGTTACATTTATCAGCAACCAAACTACCAGTAGTTATGATAACAGACAGAAAAATGTGCAATTTTACAATTGGTTTATTATTTTGAAAAGATTGAACAATTATGGTCACTAATCATACTGACTACAAGTATGAAAATATCTACATCATTGAACTGTATATTATTACAGGTTTTACTTAAGAAAAGATGAAAAAATTAGACATAATGCCTCACCTTAAAATTGTATTGTGTGTGACTTTAATAGAACTATGTTTACATATGATTCTGAGTGCTTTGAAAGAGATGGATCTCACTGCGTCAGTAATGTTGTGTTTTCTCGACCTCCAGGCTGCAGGAACGTCGCTGAGATAAACAGGAACCTCATTCAGTTCTCAAAGCTTTGACCTAACAGAGGAGCTACAATATCTGACACATTTTTAACCAGCAATGGAAATGTCAATGTACTCTAGTTCAGCCACTACTAATATACACTACAGGGTGGTAAAGGTGTTTGAGGATGAAAATTTCTCCAACAACAAGAAAGAAGACGATTTTTTAAAATCAAAAACTCATCAAGTCAAACCAGTATCGATTCATAACCATAAGACTGACACTTTTCTTATGGTGAGATCATAAATACTTAAGTACTAGACTGGTTTCAGCTTCTCATCTTATGTGTATCCTGTTCAGGTACAGATCCAGGTGTCCTGAATAGATGCACACATGGAGGGGTTATGTGATCTTCAAGAATCAAAGCAGCTCATGTCATATTTATTTTCTTTTTTTGTTTGAAATGTCAGGCTTACTTACTAAGTTCTCACATCCTGGTTCACAACCATTAATCTCTTTCAACCCTCCCACTTGTAGCCAGTCTAGCCATTCTGTATCTGTGGGTGAGACAAAGTTAAAAGCCTTTCAATGATAGGAGGAGGATATAGTGACAGAAGAAGCGGCTTATGTAGGCAGTTTGAGGGTGCTTCAGTAGTAATGTAGACGAGCCAGTCTTTTGCCGAAGCAAGTCGGAGGAGAAAGAAAATAAAACAACTGAATTTCTTTGCTCGAGACTCCATCCATGGGTGATGTTAAAAAGACTGTGCAAAACTGATATGAAGATGGATCCACTGCAGTTTGGACAGGGCACTGTGCAAAACACGCTGGATTGGAATGATGTAATTTTGCAATGATGTAATCATGTATTGATAGTGATTGAAATGGCAGTTACTTATCCTCAGAATTCAGAATGATCTCATCAGCAGCCAAGAGACACACCGTGACAAACCTGAATCAGAATTCAACTGCATGAATAAAAGAACAAGTTTCCTGCATATACATTGACTCCTATCTTCTATCAGCATCATCCATGAGGATTATGAGCTAACGAGTGATGGTTTCTCTCTTCAATATTCTGCACAGGTCATGTCGAGCAAAACTTACCATAAAGTCAGTGGTGAATAACAGATACATGTATGAAAATCTGGTAGCCCAGACCAGGTTGTCCATACTGGTCCACTCAAGAGACTGTTATTTTCATTTTTGTATGTGTGACATAAACTACTTTATATTCTTACCTCTTGACTAAACTGAGATGCCACTGGCCCTTTCTCCTTGTACCTGTTCACTCACTGCACCGCACAATGGCCTCTGTTTTAGATAATCCATGCACGCAGAGAACTGTGCTTTCAACACCACCAATCAAACACGGAGTAACACGCTCTCAAAAAATTTGTGCAATGTTGCTCAAACATGAGAGAGGGACTCAGTAAAAGCCATTAGGCTTTGATTCATATGAAGTTCAGATAAACATGTGAAGCAGACAATTAATTCTGCATTCCTTATCACATAGAAGCATCAATTTATGCCATGGGGACCAAGCAAGTGCAATTACTCCACCTGGTAATGAAATTAGATAACATCACTCATGAAGCTATTGGAGGACAGAGAGCCAAGACAAACCACATTCATATTTTTTGGGCTAACTCAGTAAGATTTCCATACTTACTTACACTCTGCATAATTAATTATACAGAGGGTAAATAAGTTAACGTTTTGAGTTAAACTTGTAAGCCAGAGATGTACTCTGGGGCAAGGCCATGAAGGAGCCTAAAAAACAAATAATTAAATCTTAAATCAGCTCTAAAATTAACAGGCACCAAATGGTGGTTTCATGTAAGGGCTTAAAACAATTATTTTATATGATCTCTTTCAGGGCCTAGCTAAATCCATGGAAGCAACAGCATTCTGTATAACTTACAACTGAATTATTTCTTTTGGGGTAAAGCAGTTAGGAGAGCATTACTGTAGCTTAATAGTGACAAAAGCATGCATTAGCTTCTCCATGACTACGGGATGGTATGGAAACACTAGAATGGCAAAGCGGTTGAGTGCGGTCAGTCTAAAATGATTCCTTCTGGCTTTAATGGCCAAGGATGGATAGCTTAATTCCTTTACTGGCGCTAGTTTCTCAGCATCAGGTCCATTTATGATAGAACCCGGACTATAATCTAAAAGAAAATAGACCACATTCCCTGCCAGTACTCAATAGTCCAGTTTAGCAATTCACCAAAGACGTCATCTTGTCCTGTATTTATGTCACCAGCCATGTTTTTGGATCAGATCTACAGTAAAATGATCTCATTTTTAGGTAAGAGGCGTACATACTGCACCCATGAACAGGTTTTGTTTTCAGTTTAGTGAGAGAGAGGTTTCACAGGAAGTTCATCTTTGAGTCTGTGGTTAGGTCTATTCACCGGAATGGGTTGACTGTTTGAGAAGCTTTGTCAGAATTTAGTAAGAGGTTTTGAACATGTAGTAGTAGCGCATACACAATTTAACGTTCTCTAGGGCTGAAGTGAGAAAATGCTACATGCTTGCTTCAGCATAAGCAAAAGCTTATTAGATGTGGTTAGAAAAGTGTGAATATAATTTAACTGAACATGGACTGCAATCAACTTCTAACCAACGTGTTTGTTTTAGCTCTAGTTCATCCTGGAAAGCATTTTTGCGGACTTGAATGATAAGAAAAGTCACAGCAGCTGTTGCAAGTCAAGCATGAGTTGCAGTCACGTATCAATGCTTTTAACTTCCTGTTTCAGTGTCCCCGGAACTCTGCACTGAACAATAAGATCTAATGAAGTGTCTAAATAAAACAGAATTTTAACAATTTAATCTCTGTCAGGAAAACCACTACAGACTACTTCAGCATATATCATCATAAACACAGACAATGGGGTAAGTTCTTGATTTTTTTGGATGTTTTACAAAATGTATACATACTTGTAATGAGGAGCTGATAACCTACATGTACAAAATGTAAGCCAAAAGGCATGTCTCTGCCAATTGTCAAGGAAGTACCTTAAAGCTACTTATTTTTCCACTATCCACTATATCATTCGAAATAAGGAATGCATACAGCATTACTCATTTATATTCAGTTTTTACATATGCATGTAAAATGTTCTCTCAAAATAACATTTGTGTGTTGGATGTGTGAATGTGATAAGACCCCCTAATGACAGCAGCAGGATGCACAAAGTAAATTCGATTTCTCGGTTGAACAAATGGTTGGTTTTCCGTAGATCAGGGGCCACTTGGCGTCACCATGAAGTTTCAGTAAAGGGAAAGATGCTCTGAATCTTTCTCCTTGTGTTGTAGGAGCAATGCAGATGAGACAAAGCTGCTCCGAAAGCTGTCTCGCATGGGGAGCAGAGGTTTAATAAGGGAGTCCCCAAAACCTCCAACCCAGGCTGCTAAACCTTCGGCATCATTCGACAGTCCCCCAGAACCGGGCCCAAAGCCCCCCGTCACCCCCAAACCCACAAACAGGGAGTTCAGCAGCAGTGAGCATGGGTCCGCTATTCTTCAGGTACTGGTCCTCCCTCAGGGACCACATGCTTGTTTATGAGTTAACACCGAGAAATAGTAAACTCGGGATTCAGTCACATGAATCTGTAAAATATAGATTACCAGTTTGATAAGTTAATTTAGAATTATTTAGTTATTTAAATAACAACTATCATAACATAATACACATTACAATATTTTATTTAAATGTTTTACCCTCTTTCCCAAAGTCAAGTCTACACTTTTTCAGTATGTGCAGTGATTATCTATTTACATATTTTTGCCAACATACACTGCCCAGCCAAGCGCATATGTGCATGCATGTACTTCAATGCAACTGTTGGCTGACTTCAGTTATTGAGATCAGTTAGTAATGGATACTCTCTGCATAAAAACGCAAGGTATTAATTTTATGCAATATATGGCAATCATTAAAAATATTAATCCTGGTGAATATCTCAAAATACAAAGAAATATAATTTAATAGTACCCTATAAGGCATAAATAAGGGGAATTATATAAAAAAAAACAATGTTTCCCCATCTCATTGCTTTGAAATAATACCATTGTAAGGACCATAATTGAACATGAAATGTTTACATATGAAATGTCCATAGCCAGACTTTGTGATAGAAGCAGTCTTCATAGTCTTTCATTGAATTTTCAAAAATCTACTTTGTGTGTAATAGTGCTCCACCCTTAGCTGGGTGGAACTAGCACATGCATCGGCCCATAGTAAGCTGTATAGTTGTGCGTTGCTATTCAGTGTTGAATGAAAACAAATGGTCTACCCTTATAATAACATAGAACCACTGTGTTTAACTAACAAGTAGTTTGATTTGATTTCAGGGGTTTGAACAGTTCCGAGCTGATGAATCCCTAAGTGATGTCATTCTGGTGCCTGGTGACAGCAATGAAAATTTCCCAGTACACAGAATCATCATGGCTTCTGCCAGTGACTACTTCAAAGCTATGTTCACAGGTGAGTCTTTCTGTCAACATGGACCTCAGGGTGGCATCACAGGGGAATTTCTGTCTCAATCAGGCCACCATCTGTTCAATAATTCAGTTTCAGTTTCCTCATGACAACTGCTATCACACCAGTCAAGAACCCCATAAGGGAAGCTTTTAGTTAACAGATAAATTGTAAGAGAATGGAATGGCCACTCAACACACCAAGGCATTAATCAAGTTTGATGAACAGGTGGGATGCGAGAGCAGGAGCAGAAGGTGATTAAGCTGCATGGGGTGAGCGGGACGGGCCTCAGAAACATCATCGACTTCATCTACACCGCCCGTATCACCCTGAGCCTCGGCTGCCTGCAGGACACCCTGGAGGCAGCCAGCTTCCTGCAGGTGCTGCCCGTCCTCGGCTTCTGCAAGGAGCTGCTGAGCAGTGAGGTGAGAGGGCAAAGGCAGAGCAGTGCAGCGGGGGCATGGATAAGGATCAGGTGGACAGCAGGGGGCATGGATAAGGGGCAGCTGGACAGCCGGATGCAGATTTCTCTGCATGTAAATGAGTGTGCAGTATCATGGGAGAATTAGCTCCTGGAATATTGACATAAAGTCATACATTGCAGGGCACAGCAGGGAAAACAAGTCTAATGGTGTGATTTTTCAGGCAGTGCTTTGGATCAGATGAGTCTGATCCAAAGTATAGTCATGGTTGCTATATGTGTACTAGCTCTGCCTGGTTCTGTGTGCTCTGGCAGGTCACTATAGAAAACTGTGTGGAGGTGGGGCGCATCGCCAGCGACCTCCTCCTGGAGGAGGTTCAGGCCTACATCAATGAGTTTGTCTGCCAGAACTTCACTGAGCTGGTGAAGAGCAAGAAGCATGTGCTGCTCTCCGAGTCCAGCATTGTGTACGCCCTCTCCAGCGACTCCCTGAAGGGCTTCTCTGAGATGGAGCTGTTCAGGGTGGCTCGGGCCTGGCTGGAGCACGACCCCGAGGCCCGTCGTGAGCACACCTTCTCCCTGATGAAGTGCATCCGCTTCCCACTGATGAGCCCCGCTGAGCTGCTCCAGATCTCCCAGGAGGATGATGGGATGCTGAGGGCCAACACAGCCTGCGTCAACCTCCTGCTGGAAGCTAGCAACTACCAGATGATGCCCTTTCTGCAGCCCGCCCTGCAGACGGAGCGCACACACATCCGCTCTGACGCCACCCATCTGCTGGCGCTGGGCGGGGTCATGCGGCAGCAGCTGGTAGTCAGTAAGGAGCTGCGGCTCTATGATGAGGAGGCCCAGGCCTGGCGGGCCCTGCAGCCCATGGACGTGCCACGCTACCAGCACGGCGTGGCTCTCATTGGCAATTTCCTCTACATCGTGGGTGGCCAGAGCAACTATGACACCAAGGGAAAGACAGCAGTGGACAGCGTGTACCGCTATGACCCGCGCTCCGACAAGTGGCTGCAGGTAGCCTCACTCAATGAGAAGAGGACCTTCTTCCACCTGAGTGCCCTGAAGGGAAAGCTGTACGCTGTTGGGGGCAGGAACTCTTCAGGAGAGATTGGTGAGGCATGCTCCTTTAACATTGGGTTGTGGCGTTGTATTGAACACGCTCTGGAAGTAGTCTCAGAACCCAGATGGTCAGATCTCAAGAGATCTCAAGGCACTCTCACTTCACCATCTGCAAACAGCTATAACTATCTAGCAAGGGGTATTCCAGATTAGATACTGGTCAGATCCTCTTAGGGCTTTTCAAGTGTGACCTCCTGACCACTCCCCCTCAGTGTATGTTATGATTGAATCACCAGTGTGAATATTGCCCTCACTTTAGACTTGCCTTCAATGAGTTTATGTGATTGGTTAGAAAATATTGGTTACATGCATAAAAGTGAACAGATTTTTCAACAGGCTTACAGTAGAGATGTATGAGCAGACATACAAAGTTATTTAGTAAGAAACACTGCATTTGCAAATCATGACACTATTCAAACAATTCATTAACATGCTTTGAAGCCTTATTTTTGTTAAACACATGATGATGCTTCACAAAGGTAGATTGTGTGAATGTGTTAGAGGACTTCATTTCATAAAAGAATGGAAAACATGGTTTGAGAGGGCTGTTCCTGAATATGCCATGTGGTGTATCAATGTAAAGTACCAGGCTTAACTGTACTTATGTATCCAAGAAACAAATTCACAGTTGTCAACAAATTCCAATTGTGTTGGTGTTTATTGAGGGTAATTTAGCTACACTATCACCCAGCAAAATGTTTCAGCAGAACTTACTGCACAACAGTGAATCTTCAGGTGAACAGCACCTAGACTGTGCCAGTGCTAGTTGTGAAAGAGGTTTGGTTGTAGCCTGCTAGCCTGCACTGCCCCATATCTAGTCCTAGGGCGAAGGAATAGGCTTAAAGTCATGGCTGGGCATTGCAATATTGATAGACAAGGGAAACTAATGAAACAAAAATATGTTCAAATAAGGAAGTATGTGTCCCAAATATTATTTTTAACTTTTTTAACCAAAAAGTTTATGTCTAAGATAATAATACCTCAGACTCATTTATGAGTATAAAAATACAAATACACAGACACTTCAATATCGTATAAATATATGATATTGAAGTGTCTGTGTATTTGTTATGACCATTGAGTAACTTTAAAGGTGATAAACTGTAAAATATTAAATTAAACAAATGATATGGCTTTTTAAAAGTATTCTTCTGTAACTTTGGCAATATATATCTTAATAAATAATATTGCTGTTGAGTAGGTGGTATATATCCAATAACTTGCAAAAATTCAGTAATTGTTGTGTTGACCTACTTTCCGTTGATACAGACACTGTGGAGAGCTACAATCTCAGTAAAAATGAGTGGACGTTCATGTCACCGATGAAAGAGCCTCACTACGGCCATGCTGGAACTGTGCATGGGGACCTGATGTATGTGTCAGGTGAGTTAATTCACCGTCTCACGGCATTTATGCTTTTCCAAACTCTTTCAGTACCTTTTAAATTTTACAGCCAGAGGATATCTCTAATCCACACCACTTTACAATACATGGGAACAAGCAGGACATACTGCCAATGACCAATGAGGACTTGTAACCTAAAATAATACGAAGCCAAGCAGTCTGAGTTCTGGCGGAACTTCCCCCAGGCCCTGATACAGTTCTTGAAATTCATCAACAGACCAAGGAAGGGAAGTTAAAACCAGGTCGGTCAAAACAATGCATGGCTGAATCAAGCGGTCATGTGCTGGACTGGAAGTGCACCAGACAGTGCCAGGACTGTGTCTTAAACCCATGCTCTAAACAAGCTGATTATAATTAGCACTAACTCCTCAGCCAGGTAGGGCACCTAATTAGTGAAATCTGCTGGTCTAGGGGCTGGTTGGCACAAACATGATAGCACCTCTCCTTTTATGAGGTTAATATTTTCCACCCCTTACCCTTACGTATGTGGAAAAAAAGCGGTTTTCAATGGAATTTCGCTTAGGGTAGGAATGCCTGCAAAATACCTAACCATAATTTAATTACACATTATCATTGTGTTACTGAGAAAAGCTCATGCAATGTTCCTTTCAAATTCAGTTACATCTATGCTGGATCGAATTCCCCACTGGTCTAGGCAGGATGTTTATTTTATTGACAGATCTTCTCAGACACTGATTCTATTATCCCATCCTCGCAAGCTAGTCAATCTGAAAATATTCAGGGAGTAAATATATTTTCATGAGATCCCAGTAAACTGATTCAGTTTCAAAGTTTTTTTTTTGCTACCTTGAACATTTTTCCACTTAAAATGCTTATCCACTTAATGCTGCTCCACTTAATCCTATCCATTGCATCTGTCGCTCTAATTTCTGGTCTTGGTCAAACTTTACAGTGTTTTGTATCAACATGTGAACTGAAATTATTCTATCTTCTGAAAACAAAAACTGAAGCTGTAGACACTGTGTTGAAAAGCAGGAAGCAGGCAGTCTGCAGTCTGAAGAGTTTCACTTTATTCTATTTTAGTACACCACAGCATTTACCACCAAAACTGTGATCTCTGCATGTCTGCAGGCAATGCTGGAAACTATTACACTTGACCTAAAGCAACACATTTGGCAGGTTGGTTTTATTAAGAAAGTGTTATTTTAAATAGACTTATTTCATTTAGAATAACACTTTGCACATACATTCAACCTGGCCAAGTTGTTTTGAATATTCTGAGCTTGCTTTGTATTTTTGGCAGTAAGAGCTAGTGACTTCAGAATAAATATTTTTTAAAAATGAAGTAGAACATGAAGTAGGAACCTGAACATCTTAATTTTTCTGGGTATGTAGTAGAACCCAAGGTTGTTAGTATTGATGATATGGGAGGACTCCTACTAGTTTTATTATTATCATTACTCTTGTGGATTGATGAGTGCAATACTGTGATGTTTCTAAAATGGCCCAAACTTCCTGTGGCTGGCGGCGAAGCCGTTGCCATGGACATGTAACGCCCCCATGATTTGCAGAAGCCAGTGGTGGAGCAGAACACAGCTCTGAGCTGCGGTGGTGGGGCCTGTGGTGGGAGCGAGGGCGGGGTGTGATATCCAGTTCCTTCCTGTTCAGGACAAGTGTGACTGTTTTTCTCTCAGCACTGTGGTGGGGAGGGTGGGGACTAGGACAACTGACTTCTCATCATCTGTATACACTCCCAGTGTCAGAAACTAAATTTAACCCTTATTCAGATTCTGGTAACTCACTGTAGGCTTGTAAAAACTGGTAAACAGGCATGGCAATAAATAGTCTTCGATGTAAAAAGTTGCCAAGCACTATTTAAAGTGATATTTAATTACATCAAACTTATATTATGTGTGATATAATCTGTGCTCTATCTGTTCAGGGGGAATCACCCGGGATACCTTCCAAAAGGAGCTGTTGGTCTACGACCCTGAGACGGACAGCTGGAGCAGGCGGGCGGATATGACCACCCTGAGGGGCCTACACTGCATGTGCACAGTCGGGGACCACCTCTACGTCATGGGCGGGAACCACTTCCGCGGTGCCAACGACTACGACGATGTGCTGAGCTGCGAGTACTACAGCCCCGCCACGGACCAGTGGACCTCGGTGGCACCCATGCCACGGGGCCAGAGCGACGTGGGCGTGGCTGTGTTCCAGGGGAAGATCTACGTGGTGGGGGGCTACTCCTGGAACAGCCGCTGCATGGTGGACATCGTGCAGCGGTATGACCCGGAGCAGGACGAGTGGGAGAAGATGTTCAGCGTGCTGGAGCCCCTGGGTGGGATACGGGCCTGCACCATGACAGTGCACCCGCCCGAGGGCATCATAGAGACCCAGGGCCAAGAGTGCCCGCTCGCCACCCCCAAGAGATGAGGGAAGCACCTTAGTTAGTGAATCGGGCGTCCAGTCTGCAGTTTGAAATTTCAAATCCTAGTTGGGGCACTGCCAACATACCCTTGAAACAAGTTAGTCAGCCTGAATTGCTTCAGTAAATATCAAGCTGCATAAAGGGATTGTACAAAAAACTTAAAATTTCATAAGTCACTCTGGAGTGTTGACTCCATGTAGATAAAGGAGTGGGACATTAGTCCAAATCAGGGACGTCTGTTTGCCTTTGCTATATATTGCTGACTGATCGTAAGCCGGATTTTATCCCTAGCTGTATGTGTTGCTTTCTGATGAAAGCCAAGTGGCATTTCACAGTATTGGGTCTAACCAGCCTCTCAGATGGTGTTGACCCCAGAACATCCCTGAGTTCACTTTTTATGATGTCAGTGTGGCACCTTCCTACATTTCCTGTATTTTTGTAATGTGTGAAATTATTTGTCGTTTATATGTATTATATTACATATAATAGTGTCATCTAATATATGTAAATGTGCTTTTGTAATTAAAATAATGTAAGAATACAAAATGGGTGTGCATTTGTTCTGTAGTAAATGATGGAAGAAAAAATTGTAATATTTATGTTTACCTTATTGGCGTTTTAGAAAGATCATACAAATTTCAGCATACACTCTGAAATTGCATAAGTAATTAGTAAAAAATGGATCTTGCGATCTTTTGTGATGTTTCTAGCACCATAATACCGATGCCAAGGTCATATTAGTGATACTGGACTGTAACATTCCTCATAGTTTTGGGTTTGCTTAATATCCTGTTAAATTGGAGCAGTTTGATGTGAAATTGCCTCTGATTTGCCATGAGTAAAGTTCAACTACAGCTAAGCTGAAACTTGTCTTTACTGGAACTGGTGGGACTCAATTATCAATTAAAACTGACTGGATTTTTCAGTTCTAATGTAGCTATGCAACATTAAAGAGCAGGAGTTCAAATGGAGCTGTATTAAGCTATTACCATGTAATAATGGAGAGTATATTCAGATTTGTGATGGTTTGCTTGGTGCCTAGAGGCACGGTGAGAACTCTAATGTCTGCATGTCTCATATAATCTCAACATCAAAGCACTGTTTGGAAATGGTGTGCAGTATCAATGACTAAGCCAAACAACTCTGCGTCAAGATGCATCACCTCTTTCATCAGCAACCTTGGTCCAGTGACATCATCAAATAGATAAGATCAGAAGAAGGCCATAGCATCAGACGCAACACCAAGGTCTGGCCTAAGATCAAAAGTTGTCAAAAAGATAAATGGTTCTTCCAAAGGAAAAAAAATATGCAAAATAAAGAGCACATACAGTACACTAATATTAACCAAAAGCAGACATTCTCTCAACACTGGTGAGACATTATGACGACATGATAACATATTTACAACATTACAGCCTGCAAAACTGTTTCTTTGACTCACAACTACCACAGAAAATGGAGCAAATCCATTACCGTCAGACAGTGAAAAATACTCTCAGGAGAACGCCAAATGCAGTGCTGTGAAAGCAACAGTTACGGGACATTACAGCCCACAAAATAACAATGATGACAGACAAAGAAGAGAACGGCATGTGTTATCTATTTTCTCCATACACCCCCGATCCTGTGGTTCCGTGGGCAGGATTTGGTCTCTTATAGTAAAGGCCATGGTGGTCAAAATGATCATGCATTTTAGTTTTTTTTTGTAATTTATAAAGTGAGTGTTTCAATTTGTGTAATATAAATACTGTAAATGCAGCCAGAATAAGACTGGACTCAAGGACAAGATAGGGGCTGAGAAAGAAGGTGATTAAAACACTTAGGACTATGTCAATAGCCCAACAGTCCAAATAAAGTGTTACTGAATAATTTCTGTAATGTTTGTTTCAAATGTTTGTGGCATCAGATACACAGGTGTTGAAAGTGACCGTTATGAGGTTGCAATGGTTACATTCCAAACTGCTATAAAAGGAGCTTCAGCACAGGCATTACTCAAGAGTGGATTTTCAACCCAATGATACTCAAAAGGTTTTTGATGAACATTATTTCAATACAACACATTTGTTATTTGTGCATAACTCTGCATAACAGCCCTCAGTTATTTTACACACGTTCATAAAGAGGGAACTGAATAGTAAAAAAGAGAAGCCAATAAAATTCAGATCAAAAACTGCCACCCCTTTGTCAAATTAACTTAAGACAGGGAACCCAAATCGGAACCATTTTTGACAGCGAGCATTTTTATGCATTTATTTCACCCTCACCAGTTTTCCAGGCTATCCAAAAAAAAGGATTTACAAAACTGGTTTGGTCTGGCAGGCTGGCCTTGGCATTGAACACTGTGGCCTTGGGATGTCATTGGCAGATACCGGAGTGTATAAACCATGCAACTGGCTGCCTCTCTCCACTAACTGCCTCCTACCAGGCTGAACTGGGGTACTGTCATTCTCGCTTCTAGAACATTCCCAGACTCTTCCGAGCAGATTCCCCCCAAGAGAGGCCGTGAGTTGGTCATGTCTCCAGCCAGCGATGTTTGTCTTGTTACAGGGGCCAGTGGATTTCTCGGAGAGAGGATCGTCAGGCTGCTCCTGGAGGAAGAGCAGGGGTTCACGGAGATCCGGCTCTTTGACAAACATGCCAGGCCTGGCCTCGTCCAGTCTCTAGAAGGTAAAATCCGGTGTCTGTTTCCCTCTCTCTGTCTCTCCCTACGGGCTCTGGAAGGGTGAGAGGGCCTTGTGAGTTCTGTAAATAGCCACATGTTCATCAAAACCAAACCTCCTGATCTATAATGTACTCATTAATCAGTTTATTGTTAAAACCGTAAAGCTTTTAATCAGTGGATCAGAGTGAGACTCTTTATAGACTGAATTCACTTTTCTACCTTCAATCAGCTGAGTTTCACTAATCCAATAAAATATAATCAGTTACTGACTGCTTTATTTACCGATCTGTAGCATCTGCTAATCAGACAAAAGTGAGCATGTTTGAAGGGGACATCAGGGACAGTGAGCTGTTGCATAGAGCCTGCCGAGGAGCTTCCCTGGTCATCCACACCGCATCCATTATCGACGTCACCGGAACTGTGGACTACAGCGAACTCCATGGAGTGAACGTGAAAGGTGAAAGGGTCACCCACTCATTTTCTTCATACACATTTTAATCAGATAACAGCGGCGTATTTTGCTACATATGTAGCTGATAGAGGGTGCCACAGAACCTCTGGGATAGAAAAACTCACTATGCAGTTTTTTAAACTTTAGTGACATCATGCTACACCAATTTATAGAATTTCATTTGAGTTTCAGGGTAATTGTTAGTCATTTTGTATCAGTGATAATGAACAGCTTGATATTGATATGCTGTGACTGCATATGCTCCTTCTATGGTTAAGGTTCATCAATCAGTCTGTAACTCAGAGGTTCTGTTGCATTTCATTGATGTAGGACTTCAGGGCTTATTTTTTTCACTAATGTAGCTGACATCAGGCCAAGTACATTGCCAACGAATGCAATGATAATACAGTCCTGGAATAAATTGTATTTGAGGTGCTCCTATCTACGAATGCCCTTGCAGGGGAGATTCAGATGTTTATTCCGTTGCTTTTCCTGTTGTTCTTCAGGCACCCAGCTCCTGCTAGAAGCCTGCATTCAGGAGAATGTGGCATCCTTCATCTACACCAGCAGCATTGAGGTGGCAGGCCCCAACCCACAGGGAGACCCTGTGATCAATGGCAATGAGGACACCCCTTACCCCTCCCGCCTGAAGTTCCCCTACAGCAAGACCAAGCAGGAGGCGGAGCAGCTGAGCCTGCGGGCCCACGGGGAGGCCCTGCGCAACGGGGGCCGGCTGGCCACCTGCGTCCTGCGGCCCATGTACATTACGGGGAGGGCTGCCGCTTCCTGCTCTTCCACATGGGCAACGGGATCCGAAACAGGGACGTGCTCCTGCGTATGTCCCGTCGGGAGGCCTACGTGAACCCCGTGTATGTGGGTAACGTCGCCTTGGCCCACCTCAGCGCCACCAGGGCCCTCAGGGACCCTCAGAGGAGACTGGCCGTTGGAGGGAACTTCTACTTTGTCTCAGACGACACGCCGCCCATCAGCTACTCAGACTTCAACCACTCGGTGCTATCACCGCTCGGGTTCGGAATCCAGGAGAGGCCCTTCCTGCCCTTCCCCCTCCTCTTCTTCCTCTCCTTCCTCCTGGAGGTGCTCCAGACGATGCTCCGCCCCTTCCTGCGGTTCAACCCGCCCCTGAACCGTCAGCTCCTGACCATGGTCAATACACCTTTCACATTCTCTTACCGCAAAGCCCAGAGGGACATGGGCTACACCCCCCAATATGGATGGGAGGAGTCACGCAAGCGCACAACTGATTGGCTGGCTTCAGTCCTGCCAGGGGAGAGGGAGCGAATCAAGACTCACTGACTGCCTTGACCCACCTGAATACTGAATATTGTGCTGTACTGGAGACTTTGGGTAAATTACCTTTGACAATCATATTTCATGTTTTTTTAATGATGTGTGGTTCAGGTTTTGCATAATAAACATATCTTTTTTAATTCATCTGTATATTTTCTTTTTTATGTCAGCTTCCACAAATCATAGATTTGAATGTTAGAGCTGTGTGATTATGGCACTCTGTCTAAGTCCAGTGATATTCTATTTCATGTTTTAACACAGCAAAGGAGTGTTTTCTAGAATATTCTGACCACTGGATTATTTGAATGGGTGTAAAATTTTACCACGATGTACAGTCACACAGGTTACACTCAGGAATGTAAAACCTCACAAGGAACCTGAAAGTATGTGAGAGGTATTTGTGAACAGAAAAGTTGAACATGAAACCCTTGATATGAGTGTGTTTGTGTACAATCAACATACACCATCACTCATGCACAAATCAATACAACATAACGCCTCCAGCATTCATGGACTGAATAATTCAATGTTGCATAAGTTTCACTGTATAATGTGACCTCTATCTAGATATCCATAGCATTGTTGTGTTGAACACTGCAGTTTAAATCAGGCAATGAGGTACATCCCAGCATACAATATACTTATTAGACCAAACCCATCCAGTTCAGGAACTGAGTCATATACTTCAGCTTTGGGTAAACTGGAACCTGAACAGGTCAGAGAGAATGGAAGCAAATTTTTTTTTTCCAGCCACAACTCAGTCACAACCACAACCTACCCCCAGTTTTCCAACCCTTGCCAGAAAGTGAGATCCCCATTGCAAAGTTAGTAAGTACATCGCTTTGCACTGATGTCACAGCATTGATTTGCTCTGAAGGAATGTGGGATACATGCAAAGTGAAAGCCCAGGGCATTAGTGTATCCATGCACAGTGCTGAATATCAATCAACCCCCCCTAAGAGTGGGAGGAGGGGTGTCAAAGGCCACAGTCCAGCGCACAAACAACCCAAGCATTCAGGGCAAGGGAGACCAGCTCTGCTCTCAGCCACTAGGCTGCCTGTCATTGGTCTCTAAACTCTGACGGATTTACAGCCCCACGTACATCCATGCCACAGTGTACAGACACTGGGAATGGAGCAGAGACTTAACCCACAGTGGTCTGCTCCTATGAGCTGAGCTGAGGAGGGCCATTAGCTTCGCAAAGCCTGAATGACGCCATGAGGAAAGTTTTACAGGGGAGGGAGGAGAGAGAGTTTTAATCGCCTTCAGATGTTGTAACGGTTTTCCCAGGGAAGCCTGATTTTTTTGGTGTTCGGGCCTCAGATTCATTAAGTGGATTTGCCTACTTGAGCAACGCTGGGAACAGATGGATTGAAGCTTGTACAGATACAGAGGAAAGCAGGCCTGGGGGGAGGAACACATTTCCCAAGAATTGGAGCATAATTGTGGTTATCATTTCTGTTATCTTCACTCAAGAGAAGACAGAGCCAAGATATTTTTGTGGAGTTTTTCCAGATAAAACATGGCCTGGATATGGAATTCAGTCCTGCCTCTCCTTGCCATTTTCATGATCTGTGTCTGTTCAACAGCGGCAGGTAAAATTGATTGAAATACTATAATGTCCTTATATGTCACCATGAACAATGGGCAAAAATGTGTGTCTAATTTGCTTAAATTTCTTTAAATGTAGTTGCCACACTATATTCTCTTCTCCACAGACAATTCTGTATGATCATGGAAAATCTTAGCATCATGGATTGTGGCACAGTAAAATTGAGATATTCAAGTGTGATTTTCTCAAGTAATTAAATGTAGACCAGCAAATGCCCTGTATTACTATGAGATACATTTCATTATTGTTACACCTGCAACACATTCAAAGTCTATCTTTGTTTCTTTGCTCTTTGAAAACAAGACAGTATGAAGATAAATTCTATATTTTAAACAATTTATGCTGGTCATTTTTATTATTTGTGCTGCACTCCCAACATAATATACACTATTGTATCGTTTCAATAAAATTCAATGAAATTTCATTACAAAGCAATGCTGACTTCATGAATTTTACAAGACACTGATTAGTCCTAACCCACAAACCACGGTACTAGCTGAATGGCTTTACCTTCAGAATCTCATTTATAATATGAAGAAGGTTCAGAAATTAAATGAGTTATAAGTTTATAATTAAAATACAATCGAAAGTAAAAACAGACATGCTGACAAAATATTTGCTGTGTTGAGTGGGTGGCTGTTTGACCTTGCACACTCAGGCAATCCTGAGTACTTTGAGTACTTTTCTGTGCATTGTCACTTACTCGGTGGTGTAGACGTGACTGAGGATGCACGTATGCTGTCTCAGAAGGACAAGAAAACACTTCAAAGTTCACTTGGGGGTTAACTGTGTGTGTGTATGTGTAAATGTATGATTGTTTGTTTGTGTGTATATTGGATGTTGGGGTGAAGACAGCGGTCATAATATTTACTCATCCAGTCTAATGGCACAATGTGTAGATTCAATGTGCCATCAGTCTTCTGTGACAGATCTGAAATGATGTAGATTATGGGTCTCAGGTTAGACCAAGTCTAAGAAATCATGACAAGACAAAACAACAACAACAACAACAACAACAAAACCTTACTCATCCAAATCAACAGGGAACAGCACACTGCTCAGAAAGAACAACACAGCCCACCCAGCCGAGTGTGCAGATCTTAGCACCGTCACCTGGAGCGAGTTCCAGCAAA
Source organism: Albula goreensis (assembly GCA_022829145.1). Taxonomy (NCBI): domain Eukaryota; kingdom Metazoa; phylum Chordata; class Actinopteri; order Albuliformes; family Albulidae; genus Albula; species Albula goreensis. The sequence continues at coordinate 30,700,464 of CM040745.1, forward strand.
GTGCAGGGCTTCAGGTGCTGTACCTCCTCCTCACGCGCGGTAACATGGATTGTGCCACCATCTTCACCAAGGAGTCCTTCTCTGACCCCCTGCAGCGCTCCTCCTTCAACTCCTCCCTCCCCACCAAAATCATCATCCATGGATACAGGTGACCACAGTGAGATTACTCATGAACACAACATAGTACCAGTCATACCCAGAAATACTATATCCATGGTATCAAATTGCAACTTCGGACTAATGGCTTAGCAGTTGTAGTAGCTATGCATTTCAGTAAAAAAACATTACCACAGCCTTATCGACATTGGCTGAGTCTTATTAATTATATATTGTCAATATATTGTGCTTACAGGTAATCGGCTATATTCAATAAAAGATGACTCTTCTCTAACTGGGGCTAGTTAGTCGTGCTGTAAAATACTGTGGGAAACTGTCAAAGACTTCCATATCGGAAGATTATGCGAGCTTAGACTTTCTGTGGAAGTCTGAGCTGTGGCTAACACCAGGACTAGGTACACAGGGGTCTTCCAAAGGGGGGTAACCATAATACAAATGATGTGTTATCATCTGTGTAACTGATCCCCCAAAAAAAAAAAACAAAACAAACAAATAAATCATTGACAGCTACTCCAACTTCCTAAACATGGGAACCCCCACCTTTTTTTTTCATGGAACAGCCTTGTTTGGTACATTCTGTGTAGCTATACTCGCTACACACAGACATTCATCTCTAGCTCCAGATAAACACAAATGAAGGTTTTGTCACAGTATGTTTGGTATGTTTGTGTGTATGTGCAGCTGTAGCCCCTTCCCAAGGCTGTCACTAGTGTGTAACTGTGTGTCCTTCCCTTCAGGGCCTTGGGCAGTAAACCATCGTGGGTGAAGGCTTTGGCTCAGGGCCTGCTGCGGTCAGTGGATGCCAACGTGCTGGTTGTGGACTGGGTGTACAGAGCATCATTCTCCTACACCTGGGTGGTGGAGAACTACAAGGAGGTGGCCGTGCAGATCTCCATATTCATCAATGAACTTGTTGTAAGTCCCCATCAGCATCTGACAACTTACATTATCGACTATCGAAAATTACTGCTGTGCATAATTAATAGGAATTAATAATGGAATTTCTTGCAGCTGAGTTGTCTGTCAGAGCAAGGATTTCTGCAATTCAAATCTCTGAAATTCAATGACACTTAAGTTTAAATTTTGGCAGTTAAAGGAGTATGATTAAATGTTACAGGTCATTATATATTATGTAATGCTTGATTTATTTATTGCATCATTTATCGCAGAGTAAGTTTTATTTAACACTGAACATTTTGCTGTGTACATATACTATAAATATATCAGACCATGATATTCCCATATACATTGCCTGCATAAACCCAACAGATACTGCCTCTCTTCTAGAGCCATGGCAGTAAACTGGAGTCCCTTCACTTCATTGGTGTCAGCCTCGGCGCACATGTGGCGGGATTTGTGGGAACCCTGTTTGAAGGAAAGGTTGGAAGAATTACCGGTATGTGCATGTTTGAAGTCTGAATACCTACACAGCGAACAAGTATACACAAAGGTTACAGAATGTGAAAGTTAACATATTGTGCCCTTAATCGTATTTGATTAAGTCATCTGTCGCATCCATATAACCTGTATATCACATTGCCTCTTACTGTTAGAATGAGGATAAGCCCTGATTCTATGGGCGATATAAAGGCTTGAATGTGTCTGTGTAGCTTCAAAACAAGAGCATCCTGAGCATAGTAAAACAGGTCACCATAGATAGGGACATTACTCACTCCTACCCCTGCCAATTTCTATGAATGATGCTTTCACACCAAATCAAAAAGGACTCTTTGATCAAGGCACATAGAATCAGGGCATGGAGGAGCTGTCCCCCTCATAGTCCACACGAAACACAATCACAGAGCTGTCCTTCAACTCAGAATAGGCTGGGCCTGTACAAATAACTGAACAACAAATAAAGTAAAGACACAAAGCAGCAGGGAGTCAAAGTTAGTGACATTACAGGAATGAGCTCTCAGAGGTCAGATCACAGTTTAATGCTGGACCCTGAAGTCTGTGGTAACCCTATATGACCGGTCCACCGAAGCAGTCATGTGCTCAGCTTTTTTCCACTGTCCTCATAGTCTTACACGATTTACCCAGGCACCCTAAAAAGCTATTCCATTACAAAACTGTTGGATAGATAGCTGGGAATTACATAGTATAGAATATTATGAGAAAATGCCGTTAGATCAAACATTTCAACAGCACAAACAGGAAACTGAGGGGAAGATTTTACAACACATCCTTTATTTCTTAATCTTAGGAGGGCAGGTTCCTGTTTAGGATCAAAATCACAAACAAATACAATGAATTTAGTATGGTAGTACAGTATCACCTTCATTTCAACCTATAGTGGAAGGTTAATGGGTGGTGTGTCCTGATAAAGCATTGACTCTCAGTGTTGGGTTCCCCTGTGATTGGGTACAACTGCATGGGTGCTGCAGAGGTAAACAAAGGCCAACATATCACTCTGTGCTCTTCCCAGTTGTATAAGTGATAGGTGGTAAGACATGAAAAACATTGGTGGATGAAAACAGCAAATTATACAAAATGTAGGCTGTTGGAAGGTGTGAAAAATAATAATTGTCCACCCATTATTTGGTCAGGTAACATATATCTTTTGTGATACTGTGATCTAAAGCAGTTGTGGTTTGGAAGGCAAAATGTTACCTTCAACACTGTTATTCATATAAACTGTTTTGCAAATTTGTATAAAAGTTTTAATACTGTTTCTTAGATGGTTTTAGTAGCTCGGCCATTCAGAGTGCTCTCTCCTCCAGGGCTGGACCCAGCAGGACCCATGTTTAAAAGAAAGGACAGATACGATCGTCTTGATCCAACCGACGCGCTGTTTGTAGAGGCTATCCACACAGACTCTGACTGTGAGATACAAATGCTCTCCTATCTCTAACATTTACTCACTCTTTCTCAGACTCAAAATTGTCCAAATATTCTTTTGTTATTGAGTCAATTGTTTTTACATATTCCTTATTATACTAATGTCCTCTAGACCATGATTCTAAAAGGTATGACTACACCAATTTCTTTGATATTGTGTTGACATTACAGCAAGCCTAATCATTACGCAGAACTCAAGGCATTGTAAGCATCTAATAATACGCTCTCCATGATATAAATAAAATATGTACTTTTCATCAATCCTAATTCATTACAGGGTTAATAGAGGAGGGTTTTGTTAGATGCTTGATTTCAAGGAATCACTTACCTGTACCTCTGATTTGTGTGACTTGTGATTCATATTAAGGCTGACAACATTATAAGTATAATACAACATTTTCTTTTTTATTTGCCATATTGTATAATATCATGAGCTGTATACATTCACAGCCAAAACAGAATGCAATTAATTACTGCTAAATAACATGAATTCACATGGGGCAGACCTCTGTATGACACAGTCAAACATTCTTTGATCATTGCTTGTAAATAGCCTGGAAATGGACATTATAGTTTGTGAGATTGTTCATTCTGATCAGCTGGAATTCAGGAAGACTTACTTACCTCATTGTGCCGACCTGGTCAGGCAGGTCGACACAATGAGGTAAGATTGCATTGAGGCTGACAAGTGAAGCTACTTTTCAGATTTTGGAATCTCTATTCCTGTTGGACACGTGGACTTCTTTCTCAATGGTGGGATGGATCAGACTGGTTGTGCACGCTCCCAGTTTGCGTCTAGTAAGTAAGAGAGACATGCCTTTTTGGACACTGATTCTAAGAAATGTATTTGCAAGAAGGTCTTTTTCGCTTTAAGTTTTAAAAAATAGCCATTTTTATCATTATTCATTTACTCAAAGAAATATGTGTTTATAATAACTCTAATATGATAGTATGGTGAATATAACTACAGAATACCTCGTCAGCAGGTGATTGGCTGAGGGTTGCCTTTGTTGTCAGTTTTTGTTTATTTTCCAGTGTATGGCTATGTGATTTGTGACCACATGAGGGCAGTGCATGTCTACCTTAGCACATTGAACGCCTCCTGTCCTCTGATTGGCTTCCCATGTTCGAGTTATGAAAACTTCCTCTCCGGTCAGTGTGTGGACTGTCAGAGGACCTTCAAGGGAACCTGCCCACAAATAGGTGACATCTATCTCTTTACTAACAATGTTTTTGTTTGTATAGTGAATGGCTTAAAACTTAAATAATGCATATAAATATTTATGCAATTATGTTTCTGTTTATGGCTTAACTGTAAATTACTTCAGATTTTTGGCTACACTTCAATGATTTGAACTTTTTATCATACAATTCATTTACTTTTTGCATAGGGAGGTATATCTATTGAAATCCTATAGAACGTTTAGGATATTGTAAAAAGCTAAAGCAAACAGGATTATGACTGGACATATACAATTCAATAAAATTAAACTTTAATCTTTTTGAGGGCAAATGATATTCCATAGAATGAAAAGAACATATTCAAAAATAAACACTTGCTTATTTTTGTTTATTAAAAATGATGGTGAAATGTAAACTCTGATTTGATTGCATATGCCTTTACATAAATGATGTTTGGCGTCCCAGCCTACATTTTTTAACACACTCATACAGTAAAAACACACAAACACACAGTGTGGCACACACTCATACAGTAATAACACCTAAACACACAGTGTGGTGCACACACACATACACACACACACACATACTGCACAGACACACACAGTGAGGCCCACACATACAGCACAGACACACAGAACACACCACAGTGAGGAGCAGGTCTGGCTCAAATGGCGACTGCTTATCTGCTTATCCCTCAGGCTGCAGATAAAGCCAGAATGAGAAACCGTGCTTCACAAGCCTTTCATCATATGCAAGAGAGGGGAGAGAGCTCTGCTTTTAGTCTCTGACACTTCCGTAAAATGGAAACTGTTACATACCCCACATGATAACTCAAAACATATATTCTGTTGCTCACAGATACAGGATATACAGACCTTATCACTGAGTACTGTCATGTGTTCCCATGTTGATCTGTGTGTGTGTGTGTTTCAGGGCTTTTGGAGAACAGTGGGATCACTATATCTCCTTTGCCACATGAAGAAAAAGTCTTTCTCCTGACCAGCTCTTCTGCACCATTCTGTGGTGTGTGCTGCTGAACTTTATAAACCGATTTGTTTTACCTGTACCTTACTGCCTGTTCCTAAACTGAGAGACAGTTGGAGTGGTGGTTTCAGGTTATTAAAATGCTTATGATAATTCCGTTTATTTAGTCATGTAATAGACAGAAATGAATCATCAAATGCCTTCAGTTTATTTTCTCTTCTTCTCTCAGTCTGTTCTGTAATAATGTGTTTCAGAACTGACGGGCAGAGTCAGTCTATGAGTCTAAGAAAATACATTCTGAAAAAAAATATGAAGGAACAGAATTAATTGGAGCATAGGTCAGTGGCCCTGGTTAGTAACCAATGAGTCTGCTGTCTTTTGTTCTTTTTTTGTAGTTTCCCATCACTTGATGGATCCATTTAAGCAGCTGATCACCAGTTAACTCACCTCACCTGACCTTTCGGGTCAAATTTGTTGTCCATTTTCAACCGAAAACAAAAAACAGTGGACCTTGTGGCTCTGCAGAACTAAGGATGCTGACCACCAATATAGAGCGCTGAAATGTTAAAGTTGTTTAATTGAATTTCCTAACTCCTCTTCTTCATGACCCTGCCAGCCCATCACATCCTGCTGGAGCTGGAGGTGCGCCCGCTGGAGAAGACAGCGGAGGTGGAGGTAACCCTGGAGACCCTGGGCCATCCTGACATCCAACACAGTCTCAGGCTGTGAGTACATCACATGACCACCCTAACCTGGACAGTCTGACCAAGCCGTGTATGACTGTGTGTGCATGTGTCTAAATTGTAAAGAGAGGTATTCAGTCATATGGAGTGCATGTATGTGTGTGTCGATGTGGTTTAGTTCAATGAAACCATGAAACTGTTACAGGAACACAAAAGAGGTGGTGTATCGCAGAGTGATGGCGTCCCGTGTGTCTCTGTGTGAGATAGCAACCATAAAGATCAAGAACACAGGAGCATTGTTCTACAGACAGGGAGACATCCACATTGTGTCTGTCTGCCTCTCAGAGCTTCCCAAGACAAGGTGAGAGTCTCTCCTCCCCATGAAGCTCCTGTATATTCCAATGCCAAAAAGCATTATTTACAACCCCAAAGACATGCAGCATTCTGTGCTGTATATCTGCATGTACATAAGTATTGTATGTGTTGAATAATTGTGTGTTGCTCTTCCTGTTGTTTGTTCCAGTTCAAAGAATGCACTGTGTGTGATGAATATCTACCTGGGAAGGAGATATCCATGGTCCCATGACTTTGTGCAGCTGTGTGAGACTAACTGAGAGCCATACTGGTCTCCTTTGCAACCCAGAGTGGAACTGCTCTCTTTTAAAATGCATTTGTAAATATCCATACCCACACCATATTGTAAATAGATTAGACATGGCTACACACACATAACCCAAACCTTCTGTAGTTTGCACATGACAACACCCACATAGACCAGACCTTAGGCTTTGCACATGATATACAGACATGCATACACATACCCACACCCACGCGCAGCTCAGATAAACTCAACTCAGCCCCAAGCCAAATAGTGTTCATGCAAGCAAGCCTTCAAAATGTTACATGCTATATGTGATATATTTTCATACTGGGGTTAAACACTCTAGAAAAGACCAAGACAGAACTTCTGTTCACCCCGAGCTCATTTCTGAATCCAGTCTTCTTCGCTATACGAATAATCTCGTGGCACTTGTGGAAGACACTCTCATGAACAACTAAAAATAGGCTATTCACAATTTCTGCTTTCATTTTCTATTTAATCTTTTCTGTGCGCTTGGATCTGATGTGGGAACAAAGTTGGTCAAAGTGATTGGAACAAGTGACATTGCATAACAATGGCACAAACATGACAGTAATAGCATTTTAACTGTGAGAGCTTTCTGGAGAAACATTTGTGCCCTTTGAAAATAAATTACCACATTGAAATGTCCTATTTCATGCTGATATTATGTTTCCATAACTACTGTATTATGAATACTCTAAGTACAAAAGTCATAAAAGCAACGTGTGGAATTTTGTCATTACATGAGAAAACCCTTCTGGAAGATTATATTATGTTCATGCAGATGAAAAACTTACATACTGCTAATGTTGACTACAGCTTCCAAAATAATTTTTACTACCCGCTGTTAACCCTCCCCCACCAGAAAAAAGAGAAAAACGTGACAATATTATTGTGGAATTATACATAACAGAATGTCTATGATAAAACATAGCGTTCCCATCGATTAAGATGAGACATGCAAGTGATATGTGATACTTTGTTGTATCCTTAATGAATCTGAAATAAATGCACAAATCCTTTAGTGTGGCTTTTGCTTTCTGCAGTTCCCCATGACCACGGTTACACTCCCCCCTTCAGTGGGCATCCGTGAGGGCTGAGGGGAGTGGATGGGTGTGGCAGTAAGGGAGGCTCTTCTCCAGGCCCCACCCTTTAGGGGAGGGGCCAGTTAGGCTCTCTGGCCCTCAGTCTGCTGGGTGTCACAGCTTGGGCGTGTCTGTGGGGGCCAGCGGGGCTCTGCCTCTCTGAAAACAGGCAGGAAGGCTTCCAGGTCGGCTGTCCCCTGTGGAACCCATAAAAAGGACTGTTATCACTCTGGACATAGTATTTACGAGGACCACAAGTAGAAAGTTGATAATACTACAAAAACGGTAAATTTTGTATACAGGCTTATGCAGTATACCAGCAGTATGCTGTCTTGGCCTTGGAGAACAGCAGGTCTTCTGGTTTCAGTTTCCACTTTAAAGTATCAATTCAGACCCAGAAAAGAAACCAGGTGAGGTGTGTTCATATTGTGAACTTATCTGCTTTAACTGATCAGTTGAGTACTGAATATAAAAGCAATCCGGCATCTCCTACTGCTTACCAAAAGAGTAAAAGTAACAAGCTGAATCCAATGCCTCTAACGGCAATTCTCATCCTCACAATGAACAGTAGCTGTAAAATAAAATGAAACAGTCACAAACAGAAATACAGGTAATACTTGAGAGCAGTACAAAAAGTAGTTGGTGTGAATGAGGATGGTAAAAATCTGCTGCAGGCCAGATCAGCATAATGACATGCTGTATGGTTTAATGCTCTCTCCTGCTGCCTTCTTGGCAAGGTCTCCCTTGTTAAAGTGACTCTTTGTCCCAGTGGGACTTTCCTGGTTAAATAAAGGTCCAGTAAAATAAAGTCAGTAGCAGTGAAGTGAAGTCATATTTTGCCTGCCCAGAGCATGTGCTGCTGGGTAATGAGCCTGAGCTGATATAAGGCATGTATGCAGGGCCAATTCTTCCTGTTTCTGAATGGAGATATGTACTGCATGGACTTACAAATCTGATCTGTACCAGTTGTGTTCCCCAGGCTAACACTACCCAACAAATTGGTAAAAACTCGAAGCGCCAGAGCTATTATTCATATCCATTATAGAAGAGAGAGGGGATGAACAATGTCTCCCTATCAATGAGACGGATAGACATTTCCCTGAAAGCATTTCCATCCCTAGGGTATCTTTTCAGTCTCTCAGTCTGGCCTGGGAGAACTACATTTGATGACAGTCTAGCATTTCGCAAAGACAGAAGTAATACCCCTTACAATACCACAGCAGTAACGAAACTGCAACAGCATCATGTTTGCCATGTACAGATTTCAGCGGTTCAGTGTAACAGGAAGAGATGTGCCCGACAGAATGCAGAAATTCCACAGCACTTTGAAAGGCATCCGGCTGATGTTCCATAAGAAGACCAGGCACGCTGTGTTCCTTCCTGTCCATGCTGAAAACACCGCGGTAAATACTGCCCACAATGCCATGCTCACAACCAGTCATAACCAGTCTGCTCTGGGCTGAATATTAATTTGTCATTGTGGGGGAACTCCTACAATCTTCATCTGATTGTGAGTGTAATCGAAGTCACCAAACAGCAGTGTCACTGATCATACATTCATTGGTATCCAACAGAATCTGGAACACAATGGTAACTAGCTCACTCCTACCCCTAAAGCAAGGGTTACAAAGCCTCTACACAACCTCATGTATAGCTTTCTCAGAGCTGCTATAAATTTACACTATAATTTAAACTAATGTGCTTTTTTACTTCTAGGTATATTGGAAAATGCACAGGTGCAAACTTTTAAAATAATAATTTCTTATCAGGAACATTTAAAAACTGACATGCTTTTGACTCTCATGTATTCCATAATAGGGAAACCATTTGGTGATGTGTAAGAGCATCTAAATTACTTTGTTTTCACTAGTCGTGACGTCCTTAAATCTGATTGGTGTTTGCAGATTTCTGGGGGTGGATTTGGTTGGCCTGGGTATCCAGTCAAAGTGTCTGACCACTGGATTACTTGTTAAGCACTTCCTGAGATTTTGTCAGCCTCAGGCTTCAACAAATCTTAAAGTGTTCTCTTTTCTATATCCTGAAAGTCCCAACTTGTGGTGTGATTACAGAAAGATCAAATTATATTAAATTATTGGTGCATCATCTAATGTGCATCATCTAGTGCAAAGCCAGATTTGTGTGATATGTGTGGATGAGCTGAATTCATTTTAGGCTGTTTGTTTGGTAAGTAGTAACAGGTGCCATTACCCATTGCATTGTACTCATGTGAAACTGAAATGAACACAGCACAGAGAATAAGTGTGCGATTGCTTTCTGTCCCAGCCCCTGTCCTGACCCTGAGTCCAGACCTAGTCATATCTGTAATAAACAAAGTGAAATAGTCATCTGATGAGTTTGCACCATGAAAATAGGGCTAAATTCCATCTCAAACATGGCCTCCCCTGCTCTCTCGTCACAGCACTAGGCCTTCCTCTTCCCCCTCTCCCCACCTGTCCCCCAGAGCTGACAACAATAACGTGCGGATCGCAGTGTAGCCCCCTGCACAAGGACAGTGGGATCCCCCACTCCTCAGCTGTCCCGGAATCCGAGGCCCCTCCTGAAACCTGATCCACGCCTGTTGGCCGAGCGCCGTTTCAGGGGGCTGAGCGGGGAGTAATCACCACAGGGCTGGACATCCCCACAGTTTCCAGGCCTTTAATCCCCCAACACAGCTATTCAGCCACAGCTGAGTCCTGCGGCTCCAACACCCTCGCCCCGCACCCCACTCTGTGCCCAAATAAGCTATCAGGGTAATTTTACGATAAACCCTTCCTTTTAGTGGACCATTTCTAACCCATTTAAATAGGCCTGGATATAGACATCTGGATTTCCCCGGATATGTCTAATAATGTCCATCCGGACAGATAATTGGACAAATGAAAAATTTCCAGGATTTTTTAAATCCAGAGATTGTAATATACAATATAATAAAAAAGTTGATAATATACATATTATAAGGCAAAAACTTAGCCAAACAAAATATGTGCTAGAGTAGCTGTTTACATCCCCTCACCCTCTATAAACTTTATTGCTCAAGTATGGTATGGCAGCTCTAATGGACATTTCAAATCAGGGAGACTGAAGGAACTTTCAACCTGTCTTTGCTTAGACATACACAGCAGAATGTTCAGTGATCAGTTTACTGCATACTGGCCACACAAAGAGGGATGTTGAGCACCGAAATTAGGGAAGTGGGCTGAGGAGCACTGAGCCCCAGCTGGTCGACTCATTTCATGCTTCCTGAAATATTCAACATGCAACGTTCTTCTCAAAAAACATATCATCAAGTGGATGTACATGCACACAGTCATCTGATGGCATAAAACAGACACACCAAACTTCCACAATAATGATCTGTTGATTAGATAATGTGCCTTCATTGTGTACACAGGGACATGTCGCTCCACTCCACAGCTGGGTTAGTGAAAGTGCACAGCACACAGGTCCCTACAGCACGCAGGTGTACTTACATGTAGCTTAAGAAGTGGCCAGTGTGTTAGCTTCAAGACCTATTCTCTCAAATAATCCCTCTCACTCCCATAATCCATAAAGGATCCCGTCATATCAGCAAAGTCCTCCAGGACCAGACTGGTCGAGTCCTCACCAGAAGGCAGCTCATTTTCTAAGGGCCAGGGTTGGCGGCGTGGGGCTTGGTTGTTGGGCACGGGGTCCCTCTCTGGGCGTGTCTGGGGCTGGGGAGGCGGTTGAGCCGTCTGGTTGGCAGGAGCGGGTTGGGGCGCCCCCTGGTCGTCACTGGTGGAGGAGGGGGAGAGGACGTGGTAGAGGCTGGGTAAGCGGATGTCCAGGCGCACGCCACTCTTGGCAAAGAGCTTGTCGTTGAGGGAGTACAGCTTGTCGGCGATGTCGTTACCCAGCATGACAGAGAACAGACGGGCAATGTAGCGCTCCTTGGCCAGCAGAAGGTACAGCTTCCGCCTCGGCCACGAGATATAGCGGCAGTCCGTCTCTGCGGTCAGGGTCACCTGGGAAACAGGACAAAGAGGTCATGAGAGATCAAACATCAGATGAGAAACATTACAATTAGAAAAAAGTATTAAAGCAATATGGATCTTGTTGTCACAATGTGATGAGTTCACTGTTCACAAATCAGTCAAATCAGTATACTACACTTGGGGGAAAGACACCTTTGTAGAAACACTAACACTTTGAAAGACATTTCTTGGGATTTAAAGTCTGCTTTTGTGATTTGGTTAACTGAATTAAAACAAAAATATTTCTATAGACAAGTTAGATGGTGCACTTGCAATAATGCAAGACCATACTTTGTAAGTTGTTGAATAATAACATGATATTGTTCACTTACAGATTGTATGGGTTTACAGTATAAAATTATAAAAGTATCTTGTCTACCTGAAAGTTGCCCTCCTCTGCGGGCCTAAGAGACTCCCACTCTGGAGAGTCCAGGAACTGGTAAGGGAAGATGTAGTGGAGGAACTGGCCTTCCAGAGACACCCGGATCCTTGCAGAGAGGGAGAGGAAACATGGAGGTACAATTCATCTCTAGCAAATTTTGTCTGGTCTCTGAACCAGTTCAGAAAAACATGTGAATTATCCACTTTGTGCTAAAAACATTGCCTTTGTTAAAAAAAAAAATGTTTACATAATATATAGTTTGGGCCTTGCAAAGACTTAGAGCAGTTGTCAGCAGTCATACCACCATGAATTCTTACAATGTCTGATGAAGCAATGCAGGTGTGGGCTTGGTTAGGACTTGGTTGGGAAATCTCCAAGGAAAATATAATCACTGGTAAGAGAGGTGCTGGTGGGCCAGTAGGGGGCACTCTTCCCTTTGGACCACAGACAACTCCAGTGCATCAGCACAGTGATGGGAGAGCTGTGCTGTGGAAGGTGTCACTCTTCAGATAAGACATTACACCAAGGCCCTGTGGCACTGTGGTCATACGAACTCACAGCATTCTACCAAAGAGTAGGTATGTCAACCCTGACAATACTAAAAAAAAAAGGTGTTTTTACAATTTCTCTGAAACAAAAAATCTGATTTACAAAAAAAAGGAATTGTTTCAAGCTGATGGGTTTTCCCTCTGTTACAGGGCAATACAATTGTTGAAAGAAGCATGTTGGGAATCACATTTTCACTGTGCATCTGGGTTGTAGAGATGTTTTAGAAATGTACTCCAAGGAGTTATTGTGGGTATTCAGATTCCAGACCGGTGGCTTTATGAAATAAATATCGAGGTAGATTTAATATATAATATATACAATAAACAAATATAAAGGTAGCCATTGCAGTCACTTAACCATCACGGTTTGTGGTCACACATCCCTTGTTCCTTTGGACAGAAGAGCTTACACTTAAAAAGTGAAACCCCATCTAAAAGGACAAAGTACATGCTTGATGTGTATTATAAGGTACCTGTGATTCATTAAACTGTATGAAATGATTAATGAGATCATTTTATGCTCCACCAAACAATGAGGTTGGTTTATACTCCACCAAAAAATCTAAATGCTAAATAAGTATAAATACTAAAATCAAGTTGCAAATTTCTGAAGAGTATGTAATGGATGTAGTTGGTCACTGGTAGTTATCACTCTTACATTTTTAAAACATTAACGCAAATTATATTTATTTAATTTCTTGTTTGTCTTTGTTTATCCTTAATGTTTAGACATCAAAGTCATGATTGCAAATAATCTAATGATTTAAATGAATTGATCTCTTCCATAGATCAACACAAAGTCTCCAAATTTAGTCCACATTTCTAGAGAGGTGAATCCCTGTTGACATGATGCATGCAGCGATTGCACATAAGCATTTTAAAAATCTCTTTTTTTAAAATTATACGAAAATGTAATTACAGCTCTAGCATCTGCTGAATTTATTTTAAAAATTGAAGATTGCCACTTGAAAGATGTGGTTTGACCTCTCCTCTAGTTTGCTTTTTCATTTCAATGATGTTGAAGAACAAACAAGACTATCACAAACAAAGTGGAGGCTGAGACAGAATGTTCTGCATGTGGAAATTTGGACCTCCACAAAAGCGTACTTGAAAATGCTTTGGTAATCCTATGAGAGGGCAGGACTAACTCTTATTTGAAAATGTATTTCCATAGTGTTTTCAAAAATAGAAATGGCAAAATGCTCAAGGGCAAATGTGAGGGATTCATCAACTTGGGAGGGATTTGTTAAACAAGACAAGCGGGCTAAGGGAGATCATTCTCTACCCAAAAGGGGGGATTTCTGTTGTTGTCTGGATTCTCACAGACAAAGGTTTTGGGTCAAAACATTTTAAATGATAGAGAAACAACTTCAAAACATCCCTCAGACATTCCTGTATTATACTGCAGTATTGTAAACTGATGAAAGTATTCAAATATCCTCTCTTCACAACTGAGATTCTCTTCAATATGCCTTCCTTTTGTTGGGTTATTACTGTAACAGATGACTAACTGAACATGAATGTGTTATAGCTGACATCATAGTTTACTCTGTTTTTTATGTTTAAATTGGGTCTCCTCACCTGCCAGACAGCAGGAGGGACAGCTGGTTTATGGGGGTCTTCCCCTCCAGGGCGTAGTTCTCCTCCGTGCCCAGCGAGAGGACGCGGTTCTCACAGGCCCCTGCCACCTCCTTGAAGACGGGGAGTGGCACATTGAGGGGCAGGTAGACGGTGCTGTACAGGCTGCGTAGCTCCTCTCCAGGGAAGCTATCCTGATGCAGGCGGATGAGCAGGTGAACCAGCTGCACCAGGCAGAGCAGCACCAGCAGAAGGTTCCAGGAGAATATGTCAGCCCCGCACATGGTCACCCATCCCCACAGGCAGTAGCAGAAGTAGCTGGGGGCCAGGAAGCTGAAGATGTAGATGGCCCCGAATGCCCCACTGCCGCCCATGTACCCCAGCAGAAGTAACGTGCTGCCCAGCTGGTACAGGGCACCTTCCGTGCCGTTGGTCCATATCTCACACTGTGGATGCCCATAAACCAAATTCTCAAACAGGGTGAGGTTCTCGTTTGGCATACTGCTAGAGGCGTGCTAGACTTCTCGAATCTCACTGACCAAAAATAAAAAAAATCAACAACAAATAAAAACCTCCAGAATTTCCTATAGACACATAAAAAATGTATGTAGCTGAGGATATGCAATTTGCCTTGTTGCAGCAGATACTTAAATACTGAAGGTAAAAACTTCAAACAGAAACATCTTCAAGAGGGTGGGTCCCGTAGGTGCTGACAAAATAAGAGAAAAACTTGGATGTGATGTCAAGAACCTTGAAAGCTCTTTAAATCGTCTAAACAGATTTTGAATTACAGTCACAGAGCTTTAAACTTTTCCACAAAGAAGCTGAATGGATTTTGCCTCACGTTGCGAGCCCCTCTGTCTGTCCCACTCTCTTCCTCCCTCCCTCCCTTCCTCTCTCACTCGCTCTCTTGTTCTTCTGCAGTGTGTGTCATTAGGAATGTGTATCTCTTGGCAACAGGCAGCTGAGAGAGAGAGTGAGAGCGAGAGACAGAGTGAGAGAGAGAGGGAGAGAGCCCTAGAAGGATAACCATGTTTGGAATTGAAACCTAAGGAGGAGAGAGCCATGGACAGAAAACAGACCAGCTACTTAACATAACACTGCAGGAGAGAGGGGCACGATAAGGAGTGGCACTGAAGCCCGCTTTCACCCCAACACCAGAAAGGTTATGCCACGTAGCCCTCAGTGTCTGGCTCAGCCCATCCACATCCCAGACTTTGGCCAGTAGGGTCATCCCAGACCCTCTATATCATCCGACGTGGCCCAGGACTGGAACAGACCCTGGTCCAGAGCGCGGCATTCCAGGAGCGTTTTTAGAGACACTGAAATAGGTAGTATTACAGAACAGGTCAGGTGTCACCACTGCCCCCTCCCCTTTTTTCCCCGCCCCCTTGCAGTGTTTCACATGCCAGACCCCAGCAGTCATGGGCAATTAAAGGGCCGGTCCATTCCCCCTTCAAACGACAAGGAGATTATGGGGGCGCGGTGAGTGTATCTCTGACTGCTGTCACAGTGCAGAGATTGGGGAGCTGTCAGGCTAGTGAGAGGCTTCACACGCAGAGAGGACCTGCGATGAAGGGCTCTTCACAGACATGGGCACAGGTGTTGTGCGTACTGTACAGCACGTCCCACTCCTTACAGAGAACACACTGCACACATGGAACCCAGAGCACACACAGTGCACAGAATATGGGGAAAACACCAAATACATGGAGCACAAAGACCAAACAGCACATGAAACAAAAAAATCACAGAGAATACACAGAATAAACAGCACTGAACAAAGAGAACACTTGGACCACACGACACATTTTGAAAATTGAAAAACAGAACAATCAGATGGAAAAAACCAATAGAAAGCAGAAAACACATGGAATACAGAATACTCAAAACACACAATGTGGAATACCGTGCACTTATATCACATAACACAGAGTACAGAACACTTGGTCCACACAACACACGGAATACAGAGCACTTGATCCACACAGCACACAGAATACAGAACACTTGGACCACAGAACACACAGAATACAGAACACTTGGACAACAGAACACACAGAATACCGAACAGTCAAACAACATAACACCGAACACACAAACCACACAACGTATAAAATACAGCACACACAAACCACACAACATATAGAATACAGGGTACACAAACCATTCAACGTATAGAATACAGGGCACACAAACCATATAACACATGGAGTACAAAACACACAACCCAGACAACACATGGAAAACAGACCCACAGCCCATACAACATAAGGAATGGCGATTTAATTACTCTATGGTTTATATTGCACAGATGTGGTTATTAAAACCATAAGCTTGTCTTTGACAAACTCACACAACTGCAGAGCAGTTAGGAATGTACGTTATTACATCCAGACACAGCCAAGAATCCTGGATATTGACAACACAAACGGAATCCCTGAGGAATATATATCTCTCTACCATGCAGCTCTGTAACCTTTTTCTGGTCCCGTTCCAATATACCTGCAAATCATGGGTTAAGCTTCAGCTTACTGCCACATTTCTACAAGCAGCTATGTGGAATAGCAGTTAGGGAATTAGATTTGCACAATAATTGAATCTTCAGGGGGACTTATGGTTGCAGTCTTTAGCAAAGTATTTAACATTGTTAATGTAAAAAATTAATGAATAATTATGTATGTTGGTTTGGATTGTATGTAAACTACAGGCTATTCAGGTTACCCAGGAAGACAGCAGGATTTAAGTAAATAATACAGAGTAATGTTTATACCATGTTGGGACAATTCCTTTCATTATCTGTTCTTGCATACAGCCGATTTTTTGCAGTGTATACTGGTTTCAAGCAGAGGGGAACTAAAGGTGATAAATAAGGGGGTCACATGTCCATGGCCTCACCAATATGGTTCAGAGTTGTATTTGGACACACCTCCAGCTCTGTAGAACCCCTCTGCTCATGTAGAGATGGGTCAGGGAGTGATATGTGCAGCAGTGCCACACCATGTAGGTGACCCTTAAAGACTCCTTTCCCTGGCAGGCCATACTGACAGTAAAAGTTATGGTGAAGTGCCTCTCGCACCATGGGTAATGTGATATCCATACAAGGCACTGAGAGAGAGAGCATATGGACTATAACCACCCTCTCCTGTATCTATGATCATTGCTCCCACATATACTCCAGTATTAAAGCTTTTCCAGGGTGCATTGAATTAGTTATGTGCTTTACTTAAAATTTCACTGATGGTGATGGTGAATTTGATCCGAGATGGATATGAACTCCCTGAAGCTAGATGGTTATTTTGTGCTCTGCAGTGTAATGCTTTTTTGATATGAAACACATTTTGAGTTTAAGAACATAAGAAGCAATTCTTGAATCAGGATCAGGATGGCTGATTTTAATACATGTAAAAAAAAAAAAAAAAAAAAACTCAAGGGCTTGTTCCAACTGAACCCCCCAACATTCAAAATATTTACCATGGTTAGCGAGCTAACTTCTTGGTTCTTCTTAATAAATGCACCCCCCAACCTTCTGCACTGTGCAGCTCATTGCAAAAGGGCCATTACCACTGGCTATCCCAGTATCTGATTGGTTGCAGTCCACATGAGTGCTCACAGTAGTGCCTCGTTGTGGGAAGAATTTGGATTAGCTGATCGTCAACGTGGACCGCCTGTCGTTCTATAAAAAGCCATGCAGCATAACTGAGGCCGCAGCTGTCACCATCCAGAGCTCGGGAGGAAGGAACACCTCAAAGGAAGAACTTGCCTGGTGACACGGAAGGACCCTGGTCAAGAAGCAATGTTTGGGCCTATCCTCTGATCACCAAGTTCACCCATGAAACTATCAGTTTGTCAGACAGGACAAGTGCCTTTCCTCTGGGTAGACAATTGAGTGTGCGCCCATCTGCTGGTCAACCAGTAATATGTGTGAGCCTACAGCACCAAATATCGCCTACAAGAATGCCAAAATTCTGAAACTACTGCAACAGCATAACTTTATTCTAGTATTCTCTGAGAATGGAGACAGCAGAAATCTAGTAAGGAATACTGTGAAATACATCTTCAGCTGAATGAGAATGTTATTATTCTGCATTCAGGTGAAAGAATGTTTTTTTACTTTAAATTGTTTGTTAACCTGAAGACATTTTATCTGGTGGGTGTATACTCTAGCACTTTATTCTCAGGACTGCTGTTCCTGGGAAATGGGGCTTCACATGCTGTATTTAAATGTAGCTTTAAATGCCTTTCTCATCAGGTTATGCAAAACAAGTACTGTACAGCTTTTACATTTCCAAATGGATACACCAAAAACAACACAGCAAAGGACAAAAAAAACACATTGCATAGGATTTTTTATTCATTTCCAAATCAGTGGAACATGATGTGTTTTGTAGAGAAAATTTTCCAGGAATTGTGACAGAACAAGAATTAGGAAAAATACACTCAATTAAAAAAAAAAAAAGAAAAAAGAAAACACGCTAGAAATTCCCAGTGACACAAACTCTTCCCTTCAAACTCAGGTATAAATAACTCTCTGAGAAATGTCCCACGCTCCCTTGAGACACCAGACAGCCACAACACACTGCAAAGGAACAGAAGACAGCCATGTTAGCATACAGCACAACAGCAAATAGGCAACACCAACAGATTTACCCAAAGCCTTCCACAGATGGGCTTAGCCCAAATCCCAGTCATTCTGTTTGCTGGATGAAACGTCTACTCAGCTAATCTCTAATAATTTACAATGGGGCTGGCATATCTTCTTTGTGAGTTGGTGTTTCTCCAGACCTGTCGTTTGGCAGCTAAACCAAATGACCCTGAGAGGTGAGGGGTGTGTGCTAGATGGCACTGTTCTGCAAAACACTTAACAGAGTATGTATGCTCAGCAAAAAGCAGACAACTACCTCTACAATGAGTAAAAAAGAGCCTGTCCGATTTCTGTAAATGATTCAATATTTCAGTTCAGTACCTGCTGATCCTCACAGTTTGCTTGTACGACCAGGTCTTTCATATAAAGCTTTCATACATGGCTCTTCAGTTATCCCTGCTTAAACAGGCATTGTTGTAGTTCTTTCAGATTAGAATAGAATCCAAGAGTTATCATACAATTTCAGCTACCTCTGCAAAGATATCCCATGACCTTCACTGGAATGTGAATAGTATGTTGGATACACTTAAAAAGCTGAAGATGCTAAATAAGCTAGCAGTGAATGGAAGTAACTGGCTTTGTCTCATTAGATAATAATGTATGATGAAGAAAGGGGGTGGGATTACGCTGCCCCATCCAGTTTTGTGCAATGATACCTCACTATCTGGAAACTAGTTTTGATTGTGCCACTGCTGCGTGTGACCAAAGCGTAGCAAACAACCATCCACATACTTTGTGCATTCCAGACAGGGAGAAAATAAAAAATGGGGGATAAGACGATGTTCAAATAAAAGCTAACATGACCTCAGGCTGGTGTCCTCAGCACACAGCATGGAAACGCACCCAGGCCCCTTTGTGCCCATGAAGTCATGGAAAGTCAACCCTTTGTGTAGAGATCACAGTGCAGCAGAGCGCAATAACGGAGATTATTTCTACTGTCCTGATGCTGCAGAGTAGAAAACTCCACTAAATGGACAGCATGGGTTGAGTGCATGACAACAAAATGTATAGAGCCTTCAAAAAATGCATTAGGTGTAGCATGCTTTGAAAAGGTGTTTTAAAATGTCTGCTGTTGCTTTCATAAACCTCCTGCAACTACAGCTCAAAGAGAACAAAAATGTCATGGCACTGGACAACATTATGAGCAAAGGTATTCTAGAAATGTTACTTACAATGGTTTGTTTGCAAAAATGACGCCACATTTATGTTATTTAAGAAATCTAATGTGGGTGGTCTCCAGAAATGGCGACTATAATATTGCCATCTTAAGCAAGTTAAGTACACTCTCAAACTTACCACACATTTCAAGCTCATCCATTCTGGGTGATCATATCTTAAATCCAAGCGCCCTCATACAGTCCTTGTGAGCCTCGATCAGATCTGTGCAGCTTTCCTCACCCTTTTCTATGATGCTGAAAATACAATAAATGAAAATGTGTGTGCTCCATTACACATTACAGCTAATACCACGCAGTTGTTTTTTTAACTACACTATGAATCAGGTGTGATCACTGACACCCGGTCTCCATACCAAGCATCCCTGGCTTTCTTGGTTTCTGGACAAGCACAGCAGGGCTTCAGGGGTTTCTTCTCCTCGGTGCCCTCCACGGCTGGTGTAGACTCACAGCTGGCGGCCGACAGGGTGGACATTTTCAGAATTGGGCTACCTTGTGACGTCAAACAACAGAAAACGATTATTCACATTTATGAAATACTCCAGCATAACCCAGTAGGATAAGGAGGTCAACAGGGGTTTAACGATTCGAGGATTTGCTGAAGGCATTATTCATAACGGTTACAGTCAGCTGCTAGGTGGTTATTCAATATCACGCGTAACCAACAGCGCAGCCTGCAGCAAAATGTCTTGTTTTAGCAAATATTCAGACAAGAAAGCATGTTGCAGTTGCTTGCTGGTTAACATGATAGGTAGTTATCATAGTTAAATTGTGCTGAATGGCAAACAACTGACATGTATCACTTGGATCTTACATAAATTAATAAAGTACAAAAAAGAAAGATGTACGCTCATGACCAAACATTTCTAGTTATCAATGCAAGCATGTACACATGTGTTAACAGTTAACGAACGTTGAATTCTCTCTCTTTTGCTCTCGATGGCGAAAGTTAGCTTGTTAGCATGAGATGACTAACGTTCCAGAATACGTCCAAAAATTTTCGAATGCTTATCTGAATGCCAGGCAGGAAATCAATGTCTTCATATAGAAATGGACAAAGTCTTACAGATGTATACAATCTAACACCATAAATCATGCAAGGTTAACACATATTCAATAAGTACCATACCTTAGCTGCAACGTTAACAGCGTGTTCTCATATGCCCTTCCTTACATAACCTTATCCAAAGACTGTGACATGCGACGTACGTTTAGCGTAATATTATGTGCTAGGATACCTGGGACCTGTAGTTTTATGTGTTTTCAGAGAAACATTTACAGTTTTCAGTACATTTTAATAAAATAGTACTGAAAAAGTTAGTGTTCATTTAAAGCCCTAGAACCAAGCAAGAAACTTGAACCATAGACATAAATGTTAACTTTATTTTGGAAACGACCTTTCAAATGTGTGCATTTATTTCTATATTTCCTCATCTCTAAATAATAATTCTAAATTATTTCTCAAAGTACAATGGTAATCCAAATGTATAGTAATTATAGGCGTATGTCTCAGAAAAATATATTTTGATTATGTCATTTTATACCAGCCCTTCTGTTATCATTTCATAAGTATTTTTACACGCAAGGATTGTATGTAATCCGGTGGTAGCATGGTGGAGAATTCCATTGGTCATGGGGAGGGAAATAAATTCCAGCAGCGACATCTGCTTCGTATAACTCAATACACTTTCACACAAACTTTTAATGTATTTTTTAAAGAATCCATCTTAAGCGATGAATAGGTCTAGCCATTACAGTGGGAGTAATGGTCCAAATTACTCCAGAAGTCACTAACCTTCGTAACTAACCTTTTACAGCCCTTTCCTTTGAAACAGTAAGATGGGGAAAAACACAAGCCCAAGTTACACTAATATGGAGTGCTATACTTTTAAAACATCGCTTGTTTCGTGTGTGCAGGGATATCAAGAAGCTGATATCCAGAGTGTATGGATGTATACCAACTGCATGAAATCAATTGCGAAGTTGAGATAATGGTTAGATGGTGGCTCCCTCCAATGGTCATATATGGAAACGCATCAACTATGCAGCAGTTACAAAATGAAGGTTCTCATGTACTAAGAACTTATCAGACACTTTATTTAAGCCTATAACTTTAATTAATGTGTTTTTATTTGCATTAATACATTAACGGACTATGTATCCATATCAGTAATTTGAACGCATGAATTTTACAGGAACATACGTAGGAGTTCATATTTCAGAGCAAGGGGAATTACGTACATACCGGAAGTGGCGCCAAATTCAAAATTTTTTGGCTAGTTTGTGGTCTTACAGAATCAAAACAGGGAGCAAATTTGAAGTATGAAACAATTTCGCAACTAACTCAACGTTTTTGTTCTTGAATCGAGATGGATACTTCATCAGCCCGTTTTTTCGGAAAGCTGCGAAACCTTGCCGTGTTTCTGGAGACCGAAACATCAAATCTTCAACAGTCACATCAGAATTCTAACGATGGTAACGGAAGCTATATCATTTTAGCCGGCCAACAGGCCTATCTGCTAGCCATTATCACATAGTTTGAACTTTCCTATCTAACTTACCGAAGAAACGTGTTGGCTACATCATGTATTGCTTTAGTAGATCACTTGAACCGGGTTTGAGTAAGCTGCTAAACGTGCTTCAGTCATCTATACTTTAGCCCGAAAGCTAAATGCAGATGAAGTGTCTCACTTTTTGACTAAAGCCAGTTGTAGCCCCCCACATTTTTAATGGTTGAACGATATCTTTTATAGGTCTTAGTTGTTATGTTACACAACTGTGGGTATTTCGAAGAGCAGCTACTAGCTAATCTAAAGTTGGACATGTATTATGCATAGAAACTGCGCAAATAGCTGTCTACATCGTGTGTTGCTGCAGGTTGTTATGACAAACGTTTCCAAAATATTTATGTACCACCACATAACATTCATATAACGTAACCTAGTCATTTTTACAGCATGTGTATAATGTGTCAGTATTGCTATTCGCACGTGACAATTCCCCTGTGATATTGGGTTTTTATTTTTAATGTACCTTGATCTGATTTTTTCAGAAAGCACTGAAGGAGCAGTACGAGTTTTACATGAATTACATACAGAAGTCAGAGACATGCGGGTAAGTTAGATTGGATGGTGGTAAGAAAAAAATACTAGTTTATATCATGCATGAGTTAGGGAGGTAGTCCACTTCAAACATGTCTGAACTAACTACTTATCAATCCAATCTATTTAGTCCTCAGTGATACCACATTCTGATGTCACTTCTCAAATTGCAGTTGCAGCAGCCTGAGGCTTCAGCCTCGAGTATGGCAATTCATATTTAAACATACACTGTATCGACATAATAGCAGGATTTCCATGCTTCTCTTAGAATGGGCCATTTTTAAAATTTAACTCCTGTTTTGTTCTTATTGTCATTTATGGGACACCATGGAATAGTTCTTAGTGATGTAGCTCCTGAGAATGTCTTCCCGTGTAATACATCCTTTGGTGTTCTTGTTGTCCCACCAGAGACAGGTCCAGGATCAGCTGGCACACAGTGAAGTTGAGGTGAAGCAGATGAGGAAATTCATAGAGATGACTATGATACTCAAGCAGAGGACCACAGAGGATATCCAGCGGCTGAAGAGACACTATGAGAAATATGGTTACAGGCCACTTCGCACCTACTCAGAAACACTCAGGTTTGTATTTCCCAGATCACCAACACACCGAGATATGTTCAGGTTGGGTCATATTGCCACCACTCAGAAACAAGTGCAGACGTAATCTTTCGAGGGCTAGATGTCATCTTGTTTTACCAGTAATATGTGAGTATCCCAACACACAAATGTATTCCTTATTGGAATACGCTTTGTGGGAAAAAACATACTGGAATTTCATCTCCTGTAATGTAAAAAGCTAACACAAAAAAAAAAGCTGGACATCATTTAGATTGTGATTAGACTCAAACAGTAACAAATATGATTGCTTTGTGCTGTAATTATCTGAAATTTGGCTTGCAGTGGCATATCCTGGCCTGCTCTCTTTATTGGTCTTTTATTTTACTCAGAGGACAAAGGTGAAGAAGTGGATGAGGTTGCTTCTGGGTCCGACAAGGAAGAAGAGCAGCAAGTAAAATGTGATGAAGGAGAGGAACAATACCCCCCTGTGACCCCTCTTAAGATCTCTCCCTTGAGGACCAGTGATCCGATGCGTACTCCTCGCCTCTCTGATTTTGGTCTCTCAGAGCACAACCTCATGAAGGCCTGGAGCAATCTGGAGAAGCCCCTAGGGGAGGCCCCTGAGGTACCCCAGCTCATGCCCTTCTCCATGGCTGCAGTATCGCAGCCAGTCCCACCCAAAACACCTAAGTGCACCCTGCGAATGGATGAGGAAGCCCTAACTCCGCGCCTGGAGGACTTCGGCATCTCGGAGCACACCATGTGCCTCAACAATGATTTCACCATGGACTTGCTCCGCAAAAATAACACAAAGCCCTCCAGGTAACGGATGCAACTGCCCAGTCGTGAATATGCCTGCACACCCAGATCCCTGACGATATGCTTTGTACACAGCTTTTACATCAAGCTTGAACATTGTCATACCATGTCCTGGAGGTCGAAGCTGGAATTCGGTTAAAATGAAAATTTGCTCAACTTTTTTTTTTTTTGTTTTCTTCTGCGTATAAAGGTAGTCAGTTGCATATCTGAACCAGGGGCTATTCCCTTGGCCAGTGTCATGGTTGTCCAGAATATATATGTTGAATTAACCAATAGATGATGAATAAACCAAGGCTTTCCACGTATGGATTGCCAGGTTCAGTTTGAGATGTAGGAACAAAAATACTGTAAGGGAAGAAACAACTTACTGAACTTTAAACTTCCTCTGTCTTGCTACATGCTTGTCTGAAATGATTTTGTTTTAAGGCCAGCTGTTAAATGAAATGAAAGTAAAATAAAACATTTTTAACAGCATGACAGCAAGGAGTAAAAATCCAGAGAGGGGTCCGAAAACAGACTGTAGAGAGTCTTCAGCACTACCACCAGCCTCTGTGACTAGCAGCCCGGATGCCAGTGGTGAACAGCTCACACTTTGCTTTTTTTAATGACATCATCACCTCTGTAACACCACCAAAGTTGTAACATAATATAGTCACCACCATTACACTTATGCTCTGTCACACACCCCTGCACAACCATTATGCATTAATGTATCTTCCACTGTAACTCCACCTTTTTGTGATACACTCACTTTTATAACCGCTTTATAGTCTCACTCATTTCTGACAAAGTTCTGCAGTGGACACCATCACTCCACAAAACACACACTGCTTTGTAATAGATTTCCGGGTACTGACCTACATTTAATTGAGCATAACCTTCTGTTCATCACTACTCACTTCTCTGATAACTCCTTAAACATGCTTTAATGTATATATTTGTAGTGCTAATTTCATTAATCAACTGAAGCAAATAACTTTTTTTGGCTTTTACTTTTCTGTTTCTTTGTAGACAGCATGGGTACTCCAGAGCCTCCCGTTCTTATGACTCCTGGATTTAAGTTAAAGAAGATTCCGGAGCCCATGACCCCACTTCCAAGCAACGCTGTGGACTCCCAGCCCCCCTTGCATTCTGCAGATCACCCCTCCACCCCCGAGATTCCTGTGTTTGAGACCCCCTACGTCCACAAACTCCTTAGTGTGAGACTGCTGCGCTAAAAACCCCTGCTTCAAGAGTTTGCATACATTATTTAGGCATGTGGTTACAAAGTCCCAAACTCTGGGATGTTGTGTCTGAGAACAGTTCACAGTGAACACCCTACAGGTGAAGTATGACAGGTAGATAGGTAATGCCACTTTGTTCCCCCTGTTTTTTAATTAGACCTCACAAGCTGTTATTCCCAGCAACAAGCATGGAGCTTCCATGAACATGGTTTACAGCAGGGGTGTCAGTCCAGGGGTCTGGTTTGGGAAGAGTTTTGTTTTACCCACCTGCTTGACAGAATCTGCTAAAGTACTATAGGAGAGCTCTTGGGTTTAACAAAAAAAAAAATACAGTTTCTTTCTTTTTACAGCATGTATGGCTAGAATTTTTATGCTTATTTTACTGAATCATATGATCTTGGTCTTAAGTCAAAGCCTAGATTCTACTCTATTGTTTTACTACTGTAGTAAAACAAAAGACTGTGCTCACTGTGACTCAGCTTGAGTAAGGTTACCACTTGGTCCCATGAAGAGACCTGAAGAACAGACTGTAGGATATTAATAACTGACCTTATCTCCTTACTGATACTCACAAATGTAACTAAATGAAGTTTTCATTAGTGAGTAATTGAATCTTTGATGACCTTGTAAACTTTGTTTCTTTGTTGTAGACAGTGAAGCCAAACCAGAGAGACCACAGTGATGCTGCTGCTGCCCCAGAGCAGAGGCCTGATGCCCCTGCATACCAGCCTCCCAATAGAGGCCCGGACATGAGCGGTGACTGGGCATGTGGTATCCCTGACATGTCAGTCAGACCCTCGCACCAATCAGATACGCACACACCTGAGATGCCCAATCTGGAGTCATTTTTGGGAAACAAGCTGCCTCATGTAAGCTGACAGCTGTTTAATTTTAAGACTCAGTAAGGTCAACTACAATGCATGTTCTTATGTAATCTTGAGGATGTCAGTTAGCTTTTCTATTTTGCATTTTACTGTCTGTGATGTTGGCAGGAGTAAATGTGTTTTTAGTCAGGCCTCACTGCAATGCTGAAAATGTTGAATGTGTATATATTTGCTACTGCATATCTGTGATCTCTTTTTTTTTTTTTAATGACCCCAGAGGACCACAGGGGCTTATGAGAAACTACCACCTGCGGAGAAGGGAGATGGGGAACAGTTTGGTCTGAATGGTCCCCCCCTTCCTGCCGTAGAAGATGAGGATATCTACACACAGGAGTGGAGGCTGGCGACACCCCCATCCAGATCAGACTACATGACAGACCCCAGCACCCCTGAGATGCCAGACGTCAGCTCAGTCACGCAGGACATCTTCAAAGTATGTGCTGGCTACAGTATTAATTCTCCAGTGCTCAGGGACACTGTACCCATCGTGAGAGGAATGCTTTTGTATATGAATGGCTTCTTTATCTGCCTAACACAGTACATTTAATCCTGGTCCTGACTTTTTGTTTTCACACTCAATACCACAATCAGTACATGCCAAAGAAACCACATGGGGTGAGTTAACTATAAAAATCACCTACTTAAATTGATTGGCTAAGCGCTGACTAAAAATGAAAAACAGCACATCCTGAAACTCTCTTAGACCAGGATTGCGGACCACTTCCCTAACGTATATGGTAGGGGTGTAAATCTCGCTTTGATTTGATTGCAACTCTTTATTGATGATTTAATGCGTCATTAAATCTCTCAGTTCACATCAAGTCAATTATTTTGAGCCAATTCAATCTATTTCAATACAAAGTTTAAAAAAAAAAAAAAAATTTTACTTGCAGTCCATGTGACACATTCTGGCTGCAATGCATGGCCCATATTAACTACATATGCCTTTTTGCCATTTTGTATTTGTAATTTCTCATTTGCTCATTGTGATTTGAAGCTCCTGTCTCAGTGCAACACCAAACCATCCACTACCAGTCACTCAAATCTAAAACCTGCGACTCAACCCGTCCCCAAAACCGCTACCTTAAAGGCAAGCACTTTGGGAAAAGAAAACCGGTGAGTAGAAACCTTTGACTGCAGATACACAAATTGCTCAAACTGATGAAAAGACACATTTTACCCATAGGAATACAGATATTAAAACGTGTCTTTTCTAAATGTAAATGAAGTGTTGAAGGACAAGTCTAGAGATTTGTTGTTAATTTAGGCAGAAACACTGATTTTTCCAGGTTGGTCTTTGAAATTGTTGAACTAGAACTGAATGACATATCCCATGGGTTTGTTTGTGATATGTGCTAGATATGTTTTTGAACTCATGTATTTATGTGTAGTTGTGTATGGTTGCAGTCTTCCTGTTGATGTGATGTACTCAGTGACTTGCTCTGTCCTGCAGGGCCCATAGTCTTGCCTTGGTGTCAGAGAAGGAGTTCCTGAGCTTGCCCGGGTACCTGAGACAGATGCCCCTGACCAATCTTAATCAGGCCATTCAGAACATCAACAGTGCTCTGGAGGGCAGCCACAGTGGTCAGTGTCACATGGTTATACACACACACACACCCTTGATGCTCTGATCTGATTAATGCTTCCACTAATGCTTATGTGTGATCCAAGGAAGACTGGAGAATGAGATTCCAACCATTTTGTTTGATGGTTAAAAGGAAAAATGCTCTAAACCATTAGTGTAATACAGTACTCCCAGTACCTCAGGTTAAGAGTCACGAATTTGCAGTTGATTGAAAATGTATTTACTCTGATCTACTCGCTCTGTATGAAATATGTGACACAGAATTATGATTGTAAAAAATCGGCAAGTCAGTCTAAATGTTGTTAGATTATAGATGTAATGTATTTGAGCTGAAATCCATTTCTTTCTATCCCAAATTCTCTGCAGGGGGCAATGCTGACTCAGCTGCGTTTCTAATGGAGGACCTAGAGAGGATCACAGGGGCAGGAGTTAAAGCCTCTGTGTACTTCCTGTGTCTCACAGGGCTCAAGAGATTGGAGCATGTGCAGGGACAGGGGAAGAGTGCGTTGTACAGAGTCCTCATATCCAACTGAACAAAGATCTGTATGTCTTAACTCTAAGTGTCATATCAGGGCTATGGCCCTGCTATGTTCCCAGTAAATTTAACCAGGATAATCTAGATTATCCTTGTAACTAGTAATTCAAGGTGATCAATGTACATGTATTAGAAGCTTGTAAATAAAATGTTAAAATTATGGATATGGTAATTGAATGGATTACTTAAAATGCTCATTTTGGTGAGAATAGTTTAATTGTACTCCAAGTAACAATGTTAAATGCTGACCATTCCAGATTCCATGAAGTGAAGTCTTAATGGAACAGTTAAAAGTAAAAACTCGCCAGCTGTCAGCCCCAGCTGTGCCATTTGTACTGCTCAGACACAATCACCAGCCAGATGAAATGAGTCCGTCTGTGGGAGTAACTGTTGGCAATGACTGAGATGAGTAACTACATGACTGCAATATCACAAGCCTGGGTAGTAGTGATGGGAGAACAAAGATTCCTGACATGGGTGGATTTGACCCAATCATCATTCTGTTTTAAAGGAGCAGCACTTACTGCGTGGCTGAAATAACTGGGTGCATCCTAAAAGTCCAAGAATATCTCCTCCAATGTCCTTGTACTGGAGGGAGAGAGATGACATGATTCATACATTTTTGGTGTCATACTACCTCATTCAGCCATCACCACTGAGGAGAAATGAAATAAGAGGACAGAAAAGAGTAATGAAGAAAGTGCATAGCAGCCTTGTGAGTCATAACATTGTAAAAGGTCAGGCAAGATAAACAAATCACTCATTCACCTTTTTAAAAATATTAAATACCAGTTTATTTCACAATTTCTTGAGATTCCAAGTCTGAGTTGCCAAGAAAAATACAAAATTCCAAACCAACAAAAACCATCTGTTCCATGTGCGCACGTGTGTGAGTGTGTCGGAGAAGTACATTTCAGTACGGCCTCATGCGGCCAAGGAGAGGTGGAGCCCTGTTGGGTGGTGTGATGGCGATATCTAAGTAATCTCCGATCTGAAATCGCTGGGACTGCAGTGTCATGGAATCGTCTTCACCTTTCCGGCCTGATACTGTGCTGCCAATGTCTTTCATCCTGAAATAAAAGCAGAAAATTGACTTTAGAGCCTTAAAAACTATCTTTAGCTAACTTATCAGCAATGTGGAAATAAATTGTGACAGGATCTACATTTATTACAGATTTAACACAATTTAGATCATAACATTACAACCCTGCACCTGAACTCAATATAAAAAGTGACTCTCTTAGTACAGATATTGCTTTGTAGTCAGATTGTACAGAGCTTGGTGTGTCACTGTAAACATACATCCATTTATATGCATCTGCTTTACCTGTAGCCCTGTCTTTTTGGGTCCGGGTACACTATGGCAAAACCAAAATGGGTACCCTTCCTTCGAGCTTCTGGGTAGACCTCTTTTACGAGGCTGGTCAGCTCCTTCAAGGTGGCATCCATCCTGTGTCAGCATGCAGAGTGTTAATACATTTGCTTCCAGTGCCAAAGTTGTTCCAATAATCAAGTTGAGATCTAAGAGCTCCTAATTTCGGATGCATTTTAAATGCAACAGAACTAGTGTTTGTCAATGGGAACAATACTTCTTTGGTAAATTACTGCGAGCACACTGTTTACATTTTCGATGTTTTCTTTTTGGTAAGGAAGTATAAAGTATTGCATATATTTCTCTATATTTTTTGTGTAAGACTACACACTACCCCACTCTGCGATTCTGTCCACCAAGGAAAACAAACCATGGGCCACCATGCACGTGCATATGCGTCTTCCACTACTCTGTCTGTAAGAGCTCTAGTCTAGTAAAGGTAAGTTTGGTTAACAGCACTCTTAGTCCTAAAATAGCAATAAAGCCAATGCAACTCAAATCACGCGTTTTAAGACACATAGGAACTATTAAAATTAAACGAATGGGGCCCAGGACAGTATCAGTACATATGTAAGTACAAAGTCCTTGCTTTACCAGGTGTAGATCTGTAGCTCACTGGATGGGACATTTCCCCTTGCAAACTCGTCCATTCTGTGATGTCTGCCATTGTTTGTGGTAAACACCCTCAGCAATAGAGGACAAGTCTGCAAACATCAACAGAAAATGTGCATTACCATCTTTGATCATAACGTCGCCAAATACTTTACAGTGCAAAAGCATACGTTTGTTACCCAAACGTGCACTCAAAGCATGTTCGTAATTATTTGCATCTCGGACCCTTGCCAAACAAAATCTTTGACGCTGGCTAACATATTAGTGTTTAAGGCTGTACAGCTCATCATCGGACTTGCATTTCAATAGCTACCTAGCTAAAATGAGCTAGTCATAAACGGAAAATATGATAGCTTAGTGACCCATCAAACACTTTTCCAACCTTTTCTCTGTCGACTGGTTTTTCTGGTTCTTTTTTTATTTCTTCTTGTGTTACTCTGGATTCAAGAGCCATTTCTTAAATCTTAGAATAACTTTCTAGATAATTTCCAAACCACGAACAACTGCGCCCCTGTGCTCGAGCTCGTCGGAACGGAGCTCTCTGGAACTGGAGATGCTCACCTGTGGTACACCAGCAGCAATAAGAAAAGTACTTCCGGGTTAAAGTTGTCATGATAGAAGTCCTCTACAAAAATGAAGAAATTGCACAAAGACGGTAGAATACCAATATAAACATAAAATATTAACGACAACGTTAAGTATATGTTAATCTGAGTTATATTTAGTCATACTTTTAAATAATGCTGCATTTTATTCAGCTATTAATAAAAATACAAGTCATATACATTGAAGTGTGAAAATTTCACTGTACAGAAAAAAACTGTAACACATGTCTCAATGAAAGTATTCTTGAGAATACAAAGGAACATGTCTAGTATCCAAAACAAGTGAGTTTGATAGGGGTGTGATGTCTTACGGACTGCTGCTGCTGCTGGCATTTAACTGGAACTCTATGGACTATGGACTCTTTGGCACATTTATTTTGGACTGTACAGAAAAAAAAACTGTACAACATGTCTCAATGAAAGTGGGGTCCAGCTTATTCAGGAACAACCCAAGTTCAAATATAAGTGTGTCATACAGTCCGGTGCACCTGTATATGACGCCAGCAGCAGTCCATAAGACATCACACCTCTATCAATCTCACTTGTTTTAGATTCTAAGGATGTTCCTGAGTATTCTCAACCCCACTTTCACTGAGACATGTACTAAAGGTTTTTCTACAGTCCAAAATATATGTGCCATACAGTCCGATGCATTTTTTCCCATATGGTACCAAGGAGAGCTCAGCAGCAGTCAGCAAAACACTAAAATAGTCAACAACTCATTTAGACTCAACTTAGAATCTTTGCAAATGTTTTCTTTGTGGGTTTAAAATACTTGTGACTCGTCAAGTCATGTTTCATAGTGTAATGTAAATATTGAAATTAATAGTAAACTGATACACACTATTTTTTTTTTTTTTTATGTTTAGGAATGTTTTATGATATCAAGCATGTGAAACACTTGTAATTCCTACTACTAATACAATGAACTCATTCGGTATACTGCAATACCAATCAAACACTATTATTATAAGAAATATTATTATATTTACAATTATAATCATTAATTACATTTGTAGATGTACTGGTAAACATAAATAACACGCAACCTTTTGGAACATCCAATAACGAAAATCACCGCGTTTTAGAGTAAGGCTTCACATAAAAAGAATGAAGTTCAGAGGGGCCTTTTATTTTGACATATTTCATGGGCTCATCACGGCCAATCGCGCCAAGAAGAGTAATTCCGAGTCACGTTTATCAGAATAAGAGTCTGCAGAAATGGAGAAATTCAACTAAGCCGCAG
The DNA here is from genome assembly GCA_022829145.1 of Albula goreensis. Lineage (NCBI taxonomy): Eukaryota > Metazoa > Chordata > Actinopteri > Albuliformes > Albulidae > Albula > Albula goreensis. The sequence goes on from CM040745.1 coordinate 30,732,843, forward strand.
AAATAATTAATTTAAACAAAAAAGACCAACGAAAAATACAAATGTCTTTATATATAGTAAATCGTTATATGTGCAGATATGATTTATGTTTACGAACACTTTTTATTAATAATGAATTTTATTCTTCAATCTATACAAAATACAGAACTCAACAGCAGTACTTTTCTGGTTCCGGGTCAGCCAACAGGATTCGCTGTCATTAAATAAATGCGTGGGGTAAGTTTCTCACAGCCAATCACCACTCTGGAAGTAAAGGCCGAGAAGATCAACTCGCTTCTCGTGTTTGTACCGCCATTTTGGGAGTCAGGCTATGAATTACGAACCAGAGCCGAAACTCCAAGTCCACAGACTTTGTGACTATTAACATGGTTCACACGTGTGTGGTGGTAGGCTGCCGAAACAGGAGAACTCCCGGAACCACGCTGTCTTTTTATCGTTTTCCACGTGACCCTGAACGAAAACAACGATGGATTGCAGCTGTAAATCGAGAGGGGTGGTTGCCGAATGATGGCAGTCGGCTGTGCAGCACGCACTTCATCTCAGGTAGTTAGCCAGTTATGTAATTCGCAGTATGTAAATAGACGCATATATATTGTTATTGCCCACATATTTTGTATCTTTTCTATAACAGTGCTACGATTTGCGTAGTATGCATGTTCCAGTAATATTAGTCTTGTGCACAGTGTGATGGAGAAGGTCATGTTATGCAGTATTGTACAACTGTGCAATAATGTTTAATGTTTTAATTGATAAGTTTGCTGTAGACATACATTTATGAAGCTGTTGTGATGGAACTGTGTTTTGGAGCACTGCAGCAAATCATGTGAGTTCTTGTATGTTTCTGTTTGTTTTCTAGGTAAACAGGTGAAGAATCCTCGGTCACCAGACTATGTCCCATCCGTGTTTGCTGCAGTTTCTCCATCTCAGGAGACAAAGCAAACGAGTGCCTTTGAATGCTCTGACAAACAACAAGCACAGGTTGAGGCAGCCACCGCCTTGCTCTACCTACAGGGGCAGGTGGTGGATCCAGAGCTGGAGCTGGACCAGGACAAGACAGAGAGCATGTCATCCTTGAGCAGCAGTGACTCGGAACAGCCAAGTGACAGCAGGGCCCAGTCTGGCAGTGATGTTGACGCATCTGATGGTGCAAACTACGAAGAGGAGCTAAGGGCTCTTAAGGAGGAGAACCAGGCTCTCAAAGAATCGGTGGAAAAAATGTCTCTCACAGAGGTGTCCCTCAGAAACGACCCAGCAAAAGTAAGGTTTTACACCGGCCTGCCAAACTACTTTGTGTTTGAAACGGTCATGTGGCTGCTTTCCCCACATATGAAAGGAGACAAGAGCGTGAAGCTCTCAAAGTTCCAACAGCTCCTGTTGACCCTAATGAGGCTCAGGCTAGACTTGAAGAACCAGGATTTAGCCTACAGGTTTGGTGTGCAGGTCAGTACCGTGGCCAGGACGGTCCACAGCGTGGTCAACATCATGTCCACAACACTGGTGCCAACCACAGTGTTCTGGCCGTCCAGAGAGGAGCTTAGGAAGAACCTTCCATCTGCCTTCAGGTCCTCTTACCCGGACTGTGCAGTGATAATGGACTGTTTCACTGTTGGCCTTGGAAAAAACAGACTGGCCAGATGCCAACTTTCAGCGCTATGGAAGCAACACGCTGAAGTACCTGATTGGAGTCGCGCCTCAGGGGGTGGTCACCTTCGTTTCCAAAGGGTCGCCAGGGCACATCGGTGACAAGGAGCTGGCAGAGGGCAGTGGCTTCCTGAATAAACTTCACGCCGGCGATGTTGTACTGGCCGACCGGAGATTCGATGTTGAAGAGGCCGTCGTGGCACGGGGAGCCTGCCTGAAAATCACAGGTGTTGGTGAAGGTGGCCAGGAGGCGCCTGAAGAGAACCCGTTGGCAGATGCCAGTATGGAGAGGATGTGGGTCCGTAGACACGTGGAGCGAGTCATCGCCACGGTGAAGCAGAGATACGCCATATTGAACGGCCCAGTGGAGAGTCCCTTCACTGCTATGGATCACACCGCTAACATGACCACTTTTGATAAGATAGTTCAGGTGGTGTGTGCCTTGAATAACCTGTGTATATCTGCTGCCCCACTGGAATGACTTACTATGGGGCTGCTCAGCTACAGTCCTAGTGGGCCACAATCAAACCAGAGTTTCAACACTATGAAATCTGTAACACTACAGTCAGTCAAGCCCCTTATTATCTCAGTCCAGTCTTTGAACGATTGAGAAGAAAGGTAAATAAGGATTGAATGGCAAGGATGTACAACATGATGACTATCCTCAGAAACACAGGTGATTGTTCAGTTCTGAACAAGCCCCTAGACCTTCCCCCAGAACATAGACTGTTGGAGTGGCACTTGGCAACATTTATCTGAAATTAAAATGAGGGGCGCTCACAGTCAAGCATTTACTAAATATTAAGCAGTGAAGTGATTATGAAATATTACCTAATGGAGCACACTTTCCTCTGATAAAATAAAAATGAAGAGGGAAAGTGCATTCCATGCAATAAACAACCCATGTTTTGACCTGCTCCTCTGCCTCCTCCCCATGCCATAGTGTCAGACAAAAGAGGAAAAAACTGGTCTGCTCATGTATTCCCACATTCTCATTATACTTCAGCACTTTGTTGCTACATGTGTGCATGGACATGGATGCCTCCACTGCTGTGGCAGCATTGTTTTTGGTGGTGCCTGTTCTGTTTTCAATCCAGTGCACTGTTGCCATACAAAAGGACAAAGATCTTCAGCTATCACTTAAGTCTTCAGTCTTTATAGTTACAGGCCATCCATAGTTGATATCTAAGGATTTAACAAGCCTTTAGGTCTTCACTGATATTCAATCACTTAGGTTTGGGGTATCATTAGAGTTTGGTGGAGTTGTGCATGAAAGTGCAAAAGGAAATGGTCGAGTGAGGGTTCAGGGACCATGTCCAAGTTCAGCACACATGGGACTCAATGCAGTAAAGTAGGGTTTCAACCCATGACAGCTTTGACTTAAAACTGAAGATGAAATTATTCAGGGCAGAGTTATATTTTTAAATGGGTGGTTGAGTGCATTGACACAGTGTTACAGTAAAAATCCAGTCAACATCCTGATGTGGGACTGCATTCCCCTGATAATAGGTGGTCCATTGATGGCAATGCTGGTTGTAAGTCCAGATTTCAGTACTTACCTCAAGTGAAAAGTGCCTTAGTGTGTGTAATATGCAGCTGTAGACACAATGAGTCATTGGATTAATATTTGATTAAAATGAGTACCCTTTCAGCCACTCAGGAACTGGAAATAATGTTTGTCCACACATGCATGGGGAGGGCTTCAGGAGTCTTGCTATATACCCTAGGAATTCCTCCTCTTTTGGGTGTCAGACCCAGTCCTGTGCACGGTACTGACTGTATTGTAGTGCATATGTTTCATGTATATACTTTTGTTTATTAAACACTACATAATATATCAGACAACTTTGATTCAGCTATTTTTTAAAAAACAGTTATTTGAAATATCTCATTTGTCATACTACTGTTTTCTGCACTTGTTTTGAGCTTGTATGTAAGGTATTGTAAAGAATTTACAATATGTATCGAAATGTAGACTATCCTAAAATGTCATGGATTGCTAGCAATGTGAATATTTGCTTTTGTTATTAAAAAACATTTAGTAAAAAAATGTTATTTTTCTGTTCTTAACATTGAAAAATCCTGCATATATTATAGTTAATATAATAATAATATATATTATAGTTAATATTATTCATAATTACTGCCCTGTGACAGAAGGGTCATGGGGCAGTAATTGTTTGAGCATAAAGATAAACTGTGGTAAATGTCATTTAGCAGTGGTATAACCTGGGCAATTGCATCACTCTTGTAGGAAATGTCATATTTAACCTGTAGCAAGCAGGGCTATAGTTGTGCATATATTATAATGTATATCATTTTATCTCATGATCATTTTATTTGCTAAGAGCTTTTATCAGAAATGGACTTTTGAATAAAAACACATTCTCATTTAAAAATGAAGAGGGTTGCAATATAACTTTTTTCTGCAAAACCAATTTATTAAGGACTCTAGTCTTCATTTAAAATGTGAATAAACTATTCACATTTCAAACGATGAGGACTGCAACGTGCTTCCCCCCTTTAAACCCATCTTATTTATTTACGGCGTTAAGCAGAGAGACCGTCCAGTGATGCACGTCTTTGAACATCGTTTTGCTTATTAGAAGGTAAGACTCACTCCAGAAGTCAGAGTGTATAAGCAAGAATGAAATATTCTGTTTCTGGGATTGCGGGGCAGTACCCTATACGGCATTACACAATTATACAACTATTACAAACACTACATGCCACGTATATAGCGTTCGGTAAGGGGGAGCGATGGCTGATGTGGAAAAACTACACAAACTAATCTTTGAAATATTACAAATGTATATTAGAATATTTTTAGAGCATTATAAAGATTTGCGTTGTATTCATGAAATATCAGTCATTTTCATAGCTGAAAATCTGCACGAGGTTTGCGTTTTTATCTGTAGGAAGCCCCGCCTAGAGTATGTGGAGCGCTGACGTGCATTGGGCCTTCACGTGACTCCTCTGGAATGTTAACAATGCAGTAAGTGTCCAACTTTGTACTGGATTCTAATTCCGATAGTTGGGAGAAAATGGAGTCTCATCTCATTCAAGTCAGCCCGTACTTCAAATAAATACTAACCAGACTTCTGACATCACGAAACGTTACTGAACGACGAAGGCTTTGGAGTGAAGGTAATTGTGGTTTTACTTATATCACTGTTTAGTTTATTCTGACTAGCTACCTTCCATGGCTGTTCAGGTAAGTAGGAATTACTGTAGCTACATACCGTGCAGAAAATGTAATTATTACAAGTTTAAAAGTGTGCGTACGCACTCAAAAAGTTTTACAAAGGAACCTTGATATGTTTTCTGTTATTAATATAGGACAGTGAATGCGAGCCCTGTATAACTTTAACCACATATGGAGAAGCACAGTGAGATCGCAGATAGAACTCCAATTTCTCCTTAAACTGGAATGTTGGGCTCCATCTGAGGAGCTGCGTTCTTACGGTCGACTATTGCACAAAAAGTTTCAGCACACTGAAGAAGCTCTTCCACCTTTGCTGTTTGCTCGGTTTATCTACAATTGTTCTTAAATCATATCAGAACACCCAGGAGTTTACGGAATCTTAAGTGGAATCAAAATGAATATTTTTTTTTCTGAGACCGTCTTCACGATAATAGTATATGGAGGGTTTTGTTTTCAGGAGGCACGGAGGGTGAAGGGGAGGGGGGGAACAAAGCACTGTTTGACATAATCAGACCTTTAAGTATTGTTTAAAGTAGAATGTAGGTGTGAGACAGTGAAACAGAGTCCACCGTTACATTGTGTTTTTAAACGAATGAAATTCTTGTCTGACTTTGTTGAATGTATGCTTGCCGTAAGTGTTATTTCGGGAATGGAGAAATTCCAGAATGGTTTTAAAGTTGTGGGGAGAGATGTGGAGGTGACCATCATTGCCTTTATTATCATAAGGCTGTTCTATATTTTTTTTATTTTTATCTTGTTAGTCTTATAAAACAACCCTAGGCTGAAGTGTGCCAGCATTAAACTGTCCTCAAAAAACTATACATGGCACGCGTGCAAGCACACACATACACATGTTTACGTATGTATGTTTGAGTTGATATTTTTTCGTTTTTTTGTGACCTAAGGACATTCAATACAAATAAAATGTATAATTGGAAATCGTCTTATTAAAAGGAATCATGGAATTTCTGTTTTATGATCATATAGTGTTGAATTCTCTCATCACTAGTAGGATTGCGTGTATTTTAAAGTAATAATATTAATAATAATAAGCTAATTTTAAACACCATGACATCTCTGACAGATGTAGTGTAATGTAAAATGATCTTTACTGTACTAACGTAATATTCTGATCGAGTTTTTTGGTTTTATGGCTTTATGGAGTATTTTCAATTGCCTGGTTTATATTGATGCCCATTTTGGCTGGGAAGTATCTTAAAAGAGTCAGGCAGTGGTCAACAAGAACCATTGTGTGTTTACTGTATACCTCCAACTTTTGTTATTGTATTGAGAGGATGTACACACACTGCATAGATAATAGTGTAATTAATGGTAAAAATGTAAATATAAGTTGAATATTTACTAACAAAAGCAGGTTTATCTAAGAACCTGTACTCACAACTCTGATTCATCTCCCACTGTTGTATCACTCTCACTCCAGCTGTGATAATTACAGATTGTACTTTAAGATAGATAGTTACTCCCATTGAAGCATCATGGTAATGCTTTTGGTTGGAGGCTGACATTTACTCAGTTTTAACACTATTTCTCAGATTGGTATCAGACTGTATCATTTTACTTCAGATGACCATTTTGGTACCAGGAATGAGAATGTATGTGCTGTACTTGTACTGTGAAGAGAACTGTTATATTTTTTATTTTACCAAAAGTGAAATAACACAAAACAGTGTCTTGCTGAACTATAGAATATCCCAGGGTCCCATAGTATTTCTATAATATAGCCTTATATGAATTGGCCTGCCACACAGGAGACCTGTGTAAAGTATAACTCATAAACACCCTGTGGCATTGGGAGCATGCTCTATTTTTATCATTTTTTGTTTCTTTTGGGCTGTTCTGCCTGAGATCCAACGCTATGCAATTTCTTGTCATTACTTGTGGAATGGAATGCCTGCTAGTCGGACTCAGTGCACAAACCATCACAAGAATGAGAGCTTAGCATTAAGATGTTGGAGACTGGGCAGGTCTTGCTCAAGTGGTATGTGCCGTGTTCAGATAAAGAACTTAGTCTTATGTGTTAGGAGCAGCGCTGCTGTTTGCATGTTAAACCCCCAGAAGCCCATTGAAGAGAATGTCATTTCCAGACTGAGAAACATACCAAAACTCTGGAGGGATTTTTGTAGGGCATTGTTTTGCTACTCTTGAAACGGGATGTTAGTCTGATGCAGTCACGGTCAGCCTTAGCCCCCTGGGTCACCGGATCTGTTGGGTTACATCCTGCCACAGCTCTGAACTCATTTGTTATTCAGTTGTGAATTTAAAGGTAACACCTGCGCAACTGCAGTTTTCACAGTATGGAGTTGCCCATCCAATTAAAAATATGAAGCATTAGAAACATTGTTTTGAAGCACTGCTCACCAAAGGAGTCCATCTATGGCTTAATGTCTTTCCTTTGAACACAAGGAACTGCCTTTGTTTGCTGTGGAGTGTAGGAATATCTTAAATTAAACCATGTTTCTTCCAGTGTAAGTGGGAACTAATCATACAAGTTTGAAGCACTGCAAGTGCAATGACATGTTGAGTGTTACTGACTAAATATGAATTTTTCAATAATTACCTAAGGCCATGTGTATGATGGATCATATATCCACCTGGAAGAGTGTCACTGTGTTGTTGGAAGTCAGATGGGCTGTATTGAATTGAATTGTTTCAAATGCAGTGGTGATACATGTGCTGTGAACACCTTTCACTCTGTTTAATTTGTAGTCAATGGTTTTGTGAGTCAGTGTTCAGAATGGGAGCAGATCATACAATCAGTGCAACGAGTTTGTAGATTTACTACCTCACAGAGTAGATAGACCCAAAAGACTTTACTCAGTTAATTTGCCGCATCTCTCATCAGAGCTGTAGTATGTTTATTTGCATTGGCATGTATACACCCATACGGCATAAAGGCATTCAGATATGTGTCAGTGTGCCAGTGTGTGTTATTTATCCTCATTTCCTTGTTTTGCTAACATAGAAAACTTACAGTACTGGTTGGATGGATTGTCAATATGAGTGCCACACGTTGTTGCCTTTCAGTGTGGTCTAATGGTTAATATCAACAGTGCTCGAGGCCTGAAGGTCATTGGTTCAAATTCCTGAGGGGACATTGCACACTCTATTTAATTATTCTTGTGGATATCCTGTTTGGATTGAATGGTTTATACCATTTCAATGGCATGGTGTTTTGTAGCATTCAAACTGGCTTAAAGTTTAACTTAATGTAAATGTCTGCTTGTGTAAAACAGTGTAAAACTAAAACAAACTGATAAACATTCCATTTGAATGGATGAATGTACCTGCTGGTCAGATGTAGAATATAAACTTATCAATGTAATATAAGTTGATGCAGTCAGTATTGAGCATTTGTCATTATTGAACATGAGGGTCACAATGATACTAAAATATAAACTTTAAGTGATGCTTCATTCTTTCTTTCCTTTGCATTCAAAGCACTGGTTGAATAAGGGAAACATTCTCCATGACGTTTCTCTACCTGATAGCTATGTTTTTTATCTCCTCCACACAGATGAAAGCCAAGATGGAGTGGCGTGAACATGACTTTGTGTGCCTTCAAGTGAAGAGGAAGGAGGATGAATTTGGACCCTAGAACATGAATCACATGTAGGATACCAATCAGCTGATCCAAACCACGACCTGAAACAACTACACAAGCAACAGAACTTCAATCTCTTAAAAGATCTTTTTGCCACTGGAGTGTACTACCTACTGTGGTCAGGAAGCTCCAGACCCCTGGGAGAATTGTGTTAGTGCGTCTGATAGAGTTTGTGTGTATGTTTGAATTAGTATGTCTGTGGAGGTGCGTATTAGGGTGTAGAGGGGTGTGTGCATTAGTGTGTGCGTTTATGGAAGTGTGTACTACTGTGTTTGTGGCCCTTAGTATCAGTGTGTAGGTGTGTGTGTGTATGTGTGTATGTGTGTGCATGTGTGTGTGCATTAGTGTTTGTTAGTGAAGTGGAGGAAGGGGACCTGGATCCACCATGAGGCCGAAGACATTCCCTGCTGCCCCCTATGTGGGGAACACCCGACAGCGGCTGCAGGAAATCAAGGAGGGGCTGAAGCAGCCCGCGAAGCTAGTGAGCCAGGCCCTGCATGGAGGGCCACGGGCAGAGGGCGGGCGCGGCGGCGACTGCAAGGGGAAGGACCCCGCCGGAAGGCAGCAGCAGCTGCGGCCACCGCAGAAATTCAATAACTACCAGAACGCTCTGCGCGAGATCCGCAAGTCCCTGATGCCATTCGCCAACGACTCGGGCCCAACCTCCAGCTCTGTGCACGCCGGGGGTGACGTCAACCGGCAGATGTTGCAGGACCTGGTCAACGCCGGCTGTGACCAGGTGCGGCGCCCCTACCTTGTGTGACTTTCCAGTACTTCATTGGTGTCTTAAGTCTGGGTATATGTGTCTTTGTAAGTGAGTGTGGCATAGTGACCAATGAGAAAAGATCTTTGGAATTTAACAATGGGGTTTTACCAAAGGTATGCAATCAGCTGACCTCAATGGAGAGTTACTGTGTGTGTGACTGAAAGTGTAGGGTGGAGGATGGATGTGTAGGGGATATTGAGAAGGTGGGCTGCAGGAGAGAGTGAGGAAAAAGTGAGACGTAAAGAGATGGATAATCAGGAGCTTGCTGTGAGCAGCCTCCCTCTGAGACCCCAGCTCAGCAGAGGGAAGAGCCGCAGACATGTCTCTGTGAATCACACAAGGTCATTTAAAGTAGATGTAAGCCTGGGACATGTATGTTAAAGTTAGAAAACAAGATGGGTACCTCAGGAGCTTCTGCTGTTAAGACTGTGTAGAGATTGATCTGGCTTTTTTCATAACCAGGCAATAATCTGTCAGAAAGGTCAATTTCAGCTGACATTGGCATATTTTGAAATAGAACGGGTGAACGTTTTTTTGAAGACACATCTCACCCAGCAATATTTCCTGACAACAGCAAGCAAGAAAAGTAGGGCATTCGGCAGCTTCTCAACTATTAGGAGTCTAAATGCTTTAGAATGTCTCCTTAACGTTGCGCACTTGTAAACAGCTCAGCCAAAGCCCGTTTCAGAATGCTATAGCAACCAAAAATATCAAACATTAAAACAGCACCACCCAAAAGTTGTAAAAAAAGCATGAGTGCACATATTTGTAAGATTTTTGTGGTTTGTTGTAGTATAAACTAATCTCAATATGAACACTGTAAATGCCAGCTGGAGGAATGCTTTTTGTACTGCAATCTTTACATAGTTAATTGGGTATATGGCTACTTCTTTCCATCTGTACTAGCTCCCCTTTTAAAGCTTCTGTTCTCTTTAAAAGCTATGTCATCCACAAGGCCTTGCAAACACTGCTTTTTATTGTAGTTTGTATGTATCCTGGCATACATTTTAAAAGTGATAGAAATACATTTTAATGCACAAGCAGAGGAGCTTTAATGCAGGTTCTGCCCAGCATTCCTGTTGGAATGGCCAGATAATGAGCTTTCTGTGTGGTTCAGTACTCAGTAGTTGAGGTCCAATGCTTGGAATTTGTTCTGTGTTTATAGTTCAATTGTTTTCCTTGGGGGAAAAGTAGGAAGAATGTATTGTCCTATCAAACAGCTGTGTGTACCATCAACGTTCTTTTAAAGCTGTGCTTTTTCATTTCCTGGAGATAAACAGACATCACTTGATTCAAGTTGGTTTAGGCTGTCACATAAGTGAAGAAAATGTAATTAAATATTAATGTAGAGATACTGAATTCAGAGTTATGGACATATCAGTAAACAGAGTGTCATATGAACCCTGAGGCAGCATTTTTCTTTTCAATGTCAGATTCTGATTTAAGACAGGAATACTATTCGATTAATGCTATTAAAAATTAGGCAAAGGGACATGCCTTTAACCTACAGATTTAAACTGCTGGTGGTAGAAATCTGTATTTTAAGGCTATCCAGTAAGATGGATGAATAGATGGACACATTTAAACAGTAACTAGCTATGACAAAGCTATTCAAATATCTAGCTCCTTGTTTTTATTTTCACTGATGAAAAAGGTGAGTGTTAAACCAAAATTATTCACACTCTCCATTGATAAGGCAAGTTAAAAATTAGCCTCACTTCTATTTTCTACATGTGTAAGGTGTGTTTTTGGAGTGGCATTATACAAGCAACAATGGTATCTACTTGTGTACATGTGATGCGTAAGGTGTCATTACATGCACTGTAATCCATTAATAAATTAGGTCACTTCACATGTTCATTATCATACCACATAGCCAGGTCACTAAAAGGAAAGGGCATGAGCCATGTTATGCCTTTTCAGTCTACTCAAAACTGACTGTTGGCTCAGTGCAAAAGTTTGTTGCAGGACAAGATGCTGATCTGAAACAGTAAAGACAAACATCAGACAAACTTGCTTAAAAATGAGATAACAGTATTGACAAAAAAGCAAACTAATAAATGAAAATGCTGACAAGTAAGGCCCTGCTTGTTGGTTTGTTCGGTTCCAAAACCGAAGTGCCACAGTGGTACTTTATTGGTCATGATTTTGGCTTTGAGTGTCCGTTCCAGAGTTAAGTTGTGGAGTTATGAGGTTTTGGAACATATCTGTGAGTTTGTTCCTGTTTAGTCAGTGTTGTTGCATAGGTGACCTTTGGTGGAACAGACAAATCCTTTATTACTTACACATGGTCATAGCTGTTCATTTTAATCACAGTTACTCAAATATTCACAGTTACATGCAAATAAGTCATTTTTGTTCACCAGTAGCAGAAATTGATGTATCAGCTTGTAAATATAATAAAAATAGAAACAAACAATCTAAGATGTTGATTCATACCATACCAAAATATTATGAAAAAATATCCATTGTTATAACGGAATGTTTGCAATAATGACAAAATGGTATTTTAAATGTAAAATACATTTTCACAAAAATGTCAAAACATATTTAAAATGTGTGAAAATATTTAGTATAAGTGGAAAGTGCTGTGTTTCTAGAACTTAAAGGACAATGTTACATAATGCTAATTGGACAAATGTCAAAATATTAGTCAGAACTCAGAAGAAATGTGATGTGTCTCCTCAGTCCTTCTGATAGAGCACATTGTGGAACATTGTTTCCCCTTAGGGAAGAGGAGGAGTAGGAGAGGGAGTGTCTTCCTGTGGAACGTTACAGTATGCTTATAAACACCCAGGACATGCCAAGAAATGTGGAATTGAGTATCATAGCTTAGCAGACAGACTTGCCAATTTGGCCATCTCATGCGTGTTGCCTGGACTGGGGTTTTGTGAGGTCTGAGAGTGTAGAGGCCTACAGCAGAAGATCTGCCCGAGCCATATTTAACCTGGACCACAGCACAATGAGAGTCTGGACTTGCGGTGTCAGACATCACTGCCACGGGGCCAAAAATTCTGGTAGCTTTTGGTGTGTTTAAACTTAAGTTGTTACATCATTGCCTCATTGCATGTAAGGCCTAAATTGCCTGCCGATTAAAAGGAAGCCACAATTGCTGCAGACACTGGCTGTCCATGGTTTGTGCTTCAAACCCCTGGACCTGACCTTGCCCTGGTCTTCAGGGCACTGATCATGATTTTAGACTTGGTTGGTTAGGGTCTTTGTCTTGTATGCTGAGGCCTACAGTGCGGTAGCTATCCCAGTCCCCAAAACTTCTCACAAGTGAACTCTGAATAATGCAGGTTTTGAATTGTGGGTGATTGGAACCTTTTGAAGCCTGTTCTCTTGAGGTGTTTGACTGGATACCCTGGCAGCAGCGCAGGGTATCCAGACAGCAGTGGCTCCTGTGAGGGACCCCACCCTGCGCAAAGCACCCAGCTTTCAAACAGGAAGCAGAAATTCAATGGCAGCAGGGTGTAGCAGTTCCTTCGGTTCCCCAAGTCATAATGTGACTGTGGAGAATGCAGACTTTTCAATTGACTAAACTGTGAGGCCATCACAGTTTAAAGTACAGAAGGGAAATACTCTTGTTGCCTAATTACGATACAACAGCAGTCATCACAAATCCCGTAAGATGGCAAGAATGGTACTGCAGAGTTCTGTTGCCTCATACTCCATGAATGGGGGTAAGCTGTAACTTGAAAATCTGTGCTAGCTGTTATCATCAGTAGTATTGCTGTTGATGTTGCTGTTGTTACGCAATGGGTGTAATGTAATGTAGTTAGCTTTGTGGTGACTGCTCACTTTTGCATGTGGGGAATGATGAGACACACATGTAGTGCAGAATTCCCATTGTGGGGAAAGATGGCATTGTTAGTGCACGGTGCTCAGTGCGGGGAAGGCCTGCGTCGTCAGCGCAGTTCAGTTTTATCTTTTTTTCATCACATTCCAAAGGCAGCAAACCCTAATGGCTACTAACAGTCTTTGAGTCCCCCAAAAAAAAAATCCAAGGGTCTTCTGGCCTGATTCTTATCACGGCTCCTTATTCCAGCAGATTACACAGCGATGCAGAGGGTTACATAATCTACGAAGAAGGAAATGTTTTAGTGGGGGAGTAGGTGGGAGGGATGGGAGGGTTTGGGAAGCTCTTCCTTCCTTTTTTCTGTATGTAAAAAAACACACATTCACTGTGAGCATGTGTCTCAGAAGTGCATAACTGAGTGTACTCAGTTTGACTGAGTGTACGGGACTGTGCGTTTTTGTGGTTGCGATAATTATAGAACCTAAGGGCTTGTGTGTGTATGTTTGTATGTGTGTGTGTGTGTGTGTGTGTGTGTGAGACAGACTGGCTGTGATATTGGGAACTGGTGATGATGAATTGCATAACAGCACATTCCAAAAGCTCTAAACAGCAACCCTGTGTATCGTCCTTTTTACTTATACTAATCTTTCTTTACTAACGCTTTTTTGATCAATCTCTTTCAAAGTTTTATCTTTGTGCTCTTCTGTCCCTTTCGGTATTTCAGTCCAACACCCCTTTGTTTCTGTTTCTATCCCTCTACTTCTATCACTCTCTACATGTCCCCTTTTTTCATTCTAATCTTTTTTACCTCTCAATCCACCCTTCATCTTTCACACCCTTTCTAGTCTTTAGCTCTTTTAGCTCTATTTTTTTAAAAACTATTTTACTGTATCACTATGCCCCTGCATTATGTACTTCCTTTTATGTTTGCCAAACTCTCTCCCCCTCGCCCTCTTTCTCTCCCCCCTCCCTCTTTCTCTATCTACTTCTCCCCCTCTCTGTCCATATACATACTTTTGACCCTGTCCCACAGAGCAGATGCATTTCTTTCATTTTCGCTTGCAAGGCTGGAATGTGTCATGAAACAAGTTATGAAAGGCAATGGAAAAACTATGATGTATTTCCCACAGCTCTCATTGGTTCTGGGAAAAACCTTGTTATTTGGGAAGGGGTGATAACTGATTGTTTATGCTGTTATAGTTTTGTGGGATTTTTGGCTTCTGAACATTCAGTTGGTTTTGAAACTTCAACCAGTGATTCAGACATGCTGGAGTCTTGCAGTTGAGTGTGATCATCCAGAAGGCAGAGTATGGGCTATCTGTGGATGACAAGCTTGTAGTTTGCTTTACAAACAGGCAGAGAGAGGGAGGTGGTTGAAAGAAAGGAGGGTCTTGAGAGAAATAGTAGGAATGAGAGAGAAAGAGAGAGAGAGAACATGCGCACTGCATGGTAAATGGAGTGTGGAGGGAGGTTGAGAGAAGGGTGGGGGAATTCCAAATAGTTGAAGTCCTTACTCCATGCCGTCCATGGGAATGTTCTGAGCATATGTCATAGCGATAAACAAGGTTGGTGGGACACCACATCAGAATTGTTCAGTTCTGTTGGTGATCAGTGCCTGGGGTTTGGTATCTGGAGCTTTTCTCTTCACTGCAACAGGAACGCTGAGGTTTCTCTTTCCATTGGCCGCAAACAAAGGCCCACAGCGCTTAAACGTGCCTCTCTTCTATAGCAACAACTGGGCGATGTTAGCCTCTTCTGTCAGCTGTATGCAAACCATTTGACCCCCAAAGTGAAAGTGATCATGTGTTCCATTAGAGTTATCCTCTCCTGTCCCCCTCTCTCCCTGTGTGATGCAGTCCAGGGCTGTTATTCTCTCTCAAGCGGAAGTCCTGTCTCTGTTAACTGCCCCGCAACAGTTTTAATGGCCGTCGTACCTGGTGTGAATACGGTAGTATTTATGTAGCGCTGTGAAAATGTTATTTTTTCTCAAAGGTACCTGAAATAACAGCATGATTGGAGGCTTTAACTGCAGAGTCTAACACAATACAAGCCGCTAACACATTCTGACAGCCGTGTTGTGATGGAGCAAAGGATGTTTTTCTAAAGTTAAGTGTTTGCATTGTAACAGTGGAGTATACAAGCCTTTTGTCTCCTTGCTCCCCAGAGGTTATCGGTGAGGTGAATCTACTGATCTTTGAGCCTTACAATTTCAACATGCTTTCACGTATTGCATTTTGTTTCAGTGAGACCCTAATACATGTAGCCGTGCCAACAGTATTCTTTTGTAAGATTTTAAAAATAAACGAAAGAATGTGCCAGGTTACATCATACCATCAGTTTGCAAAATCATCGGCTGCTGAAGCATCTTACAGATTCATTACCATTGAGCATGCTCAGTGATGGTTCTGATTCTATATGACAGTGAAACTGAAGGTTCAAACTGTCTTTGGAAATAGAATAACGTGAGTTATACAAAACTTCTTACATTTGGAATTTGGCCATGCAATGAACTAACTTTGAATAATAAACCTAAAAAATTGTTTAACTACTCATGATTTACTTAACTTCACAGGTTCAGTTACCAATAAGATTCTGAAAAGCAATTAACATCTTTAAGTAATTAAAGCTAGTAATAATGAAAACCATAAAAATGTTCATATTGATAAGTAACATTCTAAATGGTTAGGCCTGTTATTTGAATTGTAGCTATTGTGCATATTTAGCATATTTTAGCATTATAAGTTATCTTAGTTATTTTGATTTACCCAGGACTCATTTCCAGACACATAAGGCCCTATAGCAGCTTTTCTACAGTAGCTGTCTTTAAACTGCTAAGATTTTGGACCTGGGGAATAAGCTAAATTTGTTGAATAAAAACCGTAATTGCACACAGGTGGTTTACTTCCTGGCAGAGGCAAAAGCCTGCCAGACACTGTGGCTCTCCAGGACTGTGGGTGAGTAGCCTTGCAAGTAGCTTCACTAACACAGAGAGTCCCTTTCTTACTTTCCCCGGCCCTTACCATATTTGAAAAGGTTTCTCCAGGCTAATCCATATTCCAAAGGAAGATTCAGCTGCAATAGTTATTTATCTTTGAAGAACTATACCTCTTTTTCTTTTTCCCCCAATTTTGAATACCCAATTACAGTTGTTGGCCCATCTCATTGTCTGAGCAACCGCTGTCTCCTGGAGTTAGAGGGTATTTTATCATTATTTTAAAGTCACAGATAAAAATTCCAGTCATGCCGAGTGCAAACTTGCTGGTAGCATCCCCTGATGGTTGTCATTTAGTCATAAAAAGACAAGGTGGAAGGTATGTGCTAAGGTGTGAATACCATTTTAAGAATGTTCCTGTACGTAAGTGTTGAAATGCCAGATTTGTTGAACAGTGCTAGATTTTCCAATAGAATTAACATGAATATCCATCTGCAATCCAAAATCTCTTTAACCGGAATGACAAAACTGACTAATATTCCATGGTCAGTTCTGTAATTTTCTTTGTGACTTAAAACTAACATTCAAGAAACATCCAAGCAAATGAACAGGTGAATATTTTGGAAACATTACTTTTTGATCATTTTCATGATAATCAAAAATTATGACATTGTGGAGGACACCATTGATTGTAATGGAATGTGTCTTTATTTTACTGTTGCCCAGAAAAACCTAAGGTTCAGAATACTTTGACAGGAGTTTTAAGTCATGGTTCGTTATTCTGTGATGAGAACAGGGCCACTCTCTGGTCTGAGGAGTCAGAATCCAGCGTGTGTAATTTAGTATATCAACACAACTGATAAAAATATCAGGCAGCTGCCAACTTGTCTTACATGCGTTATGGGACTAGTAGTTCCTGTGGTATTTGGACAGAGAAGGCGACCTTGCACCCCACAAACAATCCTGTATGCTAATCCCCTACCTCATGAGCCCTCAACCCCTCAGTTCAACAAATGGTATTTTTTGTGGTTGTGGTCAGCATTTTTAAAACTGCCGTCCCACTTGCCACTGCTTTCGGTGTGTAAAGTGGTGCTCTGTAAAGGGTTCTGCAGTCTCTGCTGATCTGGCCTGAAGGCCTGGAGACTGGGCCCGCTGCTGTCGTATTTGTAGATTTTCTATTTAAAGGTCTCAAACAGGTCGCCGAGGTTCCCGGCGGGGACTGTGGTCGCGCTACCCCTCCCTGGTGCAGGCAGACAGTACAATGCAGTGCTTGTGAGGGAGTGCAGGACAGCCCTGAGATGCCAAGCAAGACTCTGTGTCCACCAGAGAGCCACTGCCCTGTACACTGACTGGGAGGGGCAGGGCAGGCCTGACTAGGAGCCTAATGTCTGTGTGTGACTGTATAGTGTTAATGAGGGGTGTGTGTGTGTGTGCAAAATATCAAAACAAAAATACCTCACCCTCAACTTCACATAAATATGCCATACCATTAACCTGAGGATACACATTTCAATATAGGCATGGTCAAACCGATATGATATGACGAAAGGTATTTGTTTTCTCACACATTTTTCTTTGGTTACTCTTTTAAGACGTAACAGTAATGTATTTGTTCTGTTGTTGTGTTAAATTAAGTGCTGCAGGAAGGTCTTTGGACTCCAAATTTGTGTTTTTTTTTCCTATGGCCAAGGCCTCCCCAATTTAATCAACAATAAATTAATGTAGTATACAAGAAATTACTTCTTTTTTAAAATGTAATTAGAGATATAATTTTTTTGGGATATCGTGACTACTGTATTGGAACACATATCTTATCTTGAGTCTCTTTCCGATATCCAGCCCTGTTCCTTGTGTATGAATCAACATGATGAATGCTAACATTATCTGGTGCTGTGTGGAGTTCAAATTGTTGCTGAATTCCTTAGCGTCAACCTTTTATGCCTTCTTAAAGAAACAGTTCTGTCAGCTTTTTCCTGTGTTTGTGAAAGCAAGAGCTAAAGACGGGCGATCAGGGTTGCATAAGTGGTAACCACGGCTGAGCCTCGCACATGGAGAATCCTGCTTTGAGTGCGGAGCGAACGTGTGGTGGAGATGATATCACAAACAGAGGGGGAAACTCAGCCCATAAGTCTCCTCTGCTAAAATGATGTGCCATTTCACAGTTCAATACAATCAACACCAACGGAGAGTCTCCTTGGAGTCCACAGCTATATTATTGTCATCGTAAGCCCTTCTCATAGATGTTTGGGTTAAAGGAAGATGCAAGAATTCGCACTCCAGTGTCCACAACACACTCCATTTTATTTGAAATTTCCTGAGAGTGTGATCCCTCTGATATGGTGTCCTGTGCACAAAAATTAAAAAAAATATTTTTTTAAGCAAACAGAAGTGGAACATACATAAGATATACATGCATGCTGTGCAATAATTAAAACTTAAATAATTTTGTCTTTTCATTGTTCAGAGGATGTCTTGACAGATCAGTACTTGACAGTGAGAAACAGTCAATGTGCCAACATCAACAGATAAAGACACAAGTATATCACAGTTATGACATCTTTGTGACTGTAGCTGTTTTACATGGTTGATAGTTTATTCATCTCTGGTAGTTTTACAGGCTAGCTTTTACAGCTGAAGATGTATAAATGATGAAATTCAGAGAACCACTATGGGGGAATTAGAACGGTAGCATGAGCTAGCCACTGAGGATGGCAGGATTCTGGT
Organism: Albula goreensis; assembly: GCA_022829145.1. Lineage (NCBI taxonomy): Eukaryota > Metazoa > Chordata > Actinopteri > Albuliformes > Albulidae > Albula > Albula goreensis. Next base: position 30,751,532 of record CM040745.1, read on the forward strand.
AAACCGGGGTGGACAGGGAAGAGTGAGGGATGTTTCATGCTCAGGCTCCCATTGTTGGATTGAAGCAGGGGGCTGGATAGCATGCCTCCCTCTCTCCTCCTCTACCACTAAACCAAATAGTACTTCCCGTGGCCATGGAGGGCGGAAGGATCCAGCCATGCGGCCACATGCATGACCCATCGTCACAGAGACGGGCCAGACCACACAGGAATTCCACCCAGGGAACTCAGGCTCCTACCAGAACAATGACCATAAACAGTCAATGTGTGTTTGCACTTCGGTCTTCTGTGTGTGCGTATGTGTGTGTCATCTGTACGATTGTTTATTTTGGTTGAATTTGTTTTTAATTTTGAAACCATACTGTCTGCATGCCATCGTGTGAGCATTGATAAGAGGACTGGAATGCATTTTTTTAGGAGAGAAACTCTTTTCTCTTATCTCCTGGTTTGTTTCTCATATTTGAGGTGGGGAAATGGAATGTCTAGTTCTGTCTTTTTTTGTTTTTGTTCTTGATGAAACTTTAGCAGTGGTGCAAGAGTTGTCCGCAGTTCCTGCCCAAGACAACTGAGATGTCCTGCTATGATGCAGTAAAGTATTTGTAGTATATGCTGTCAGTTACTAAATTAAGCCATTTCAGATTAAAATATCCTCTGTGGCATCCTCACCCTCCCCCGACATTCACACAGGACTACATGTAACTGTGCTAATCCATTCTCTCACCCTACAGGCCCCAGTGTAGCAGTGTTTATCTTCCCCTGTCTCTAAGCCCCCTGTGCAACCATATTTGTCTTCCTGCCTGCCCCAGTAGCCCTGGTGTAAAGGACTGTCCCTCTACCCCTGGTGTAAAGGATTGTCCCTTGTCTGACAGTGCTCATCTTCTTCCTTGTCTCTTGGACACCAGTGTAACAGTGTTCATCCTCTTCGCCTCTCACCTCAACAATGTGACTGGCCCACATTCAAATGCTCTGTCGTGCTGTTCCTTGTCTCAAATAAATACAGCAGGCAGATTCTTACCAAGAGATTTTGTTCCCCCCGTTCTCTCTCACTCTCTCCTTGTTTGGGGGGGCGGCAGGGGCAGCAGCTGCTGGAGTGTGTGGAATGTCTGAGGGTCAGGCATTAGCTGGAGCTATGTGAGACACGCAGCTTGGCAGTTAACCCTGGGAGAGGAGTGCACTCACAGCTGCTGGGTGGGCCTGTGCCGACTGGACCTGCTTCTGTTTCACCATGTCCCCCCAACACATGTGCTGAGCTGGTTTCCCTTGGTAACCATGGACAGGCCTCACTGTTAATGATAAACTGCTGTGAGAGCTGAACGACAAAAACACCCTGCAAGTGTTGACTTTTTTTTTTCCAGACAGTGGGTCACATGGGGTGGAGAGGAGTGGCCAGTTTCGAGTGTTTAACATTTTTGGTGGTTTTTGTTGTTTTCTTTTCATTCTATGGTTGCTCATAGTTCCCCAGTTTAGCCACTAGTGTGAGACCGACATCATGAGAGGGAAGTAGGCTTTGCTGAATATCTATAGGATGAGATCATTTTCCATGCAACTCTTGGTCCCTGTTAAGGTGTGGGATTTTTCAGCTCAGAAATCTTTTCTAAAATGTCTCTTATTTGTTTTGGCTTGTACTTGATGTCATTGATAGTGATTTATACAATGTCTGTCTTTGAAGACCATGGAAATCACTAGCCAAATATAATTTGAATAAGTCTGAAAAAACATTGTCATGCTGTAGTTAAAGTGAAATTCTTAAATGGTTACTTATGCCTTTGAATTCAATTGAGGTGCAGTGGATAAAGTGCAGAGTCATGGGTTTGAATCCCAGGTGAGACAATGCTACATTGACCCTCAACCTTAGTCTGTATCTCATTTGGTTGGATATTTAAATGTAAGTAGAGCCTGAAATCCACAGAATATCTGATTGGCTAAGCAAACAAATAAACATGTGGAAGCAAAGAGTAAGATACATAGTTACCAAGAAATGGTGGTTTTGTTGTGCTTTAAGCATGATATTTAGCAGACACTCCTATCCATAGCAACTTGCATAGGTTAGTTTTCTTTCATGCAGTCCTTTTACTGAAGCAATTCAGGTTGAGCACTTCGCTTTAGGGCAAATAGCACTGTACCACCTGGGAACTGAATCTGCAATCAAGAATAGTTGTTGTAATATTGCAACACGCTGACTGGACTAATATGACGCTACAGGTCACAACTGCTTAGGATTGGTGTAGAAAGGCCATAATGTTTACCGGCTGTAACTTCAGCTAGGTGCATAGTCTTCTGATCTATTAAATCATTTGTTCTGATCTCCCAAAAGCCTGGAAGATTCTGGATTCATCTCTAGGTCATAGATTTAACCAAATCACTCCTCCACTTTGGGCTAGCACTTTAGAGTAGCATTTCATGGGTCAAATGAATGAGTCTAAATTTAGGTCAGTGGTCGTGTATGACAACACTCTAGTGCAGGGAAGCAGCTGAGGGGCCGGCAAGTGCAGATTTTTTGTGTTTTAGTTTAAATTAATAGTCACTTTGGGCCTTGAAAGCAAGGTATGTGTATTTTGTAGCCGGTTACAAATCGGTTACACATTGAGTGCTTGAATCTCACCTGCATGTATACCAGCACTGATACAATGATATAAGGAGTCTCATCTCTTCTAGTTGTGGTGCACATAGTTCGGGTTTGGAGGTAAATTGTCCTTCCCTGCTCTGAAGAATCCCTGGAGTGTAGCAATGTTTGACTCAAATGCTCTGTACTAGAGGAAGGTGTTGTCTAACTGGAATGCTCTGTGCCATGCAGGAAATGGCAGTGCGTGCCCTGAAGCAGACAGGGAGCAGGAACATCGAGGCAGCTCTGGAGTTCATCAGTAAGATGGGTTACCTGGACCCTCGCAATGAGCAGATTGTTCGCGTCATCAAGCAAACTTCGCCCGGTGAGCAGGGGACTCATCAGTCATGGACATGCAGAAATCTATCCTCTCTAAAGGGGGGGCCATTGATTATTTGAATATTCAGCTTCCCTCATAGAGGGGAGTATAACTGACCTAAGTCCCTACACAGCACACAGTTTAGGAGCATGATTTTGCAGATGGATTTATGTATGTTATTCCAAAGTGGAATTTTGTACACAGTAGTGAAATACAGGCTACAAATTAATTTCTGTTGAAGCCATTGTGCATCATTAAGTTATGCAAGTTTATGTAAGAAGTAATATATGAAACAGTGTACGGAAGTGTATTTTGTCTGTTGCTAGGCACCCTTTCATCGACTGCTATATGAACAATGCTCTGTGTCATTAGAATGTGTTTTCTGTTTAAATCAACTGAAACATGTTTATGGGTTTATATTATGCAAATATTTAAAAGAAAACGTTCAAGTACATTATAATCCCCCTCTGTCTCTCTCTGGTCATCACATAGGAAAAGGGGGCATGCCAAACTCTGTGGACCACAGACCAGCACTGGAGGGACCAAGTGATGCCACCATGCCTCCCTACCACCAGATGGGGGCACCAATGTACGAAGGTGCTGGATATGGGGTGGAGACTGCTTACATGGGCAATCCGGTCATGAACTACATGATGCCATCTTCCTCTGCGCAGAGTGCCCCTCTGGGAAACCCTATGGGAAGGCCCCCAAGCATGGGACCCTACCCCCCAGCCATGTCTGCGCAAAACCCCCCTGGGAACCCAATGTTCCCACCCACCGCTCCACAGAAGGCGTACCCGGGCAATGTGGAGCAGGCCATGATGAGTTACCCTGTGCCTGGCCAGCCACTGCAGCTGCAGCCACCACCACCAGGGGGCCCCAGTGGGCCCCATTATGATTACAGTCGAGCACCACATCTGATGGAGCCTTCGGGTTATGGTGTCCAGAGGAGTTCCTCTTTCCAGAACAAGATGGCACCACAGCCTGAAAACTATGTCAACGTGCAGGGCAAAGGCCCCCTGGGGCAAAATGGTGGTGGGTACCCTCCCAATCTGTACTTGTCTCCACACTCTCATCCCCGGCAGTCCAGTCCAACCTCCCACCAGGTCCACATGCTCTCCCGGTCTCCGGCAGGTGCTGCCGCTATGGGCTCAGACTTCCCAGATATCCCCCAAGCCTTACTCACCCCCTCAAGGGCCAGCGTCAACCTTGATCTTTATGACCATCATTGGGCTGCACAGGGCCCGGTCAGTCCGGAAGGGGCCCCCGCCCGGCAGCCACAGGGGCCGTTTAGGGGAGAGGTTCGTATTCCAAGCAGGACCAACTCCTTCAACAACCATCAGAAAGTCAATGTCACCGTCAGGCAAACCATGCCCACAGCCGTCAAGCAGGACCCCACCCTGGGGCCTCCAAACACCATCACGGCGGTGACGTCCCCGCCCATTCAGCAGCCTGTCAAGAGCATACGGGTGATGAGGCCAGAGCCCAAGACTGCTGTTGGGCCGTGTCATCCTGGCTGGCTAGCCACCCAGGCACAGGACACAGCCGATTCCCACGCATACCCAGCAGAGGATGCTTACGCTTTAGAACCAAGCGAGTACTGCAACCCAGAGCCACGCTGTCCACCCCCGCCCTACCCTAAAACCTTGATGCTGACAGGGGCCGGTGCCGAGTCTATGCCTCTGGAGGGGAACTCTATGTGCGCCGCCGTGGACCTCCCCCCTTCCAGGCCCCTTCCTGAGGAGACCCTCACTACTGACAAGGCTAAAGCTGGCAAAGCTGAGAAGATTGTCCAGGACAAGAAGCAGATCCAGACATCTCCGGTACCAGTGAGGAAGAACGCTCGAGATGAGGAGAAGAGGGAGTCTCGAATCAAGAGCTATTCACCCTTTGCCTTCAAATTCTACATGGAGCAGCATGTGGAAAATATCATGAAGACCTATCAACAGAAGCTGAACAGAAGGATGCAACTGGAGCAGGAGATGTCCAAGGTAAGGTGCAGCAAGGAGAGCCTATGTGTGGGTGTAAATGTGTAAGTATGTGCCTGTTAGTATGTCCAGTATATGTTCTCCTATACATTTTGGCAACTGTTTGGTGTAGTAAAGATCTTTATTAAAAATTATACAAATTAATTCATAGTGAAGGTGTGAATTAAAAATAAATACTACCACAATAAAAAACTACTTCCCAGCATGAATTCAAAATGTGTGAATGACTTTTATCTTTGGATATGCACCGGGGGCATGATCAACGAGTTACCACTTGCAAACAACCTTTCGCTAATTAGCTAGCAAGGTGTTATGAATTAAGTCTCAGCAAACAGAAATCCTTTTGTGGGCTGTTAGCTTGGTAACTGACAAGTAACAATATTAGCGTCATGACTAATCATTTAGGTAAATTTCTTGTCAATGCCATCTGTTTCCTCGACAGGCGGGCCTCTCAGAAGCAGAGCAGGAGCAGATGAGGAAGATGCTCTACCAGAAAGAGTCCAACTACAACCGCCTGAAGCGGGCCAAAATGGACAAGTCAATGTTTGTCAAGATCAAGACGCTGGGCATCGGGGCCTTCGGTGAGGTGTGCCTGACTCGCAAAGTTGACACCAATGCCCTGTATGCCATGAAGACACTTCGCAAGAAGGACGTGCTCAACCGTAACCAGGTGGCCCATGTGAAGGCTGAGAGGGACATCTTGGCCGAGGCGGACAACGAGTGGGTGGTGCGCCTCTACTACTCTTTCCAGGACCGGGACTGCCTGTACTTCGTAATGGACTACATCCCAGGAGGGGACATGATGAGCCTGCTCATCCGGATGGGCGTCTTCCCCGAGGAGCTAGCCCGTTTCTATGTGGCGGAGCTGACCCTGGCCATCGAGAGCGTCCACAGGATGGGCTTCATCCACCGTGACATCAAGCCTGACAACATCCTCATCGACCTGGATGGCCACATCAAGCTCACTGATTTCGGCCTGTGCACCGGCTTCCGCTGGACCCATAACTCCAAGTACTACCAGAAAGGTGAAGCAGGGGAGGATGTGCAGTGGGGTTTTTTTCATGGTGCAGCAGTAACATAATAATGTCATTACTATTTGTAGTTATAGTAGTATTCAATTTAGTACATAAATGGTGTTATAGCAGTAGTATCAGTGTGCATTATTGTTGTAATTATATTATCTAATTATGCAGCACAGATCATATCCATGACAAAGTGTAAAGTTGAAGAATGGGACCAAAATATGAGCAGCCAACATTAGTTTTGTAACTGAGCCCATGTCTTTCTCTGTCTTTGGGAGAGAGAATTAAGTCCTCGGTGTACTCAGCTATAGCATTGAGGGTTTGAATTCCTCATGTACCCTCAAGAAAATTACTCCCATTTGATTTGGATAACCTATCAAACATTCAAAATACACACAAGTCCTTGTTGAAGAGTTTCAAGAGTTAAAAAGGTGATGTGACTCAGTTAATGCAATGCCCTTTCAGGGAGCCACATAAGGCAAGACAGCATGGAGCCCAGTGATTTCTGGGACGACGTGTCGAATTGTCGCTGTGGTGACCGGCTGATGACCCTGGAGCAGAGGGCGACCCGTCAGCACCAGCGCTGCCTCGCCCACTCCCTGGTGGGAACACCCAACTACATAGCTCCCGAAGTGCTGCTACGCAAAGGTGAGGCTGGAGCACTAACAGTATCCACACTTACCCTGGAAAAGAAACAAAATCATGAGCGTTAAAATCCTGCAGTGGAGGCCAACTGTGTGTTGCCTTTGGTATGTTTCAGCACTTAGCTGGTTCATTATGACAGTTTCTGCACCTGTGACATACTGACCCTTGGCCAGTTCTGACAGGTGTAGGCAGTGTTTGATGTTTCTTTCTTTTAGTTCCATCTTTCAATACTTTCAATTCTTTCATTCACTTAGACTATAGAAATGGGGTTAAGAATTTTTTTTCCCAATATATCATTGCAGCTGTCATTAATGACATTTACAGTGTAAATCATCTCTGGCAAAAAATGGTCAGTGACAGGCTGTAATCAAATGCATTTGATTCTCACTTTCCCCCTGACTTAAATATATTGTACTTAGAAAATGGAGAGGAATGCTTTTTCATGTCTGCCGCATTAAATACTTGATTCCCAGGTAGTGCTTGTGCGCTGTGTCCTCAGGCAAATGCTCCTATACTGTCTCTGCAGGATACACCCAGCTGTGTGACTGGTGGAGTGTGGGGGTGATCCTGTTCGAGATGCTGGTTGGACAGCCTCCATTTCTGGCCCCGACTCCCACAGAGACCCAAATAAAGGTTAGCCCCGTAAAATATTTTCACACCATAATTGCAGAGCATACCACTTTTCTAACATTGCTTGTATTTCCATAAGCCTCATTCAAGAGAAATGCTGACATTGTTCTGTCACTCTGTTCATTGTCATATTAACCATGCAGAAACATGTGCTGTATGGTATTGACTGTGAGAAATTAGTGTCTGTGAATTGTGTGGGAAGGACTGTGAAGAGAAATGTATGCCTTGCAGTACTGAAAGTGAGGAAATATGTGCGAGTGTATGTGCATGTGTGATGTATTGTATGATATGGAAAGTAGAAAGACATGCACAATCTGGGTTTGCTGAAGCCTCAACCAGTGTCTAACCTGTGAGTCATCGTCCCTCAGGTGATAAATTGGGAGAGCACACTGCAGGTGCCCCCACAGGTGAAGCTGAGCCCCGAGGCCGTGGACTTCATCGGCCAGCTATGCTGCTCGGCCGAGGAGAGGCTGGGGGGCAATGGGGCAGACGAAATCAAAGCCCACCCCTTCCTGAACCAGATGGACTTCTCTAGCAACTTGCGTACCCAGCCAGCCCCCTATCGGCCCAAGATAAGCCACCCCATGGACACCTCCAACTTTGACCCTGTGGAGGAAGATGGGCCGGGGGCTTGGAGTGGGAGCGGGGACAGCGCCAAGGCCTGGGACACACTGGGCTCTCCGCACGGCAAGCACCCCGAGCATGCCTTCTACGAGTTCACCTTCCGCAGGTTCTTTGATGACAATGGCTGTCCCTTCCGCTACCCTAAGCCTCCTGAGCCGGCCCCGTCCCCCAGCAGCAGCACCTCAGGGCCCGGGGAAGAGCAGGCGGAAGGCTGCGAGCCAGTTTATGTGTAGGGATGGACCCTGCCTATCGCTTCCACTCCAAATAATTCAGACACAGCCCGTGGCTTTGTCCTTCTACCAACAATATTTCCCTGTTGGCATCAGTGTGTGTGTGTGTGTGTGTGTGTGTGTGTGTGTGTGTGTGTGTGTGCGTGTGTGTGCGTGTGAGTTTGCATCCTTTCAGCCACCCCACCCAACCTGGTGTGGGACCTGCCCCTCCCTCTGGTCCCCCCGGATTTGTGCACCTGCTTTTTTCCCCTACCTGGAAAGCTGAACTCCGGAAAAAGTACTCAACATATTACAGTCAGCCAACATTATCCAACCTTACAGTGCACAAGAATCATTGTGAATCTAATCAATACTAATAAAATCCGATTTGGGACCAAGCAACATTTGCTCAATGGTCAGGGAGGAGAAAGAGCACAAATGGTCTTGAGAACCTTTGTTTTGTAATCTGCAGGGAAAGAGAGAATGTGAGAAGGGGTAAATGTTTTCAGAACTGTGGTTGGAAATTCTGTTGGAATAAGAGGAGACCAATTTCTGCAATGGATTTCACCTCCACGCCCTCATGGTCAGTTCCCTGGCTTGGATCAGACCAGACCATTACACCAACAACTTGACTGCATCTAAAGGTTTCCAGTCTTATTTTGTTTGGGTTTGCGAGGTGTGTAAATATGACAGTGGTATTTGAGACCAGTGAAGAGCGCAGTGAAATTTGTCTTCCCGCGTTGGTGGTGCCTTCATACAGACACAGCTACAGGCCACTGGTCACTTGTGCCCAGAGCCCTGCTGGTTTGACACAGAGCCTTCCCCTGTGGGGGACAGAGTCTGTAGTCTGAGCAATGCTTCACATTTAAGTCATGCTCAGACTGTCATGGGGGGCTGGGGATGTTGTACAAAATACCACTTTTTTCTTCTTCATGAAAACTGAAATAAGCTACCAAAAGTTAACTGGGTTTCAAAACTTCAGAACAGGTGAGAATGTTCAGTATCATGACATATACAGGCCTAGCAATGTAAAGGACAGGCGGACTCTTGTGTACAGGTATGATAACAGTAACGGACGATGTTAAAGTCCTTCCTTGTGAGGAAAGTGAAAATGTGACCTCATCCCGTTTACAGAGCATGAAGAACCCCACGCTGACCCATCCCAACAGTACAGGACTTTGGCAAACCATGTTGCTGCTGTTCTGAATGCATCTCCTCCCAACCTTACATTGTTCTCACATTGTTTTAACATTGCTTTGATGTTTTTTGTGGGAATGGTGTCTGAATGTGATGCTAGAGAGTGGTCTACACGTAGCTGTCGATCTTATGGGGAATCTTGGGCCCTTTCACCCATTTTTACCTCCATCTATAGAAGAGACAGCATGGAATTCAGAAAATTCCTACAAATGAGACAGACAGAACTTTTTGTTTGCTTTATAAAGCAGGCGTGTCCAGCCAAAAACTAACCATGAGTTAAATTGCTAAATTTCCATTTTTTTTCCACAAATTATATTTCTTGGCAAAGATAGTCCCAAGGTTCTCCTTTATCCACCTCACTGAGCACCTTGACAAATTGCAGGTTCTCTTCAAAGTCAGTTACTTACTCCACCACTGATGATTTTCGGTTCATATTTATAATTATATTTCAGGGAAATAAGAGTGCTAATTAGCTCATAACTGAATATGGTTTTGCAAAGATTGCTACGATTTACATTATTTATCCGCTTAATGTGTTTAGCATCTTGATTAGCAGTGCTAACAATGTACATCCTGAACACTCATCTTAAACATACCCACTTATACAGCTTCTTCATTTTTTTTCCAGAGCAACTGAGGTAAAAGATCCAAGCCTAAGGGAACTTCAGCAGTGTCCTGTTTAACACTGATACCTTTGACCCTTGGGCATTGTCCTGACCACTGCGTCACAGGATGCCCTTTCACAATTCCTTTGGACAGTATTATTATTTAGATACAGAATCAGTTCAATATTTACCTGGGTGCTCATTGAGGTGCTTTGGTTGACACTGGGAGACAGTTTTTTAAAAAACTCAGTGAGAGACAAGTAAACAAAGAAATCGCAGACAAAAAATGTATACGATAGTAAGACAATGTGCAATACAGAAAATATGATATAGTTTTCTACATGTTACAAATATCATTTTTATTTACATTTAATATTGAAATACATTATATATGAAAATATATTATTTCTGTTTATATCTTTTGAATATATTTACATGACCTAATGCTGCTTATTATAATATTTGTTATTATTGTTTCTACTCTACTCTTTCCTTTCTTCTTGTGAAAAGTGTGGATTTGATTGAACAGTTGTGTGGTGTGATGCGACGAGCTGTGTGCCATCTAAACGAATGTCTTGGTGGTGTTTTGGCCACACACAAAGATCAGTGTTTGCGAAGAATGAATGAAACGTTCCTTCTGTTCACTTGCAGGCCGGTCCTGTGTGGACAAGAGAGAGAGTGGGAAAACCAACAAAGAATAATGGTACACAAATAGGAAAAACTATTTAGCAATCAGGAAAAAAAAAAACAACAACCATCAGCTTGCTCTATACAGCAGAGGTAGACACGTAGCTTGATTGTTCAGGCATGTTATATTGAAGTGTTTGGAATTGCGAGTTACACCCCTTTTGGACCATTTTTAAAGTGTTTATGATATGATTTAGTGTGGAGGAAATGCCATTGCTCCAGCTGAGGATGTTTGTCGCAGCATGGGAACAGCACCACTGCATAACTGTGTGGCATCACCCTTGAGTGACATTGTCCCTATGTCACAGAAGCACTGTGTAGTAAAATGAAAGAAAAAAAGAAAATGGATAAGCCTCTGCTTTCAGAGCTGTGTCACAATGTAACAGTGCTCTATCGACTGATGTTTGAATGTTATGCAATGCTGCTGATGGGAGATGAAGGCTATAGATGCAGATTGTTTGCACAGATTCTCTGGTGATTTGAACATTGTGATGTTAGCTTGGGTAGCTATGAAAGCTAATTGAAAAGACCCATACTTTATATTTAGATGAAACGTGTGACATGTATTCTTGCAGATGTACAATGCAAGTATGTACCATTAGGCTTTTTACCACAGAGTCTGTGTTTTCTGAAATCACAAACACAACTGCCACAAAACAGTTAGAAAAAGGCCTTCACCATTTTCACATTGCCATGAAACTACCTCCAGAGATGACGTAGTACAACTTAAGAGCAATGCTCTTCAATAGCGAAATGCATAAGCGCCTGAGAGGTGGATGGAGATGCTCTTCTGTATGAATTGGTGGAAAAAAACTGCCACAGACATACTGATAAGGAACAAAGTTTAGGCTGGAAAAAGAACCCAATCTATTGGGGAGGATGATCTTTGTGGTCAGTCAAAAATCACTCACTGTGTACCTCACACTTTCTCTGTTAGTCTCCATACAGACCAGACCACACAGGACCTACACATGGGAAAGGACTGAGGAGAGGGTTTTATTGGTTTACAGCATGGCTTAACTTGAGAGGGAGGTATCTCCTAAGGCAGAGGAGAATGGTGTACTTCTGCTTACAGCAATCCTTATCCAATCACAGCAGATACAGTCAAGGGATACTAATGTAAATGGAATCTCCTTCCCCTATAGCTTTGGGTAGCATGGTTGGACATGTATGGAACTTCTCTGCCCCACTCCATTGGGTCCTTTCACATGTGATAACAATGTGTGCCAATTCACATTCTTCAAGACAGAGTACTCAGTGAAAACTAGATTAATTAAAATATAAATGATTTTTATAGGCAAGTAATTTTTATTGTGTGTGTTCTTGCGTGTCTCTTGAATGACTTGGAATTTGGTGTGAAAGTGCTGACAGACAATCTTTGACTGACTTAATATCTTATATAGAACTGAATCATTATACAATTTTACTATTTGTGTATTATTTGTATTTTTCAATAAGGGGTTCTGTCTTATATGCCCCCTTTTGATGTTTAATACAATACTGTTGCTCTTTCTGATGTATTTATACAGATTTTCACATATTTTTTTGTATTTTTATTTTCTTCAGTTCCTTCTTGGTCTTCATTAACCTCTATGTCTGTTGTTTATAAACATTAATAAGACACATGTATCTTTTTTTACATTTATGTATGGGATGAGTATTTGTAAAAAAACAAAAAAGAAAAAACAAACAAGCCTGACTTGTTTTACTGTCCTGATACGTGTAAAAAACATATACTGTATGTATAAATTAACTTCAGTATTAATCTCTTGTTGTGGTTTTTTTCTTTTCACTCACTCATTGAAAAGAAAACTACATTCATTGAACATCCATCACACTATGGTTTCTCAGGTACTGTTACCCCATTACTTGATGAATGTTTGATGATCTACAACTGGAAACACAAGACTCAATACATTCTGAGAAACAGTTTATATATAAGGTCAGGTAAAGGTAAAATCAGTATGCTCCATCACTACCGACTGGAGTTAGGTGTTAAAATGTTTAGTATCAGCCACACTGTACTGCCACTCTCACAGTTTAATGGGATGATCATTAACGCTGTTTGCAAACCACCATTTTTTTACATTTTCATATTATAATTAAGGTATTATCCAAAGGTTAGCCAAGATATATAATGAACTTTACTGCAGGCCTGTTTCAGCACCCGCACATCCACACCACAGATCTCAACTCAAGGAGCCCAATGTGCAAGATATTTGTTCTGCAGGGTGCTGTTAGAATGACCCATGATAAGATTTCCATTAAAGATCAACCAAATGTGGAGGAAGCAAAGCTGTCATTTAAATCCATGAGATTTTGTGTCCAGTGCCAGACACATGAGCATAGGATTTGTACTGGGTACTTCAGTCATGCAAAGGTTACGCAAGACCTGAAATCTATTAAACGTCATGAGACACAGCAGTTACTTACAGGGAGAAATTGTTTATACACACACAAAAGAAATCAATCTTAGGATTTCCTTTGGTGGATGTCCTGGAAAATATGATAATCACATATTCTTCAGTCTTTAAGAGGGGAAAAAAGGGTTTGGTATGAGAGGTAAGGTTAAAGCCAAACAACAGTATTTACCACATTCCAGGCCTCTTTCACATGAGTTTAGCAGGACAAATATGACTATTTACATTTTGGTATTTCACTTATCCAGAGCAATTTACACACATTAATTTTTTACACACTGTCCATTTATACAGGTGGTTATATGCTTAAGCAATTTGGATTAAGTACCTTGCTGAAGGTTACACCAGCATTGCCCTACCTCAATTCACTACCACTAGCTCCCTAAATGTACTCACCTGCTGACCATAGGATTTTCCATTTGGTATATAGGATTAAGCTGGTGTCATCTGAAGGGATACAATTGTATCTTTTATTTTTCCTTGAGTTTGTGCAGTAGTGTTATATTTCACCAGTTGGTGGTTATTCTATAGGTCAAGTCCAATTTTTCAGCACCCCTTTCTCAAACTCCTGATTGGCTTTGCATTGGTATTGCCTGAGGCAGAGGGTTCCTAGGCCTCAGTTTCTTTTTCTTCAAGTACCTTTTCTTTTTCTTTTCAATGCATCATGGCTCTGACTACTTTACTTGTGTTTAAATGTTGGCTAAAGTTATACAATATATAATTGTAATGGATTTTCATTAACTCACTTCAATGAATGGATGATATAGTAGTCTTCTTCTTTCTTGTCCTTTATCTATTGAGTGAGAACTCATTTTACTCTGGGCTGTCTGAACAAGACATGGTGCTAGAAGATATGCTAAATTCACAAATCAAATAGAATACCAAGGGAAAGCATTGTTGTCTTAGAGGTAGGTATCAAGGTAATTTCTGTGCGATGGGTCCGAACCACGCGCTCCAACATACCTCGATCCCAAGGGAGCAACGATTACGTAACTTCCACAGAGAACGCACCGTTCTGAGACTGCCAAAAGTCCCCATGAACCCATTGGCCTGGAGTACCGCTTAATCCCACAATGCAGCGCATGGCGCGTCATTGAAGAGAGACCATGATGGCGGCGGTTGGTGCACCAGAAGTGATTTCACAGCTGGAAAGCGCTGCCAAAGTTTTAATGGTGAGAAGTACAACATGATTTTCCATGTGCGTGAATGTATGCGCCGCGCTTAACGGTCAAATCTCGAATTGTGTGGAGACTATGCTTTCAGTTCGCCACAGTTGTTTATCTTGGTCTGTGAAAGCGATGCGTGGCGCAGTGCTATCTCCATCCCGCAAACATCAAGCAAAGCCATCGCATCCCAAAGCTAGCTAGCGTGCTAGCTTCTTGTGTGGTTTCTTGGTCTGTAGCTAGCTTTGTTTCGTAAACTCTCGTGAGGTAAATCATTCAGGTTCGATCTGACACAGGCATTTCGACGCCTCGTATCTCAGTTCAGTTGCTACCAAGCTAGTTATAGTTGTAAGAATTACAGAAGTGCAGTCGCCCCAGCATCCCGATTCCCCGCTCCCATGCTGTTGATTCACTTTTGTTCAGGAATAATCGAGTCTATTTTAACTATCAAACAAACATTACAGTAACTAATTTTGCCATTAGAGGCTATGTCAGAAAGTAGTATATGGGATGAATATATCACTATAACAGTATGTGCTGCCGAATATTAGCATTTTAGGCCACCGTGTACGGTCGGTAGAATTTAGCCAGTAAGCTAGCTATAAGTTGTGAGGGAAGCGCCATGATGCGCTTAGCTAGGTGCTGGATAGCGTGCTAATGAGAAGTAAATTGGTTTTCATAGAACTTTGTTAGATATGTGTTGGTAGTAACAGACAGTACCGTAACTTCTTACAGGTAGAACCTTTGAAGTTTCAAATGCACAGTATCACTTTGCTAAGTTTGCCAAATAACTAGCTGTTACTTACTATGTACAACTGAAACGCAGATGAATGACTCGTACTGCTTGTTTAAGTTTTTAATACATGTTGACTACAGGTCAACTTCACATAGTAGTATATGTTGGATAGGCTTCAGACATAAATCTTTTGTCTTGTTGCGTTTATAAAGCTAAGGCATCTATCAGTGTTTTCCAATATTTTTAATCTTCATACCACAATGAACAGTAGAACCCATTAATGTATTCAGTATGAAGATGTATGTTCTGTAGTGGAATTTTAGAATCCTAAGAATAAAGGTGTAATTGGAGAACAAACTATGTTACTGTAGGGAGGTTGTGGACACACTTTTATTTTAGAGGAAGAGTTTGTGTTGTACTAACACAAATTTTACAGGTGTTCTTGTGGTAGTGAACATTGCTACAGTAATTATTGATAAAGACTTTCATGGGCCTGTTTTAGTTATGTTGTATATATTTGCTGAAATGTGTAGTTCTTGAAACTCTTAACAGTTTCTTTGTCAGGAGATGCATGTGAATGAGTCATACATAAAATGGCACAAGCCCTGAGATGTGAAGTGTTCAAGGATTCAAGTCACCTAGAGGTCTGAATGAGAGATATTTTACCCCAGTCAGTAAAATAGTTGTTAAAATAGAAGTCACTGAAATAGATTTTACCCTGGTTTTAAGGGTTGGTCTGATTCTCGTAAGTTCATTAAATTAGTGCACAGTTCAAGCAACCCTGGGTGGAAATTTCAGATGGAGGATAATCATGTTTTGTGTATCTAATAGTTGTAAAATCTTAAGTTTAAATTCTGAAGTAACCCTGGAAGCATCTCATTAGAATTGATTCAAATTAATACAGGGTAATTGCTATCACATGTTCATTTTTGTTCATATTTATTATTTAACATTACCTCTGAGATTTGAAGTATTATTCATTCATTTGGACCTGATTCATATTGCTGCTGATTAAGATCTGGTTTTCATTGACTACATTTTTTGTCGGCTGTTTGATATAATTGAATGTGAATTTTAGTGTGATGCTTCAGAAATGTGCTTCAAGCTTTGCTTAGTCTGAATAGGTATGACCTGAAGCTGTCTCAGGACTTGAGTTACTGTGACCTCATTTCACCTCTGTCGGTGTGCCAGGGCTTTGGATGGAGCCCAGTGTGCTTTTCTTTAGTACGATTCATTGGTTTATGGATTAGACAGAACTTCTACCATTGGTGTGTGTCCCTCCTCTCCACAGCTCAGTGTGATGTAGGTTTTCCATTTCCACTCTTTTTTTCTTTTTACTGAAAACCAGAACCTTGTGTAGGTTATTACTACTTCAACTATATAGCCAAGCAGAGGGACAGTTTGCTGGACTGACATCCCTGGCAAACAGGTATTGAGTTGTTAATGAGGATTCTATTACATTTATAACAAACTCCATTGCAATATAGGTTATGGACAGTCGATTTTCAATCCTTAGCCAGGTAGACATAAAATGATTTTGTTGTCAGATGGAGTAAGTTTGGCTCTCACATGCTATTCTGGAGCTTTTGCAGGCAGATCACGGGCGCTTGATTGAGCAGAGGAGTATAAGAGGTTATCAATACCCTGTAAACAAAAAGCCGCCCTCTCTCTGAGTAGCTAAGCAGAGAAATATGATAAGCATATTTGTCATACTACAATGGACTGGTGATATGTCCAGGGTGCCCCTCTGCCTTTTGCATAATGCATGCTGGGATTGCACTACCCAGGAATTGATAAAGCAGATTAAGATGATGACATTTTTTCAAAGAATTTTAAAAAGTTAAAACACTATTAACCAATTTCCTGTGTAATGGACTGGTGGCAGCATCAGTATCAGTTTGAGTGATTCCATTTGACATTCGAGGGTACCATTTTGTCATGAGAAGGGTAGACAAAGTGGTCCTGATTTTAAAGCTCTATCCGCAGCTACACCATCTTTTATTGGGGGTGACGCCAAGCAGTTGCAGGCTCGGATAGTATGTGGCGTCTCTGGAAAACTAAGTTGGCTTGGGTTGGTCTCTCAGGAGGTTGTGGTCTTCCTTGTGGACCAAATAAAATCGGAGCACCTCTGCACTGATCGGGATGGTGGGCTGTAAGAGTGGTCTTGTGGAGTTCTTGAGTAGTTGCATTGAGTAACAAGTACCCCAGTGTCTATTTCATTTTCAGTCTGCCACCTGATCATCCCCACACTTGAACTGGCTCAGTGATTCCCTTTTTCTCTGCCTCAGCTGATATGTGGTGAGCGTTTAGGCACAAAATGGCTTCCATGCGTCCCCCATGTGGGTACCATAAGTGTTGGTTGTAAGTTGCCGTTTCAGTGCTTGGCGGTTTGTGTTAAAGATCAGCGCTGTGTACACGTAATCGGTTCTTGACATTATTACTCCAAGTGAATCTGAGTGGGTAGCTGAGGAGTATGTAGGGGAAAAGTGAGATCCCATATGTTCATATGACAGTCATTAAGTAATGACCTTTTCATTCCATTTATTGAACCAAACTGGACTGAACTGAAAATGAGGTAACTCACATTTTTCATTGAATTGAATTAGTTTCAGTACAAGCTAAGCCCTTCATTTTGTTGCATTTGGCTCTGAGTGGTGTGTCACAATTTTTTGGTAGCATCTCCTTTAAATTCTCTGGATTTTTGTATAAGATTTTGGTGTTGGGTTTTAACCATTTACCCATAAATGCTGAAAAGAAAGTAGAAAATTTTAATTTTCAGTATGATAAACATATGCAACAGGTACTGTGCTCTTAATACTATTTTTTTATGGTGACCAGCTTTAACCTGCTTCTAGATCTGTGTCACTGACTTTCTGTGCATGCAGACAGATTTAATTTGATTTTTTTTTTTTTTTTTCCTGTAACCAATTTTTTTTCTGCTTCCATGTTTTAGTTTAGTCTAGGACATCAATTCTGGTACATAGCATTTTGGTATGTTCTGCATTTACATTTCAACTGAATTTTTCTTATAATGTTGAGAATTTGCTGTGGTCAATTTATTTTAAAGTTTAATTTCTTCTTGTCAGGGCAGTGAAAAAGGTAGTTGACCGGTTTCTTCAAATACTGAAGCCATATGATTTAAAACTCAAGAAGCAGACTGTTAGCAGGTAGCCTATACTCATGTAGATTTCATGTGTAACACAACTGTATGACTTAATTAATGAATTAAGGTTTGAATGCTGAGATGTGAACGTTTGGAAAAAAGTGGTAGAACTTGTACTGTGCTTCCACAATATTCTAACCCTAAATGTTTGTTTGTTTCTGGATATTTGAATGGAACCCATCTGACCTTCAGGACGTGATTGACTTTGTTATACAGACCTGTTTAAAGTGCATTTGAGGACTATTCTTCCCACAAGACTCACACAATCACTGTATTGTTTTAAATCCTGGAATCCTGTCATTTGTATCCTGGTTTAAAAAAAAAAAAAAAAAAAAAAATTCCCAGCTCTGAAGTATTTGTCCCCATTACCTCTCTTAACCTTTTACTGTGGCAGTGTGAAAAAGTGAATCGGAAGGAAAATGTATCGCTGGAATGCCCTTTTATTGTTGACATGACATGACCCATTTATGCACAGGTATTTCTTCAAAATAACTGTCTGATTGAGGAAATGCGCTCTGAGATAGCTGGGCCTCGACCAAGCATAGGTCTCCACTGGTTACCATTAGATGGGTGCGGAAATTCTCTGACCCTCCGCATGTTAACAGCAGTACGCCTAACTAGTCCTGGTGGCAAGATTACAGTTCTTTGAGTGTAAAGGAAGGCACATGAAGGACTATTCAAATTCAGAATAAAAAAATGCATGATATTCAACACTGAAAGAACAGCAGAAACACTGGCCACCTTCAAGCGCAGACTAAAGACTCACCTCTTACGGCTACTCTACTCCCCATTCCACCATTGTTCCTTGTAATGTTCACTGCACTTATCTGTACTCGTTTTTAACTGTAATTAGTTTTTTCCTTTTTACCAAGATTGTCGTTCATTTAATTTTGTACTTTACTAGATTAGTCTGTAGGGGGGTCCTGATCTATTCTGTCACCTTTGGCACTTGGGACTTAACCTCTCTCTAGGCTTATCTTTGCACTTTTTTGTACCATTCATATGCACTTTGCCTTGTAAGTCGCTCTGGATAAGAGCGTCTAATAAATGCCTGTAATGTAATGTAATGAAAGGTCTGTCTTACATGCCTATCCTGTCCAAGGGTTGTGAGTATGTGATCTCAGTTGCTGTGCTGAGGAGGCTCATTCAGGGTGGCGTTTATTTGCTCATGGTGATAATTAAACCCGTTTGTGGAATGCGTAAGTAATGGCACATTTCGGTACTCTATGCTCTTCCCAAGGAGCCCCTCTTTTTGACTGCAAACTCCATTCTGGGAATTTATAGCAACTGGTAGTGTTGATAGAGTTCTAGGTTTTTTCCCAGAAGTGGGCTTCCAGAGGTGATGAAAACTGCAGTCCACATTTATAATCAGGAAAACGGCCAATGGGTTTTTTTGTTTTGCCCAGTCAAACAAGTATGGTGTTTAGCTTAATTTCAGAGCACTTTGGTGTGCAGGGTGGTGTAGTCTAATAGTTTTTATTATGTCATGTGGTGTTGTGTCTGATGGTTTTTATTACAGTTCATGCAGACATTTAGTAGACACCCTTATCCAGAACGATTTGAGCGGATTACACTTTTAGACAATGTTCAGTCATGTAGCTGGATATTTACTGAAGTATTTCAGGTGAGATACATTGCTCAGGGGTACAGTGGCAGTGTCCTACCTGAGAATCAAACCTGCGACATTAGTTGTACAAGCCCAGCATGTTTCTTTTGCTCAGTGACTGGTTGTTTCTGTTGCTCAGGGTGTTGTGACCAGTTGTTTCTGTTGCTCAGTGTGTTGTTGTGACTGGCTGTTTCTGTTACTCAGTGTGTTTTTGGGACTGGCTGTTTCTGTTGCTCAGTGTGTTGTTATGACTGGCTGTTTCTGTTGCTCAGTGTGTCGTTGGGACTGGCTGTTTCTGTTGCTCAGTGTGTCGTTGGGACTGGCTGTTTCTGTTGCTCAGTGTGTCGTTGTGACTGGCTGTTTCTGTTGCTCAGTGTGTCGTTGGGACTGGCTGTTTCTGTTGCTCAGTGTGTCGTTGTGACTGGTTGTTTCTGATGTTCAGTGTGTCGTTGTGACTGGATGTCTGTTGTTCAGTCACCAGTCTGGCATTGTGTCTAACAGTCTCCTGGTTCTGCCATGTTGTGTGCTCCTCAGGCCCCGCCGTCCATGGTCAGCACGGAGCAGCGGCAGCATGCGGAGCACATATTCCTGTCCTTCAGGAAATCCAAATCGCCCTTTGCTGTATGCAAGCACATCCTGGGTAAGAAAGCTCCTGAAGCACGATGCCACCTGCAGTTCTCTGTGGCATGTCAGTAACTGCTGCTCAAAGGATGTCGTCATCTGATGACATCTGATGTCGTCCCTCCACAGAAACCAGTAAGGTGGACTACGTGCTGTTCCAGGCAGCCACAGCCATCATGGAGGCGGTGGTGCGCGAGTGGATCCTGCTGGAGAAGAGCAGCATCGAGTCTCTCCGAACATTCCTCCTCACCTACGTCTTACAGAGGCCCAAGTGAGTCCTGTGTGTGTGTGTCTGTGTGTGTCTGTGTCTGTGTCTGTGTCTGTGTCTGTGTCTGTGTCTGTGTGTGTGTGTGTGTGTGTGTGTGTGTGTGTGTGTGTGTGTGTGTGTGTGTGTGTGTGTGTGTGTGTGTGTGTGTGTGTGACACACACGCACCGACAAGCCTGGGTGATTCCTTGCCTCAGTTTTATACCATCCCAGGTGATTCCTCTCTGAGTACATGTGTGCTAGTATAGACTCACAAGTAGATGTATTTCCTTAGAACACTGTCTTAAAACAGAACTGAGGCCCACTTGCCAGATCCCAGTGCCTCAGTGTTGATAATGGCTGTTTATAATGCCCGTTCACTCACAGCTCCTCTCTGTCCTGTTCACTAGCCTGCAGAAGTATGTCCGGGAGCAGATCCTTCTGGCAGTGGCGGTCATTGTGAAGCGAGGCTCGCTGGACAAGTCCATTGACTGCAAAGGCATTTTTCACGAAGTCAGCCAGCTGATCAGCAGCGGCAACCCCACAGTGGTGAGAAAGATGGCCTCGTTGTGTGTTACTGTAGCACAGTCCTGTTGTAGCACCGCTCAATGTGCTGCACAGCAATGCAGCCCCACACTGTGAGACTCTGCGGCACATCGCCTCTGTATCCCTACAGTCATACTCTAACCATTTCCTGTGAAATAGTCTTCCAGCTACATACCATTTCACTGTAACATACACCAACACTGTAAAACTCCATAGCCCTGTTGTAACATAGTATACAGTAAATCAGTCACATAGTCACATACAGACTGTGTGATTCCCAACACAGTCCTACTGCATAACAGCTTATTGTGAAATAGGCATGCAGTTGTACTGCTTATCTATAACACAACCCAGCAGAAGTCCTCATTTAAATTTGATTTCATTAAAAGTGTTTTTATTTGCATGGCCTCTAACATGCATACTCAATTAACGTAACCTGAAACAACTTCAAAAAAAAAAAACTCCATCTCCCAAATATAAAAAAAGTTACTTTTGTAAGTTATCCTGGATATGTCCAACATGTCATGTTACACAATGCGCAGGCAGCGCTATGCTTACGAATGCCAGGGAATCATTTTCGGCAGAAATACTTGCTTTTATTTATACGAAAAGTGTCCAAAT
The DNA here is from genome assembly GCA_022829145.1 of Albula goreensis. NCBI lineage: Eukaryota > Metazoa > Chordata > Actinopteri > Albuliformes > Albulidae > Albula > Albula goreensis. The sequence continues at coordinate 30,773,179 of CM040745.1, forward strand.
AAGAAGCGAGTAGAGTTAGTGTTTGGCATCGTGAATGGGATGCATCTCGTGTCCAGATTGTTTGGAGAAGCAAAACAAAAAATATATGGATAGCGCTGTGAAATGTGATAGAAAATTCTCTCCCTGTAAGTGAATGTCCCCACAACAGAGCTACTTAGCACCAGACTACACTGAGTCCTCGGTAACTTCAGTCCTGACCCACACCTCTTTTTCCCCTATTCTTTTTTGGTATGTCCATGTTCAATCTCTCAAACAGTAGAGGTAATATGACTGTGATGTTTCCAAAAAACCATAACTCATGGCACCATGACACATAGAAAGTGACATTCATTTATTAGAGGGTTAGACCATTTGCAGTGAGATTTCTTTAGTTGCATAAATAAGTGAAGTTTGAGCCCTCCCTGTGAAGTCTGTGAAATGTAATTAGTCAAAATAATGTGATTTCATAACTACTTACAATATTTTTCCCCTTATGTTGGTTGAAAGTATGATGTCCCATTTGAAACATGGTTCTGACTTTTCTTGCAACCCCTTGTTCATGTTCAATGAAGGTGTTAAGAGTGAACTATTGTACCAAGACAGGGGTCCCCAGCTAGTCATTTTTTTTTAGGGCTCCCCTCACTGCACCTTGTTGGTTTTCTGCTTTATCCAGAGAGTAGACTGCCCCCTACTGGCTGATCAGTACTCCTTTCACCAGCAGTCTGGTTTTCCCAGGAGGTCTGCAATGAAAGTAGAACCCTGCATCCACAAACCTCAATTTTATTCCTGGCCGCAAGAGCACCACTTTGTCTCATATCCACCCGCTGCCTTAGTCAAGTCATACCCACCCACATCCTGAAATATCTTTAACTTCTTGCCGTTCCCATAATAATTTTTCCATACACTCCACAATAACGCTGTTACATATTTTTCTGTGAAATGATAAAACAAATATTACGTATATAGAAAGTTTTTAGTGCTTGAAATGAACCAGGTAGTTTTGGATTACTGTGTAAACACTTTGAGACCATAAGAATAGCCTCAAGACAGTAATTTCTTAATTTTCTTTAACAGAGTATTCAGCCTCATTTAGACAAAAAAAAACCTGTAGGCTGAACGTTGTAATTTTTTATGTGTGCATAAAATACCCTATGCTGCATTTAGCACTGCTCACTACAATTACATTTGAATTGCCATGGAGGAAAACAGGCCCTGGCAGGAGATTGTCTCGACAGGCTTTGTCCCTGTAGAAACCATCAGCAGTAAGTGAACACTGGCTTATGTGTCACTGGAAGCTGGGGTGTGCAGGACATAACACACTAGACTAACCAATGCAGGGATCTTCCTTCTAAGATGTTTGTTTATTTAGTGCTGACTGGCTGAGAAGTGACATGACCTTGGTGATACTTAAACCGCTATAGGCTCGTAAATGAGGAAAACATGGTTTTGCTAGTTTTATGAATTAGGCAGAATCATTTATTATGTATAGTGTATATAACTTATAATATTGTAATTCAGTTTTAGATTATTTCAAGGGATTATAGATGCCATTTTGGCAAAGTTTATCTTCGAACGATATTATACTGGGATTTAACATCCCAGAATAAGCAGGCTAGAGGCACAAGATACAATGTTATAAAGCCGGTCACAGTCAACCCTGTTTTAGAGCAGGTTGGATAGATCATTGATAATAATCTTTTAATAATCTAAATTCATGGAATCAGATATATATAACATTAAAACCAGGTATAAACAGATAATCATATCAGACATGGAGAAACTGCATTTGTCAGTTGTGTTGGATATGAGTGTAGACAGGGCTAAACAGACAGGACTGCTTCTTCTTTTTCAGTCTAGCTTTAGAGCTCTGCAGTTATTGCTGCAGACTGTTCTGCTGTTTCTCTAAAGTCACTAAACTCACAGCTGCTTTCTGCCGTAGTTTGAATCAGTGAATAATTGAATCTGTCAGGTAAGTAGTTTATATATAATCATGGGGTCTTTGCAGAGGCTTAGTCATGTTGTGCTGATGGGAACAGCAGGTGTTTCGGTATTGATGCTGTTGTTACATTTTTGAAGTAAGCAGCATATTTGTGATGCGTTCACAAATCACTGGTGAACTGCAACTTGCCAGGTTTGTTTCACTGTCTCCAGCAGATGGCGCTACTCCCTTTATAGATGGTGAGGTAGTAAATGCACAGCCCTCTCAGATCAAAATAGCCATGGGCCCCTAATAAATCAAATTTATCATCTCACATTTGGCTTCACACTAATTATGGTGTTACTGTGAATAAGTCTGTTTTGGTTAAGAATACATTTTCAGAAGTTATGGTTTATTGCATGTAAAATTCTCTGGCAGGAATTTTTTTTAGATCCTTTTGTTTTGGGGTATGAGCATTTCGTCATTGCTATTTAGGAAGTAAAATGGCCTTTACTCAATTGCTGTTTCCCGATTTAAGAGTGTTAATGGCATAAAAAAACCCTGAAAATTATGTGCTGTGAGAAGTGAGTAGGTGGGTTATGCACATGCAGAGTTCTCACGGAAAAAATATGTGCTTACAAAAACATAGTCATGTTTCTATAATTTCAATGTTAAAGGTCCTAAGCCATGTTGAAAACTATTAAAAATCTATATGTACAGTGTGAAATACGGAGAACCAATTGCAACAAGTTGTGTTACAGCGTAGGGATCATGTGTGCACTGTTTTGGGGCTTTGTGTGCTTTATTACACTTGGTGGCCTTTATTACACTTGGTGGCCATTTTACTTTTTGTCGCAGAATTAAATACTTTTTGTGTCCAATCGAGACCACATCAGATGTCCAAATAGATGTCTGAAAAATGTAATGATTTTTCAAGAAACCAATTGGATTTTATGGATGTTTTTGTATTTTAGTGGATGAAAAACAGTTTAAAAACAGTGGGATTCCAACACTTTGGCTTTGGCCACTGAAGCTTTGAGAGGGTGGATTTGCATCCTCATATATGGGTGTTCTACTAAACTATGGAAAATGCTTTGTGTTTGGACGCGATGTTCAGTCATTTAAGCTTTATTAGAATTTTGTTATGAACTTGAACACCAGAGGATAAAAATGTAAAAAACCTGTAGGCTATAGTACTGTAATGAGAGACATGCCCTGTGTCTGTGTGTGTGTCAGCTGGTGGCGCGGTCCCGAACAGAGCTGTATGAATGGAGAGGGGGCAGTGTCCGGTTCCCCCCGGCTGGCCTTGTAGGGTGTGAGGAGAGCAGCACTGGGTCAGCATGGTGTGAGGAGTGATGCAGGGGCCGTGCTGAATGAGGGGGGAAGGCCTTGTTTTCAGCTGTTGGGCGGTATTAATAGCCACCCCTGTGCTCCCTTTAATCTCCGGTATGTGGATCGGTAGTGCACATATTTGCCTCTCGAGTTTGGGGGGCCTGCATTATACCCCCTCCCCACCACCCAACACCCCTCCATAACACCCCTGGTCCTCATTGGCTCCCTGTAGACAGCGTGTGGCGGCTGAACCTTTGAACTCTCCTCCTGGGTTACAGGCATGCAGCACTCTGACCTCTGCCTGACATTTCTATGCTTGGAGTGGGAGGGGGTGCCAGAATTAAGGGGGAGTTCAATATGTACATTTTTCTGTTCACAGGGACTGGCTTTGTAGTTTTTTTTTAATGTTTGATACAGCTTCTGTTTATTTCTTTATTAGAGCATTCACTGCGTCACAGTGCGTATTGTGGCTGACTTGTGTCTGTAAACCACAAATTACGACATTGAAGTTCCACCTACAATTTTGAATCCACATAGATGAGTGTGTCTGCTTGGCAGGTCCACAGAACCACCGCAGGGCAGCAGTGAACCCAGTGCTGTTTGACATGTAGGAGGGCCTGCGGCTCATCTTTTTGTTCAACTGCTCTTATAGCTGTTTGATTTGTAGTTTTGGAATCACCCTTGACTTGTGTGTGTTTGCCCCCTGTTGTGTGTCTTGCCCCTAACGTTTCTGTAGTTGGGCCCCTGACCTGTGTATGTTTTGGCCCTTAAACCCCTGTGTGTGTGTTTGCCCCCTGTTCTGAGTCATTGGCCCTAAAACCCTGTGCTTTTGTTTGGCCCCCTGCAGCAGACACTGGCCTGCTCCATCCTGACGGCCCTGCTGAGCGAGTTCTCCAGCTCCAGTAAAACCAGCAACATTGGCCTCAGCATGGAGTTCCACGGCAGCTGCAAGCGGCTGTTCCAGGAGGACGCTCTCAGGCAGATCTTCATGCTGACCATGGAGGTGCTGCAGGAGTTCAGCCGCAGGGAGAACCTCAGCGCCCAGATGTCCTCCGTCTTCCAGCGCTACCTAGCCCTCGCCAACCAGGTGCTCAGCTGGAACTTCCTCCCACCCAATCATATCCTTTCCTCCGGTGTCCTGCTCTGCCTCTTTCCACTGCACACAACCGAGCAGCTTCTCCCATGTGCACTGCCTCTGTTAATGTGGGGATTAAGCTGGATCAACTATATTATTCAGTCATTTTGTGTTTTGCGTGTTGGTTTTGTTTTTAGCAGCTTATTTTTGTTACAGAATTGCTGAACCTGCACCACAAGGTTATATGCAAGGACTTGCACTTTCTCAAATACTTTACAGTACAATAGCGGTAAGAAAATGTGACAATCCAATGTCCTTTATAGCTCTAGGTGTTTGACAGCTTGGGGCTGGTACATTGTTCACCTGTAAATCACAACATGCCCCTGCGGGAGGCTCTTTTTGGAAAGGTCCAGCAGCTCTGGCTACAGGGTAGTGATTTCATATGGAAGGTACATGTAAGCTAATCCTATCTGTGTCTCTCTCCCCATAGAAAACACGAATGTGAATGCAATGAGGCTGGTTTGGTGTTGTGGCCTGGTAGATAAGGTGTTGTCTGATGGGTTTGTTTGGTCTCCCTTTTGGGGGCCAGTTGGCGGGGTGTCTGCAGGCAGCCGGCTGAACCAGTCTCCTACGGGAATGCGGAGCATGTGGGATGGCGCGTGCGGCCAAGAATTGGAGTGGGGTGGGGGGGGAGATACGGCACGGGCGCAAGTCGCTCTCCAGACCACACGTCTTTCAGGATGCGGACGAGGGAGGCGTGGATCTTTAAAGGCTGCTGGGGGGTGTCGTTGTGTCTGTCACGGCCGCTCCTTCGTGGAGCGTTGGGGAACACTTGAGGGGCCGCTCCTGCCACAGCCTGTTGGCCCCCTCCCCCCTTGGGGGCCCTTGATAAAAGGCTGCAGTGTGTCCTCCATTCCGGGACCGGGGAAAGGCACGCGCGACATCCGCCCCCGCCACGTTCCCTCTCTCTCTCTCTCTCCGCGCCCGGCCGGGTCAGGTGTGGGCCTCGGGCGGGGCTGGGGTTGGGGGGGTGGGCAGATGACAGAGGCCCCGTTACCCTCACGGGACCCCGGCGTGCTCCTTGTAACCCGAGGAGGCACCGGGCCTGGCACATTCCCGAGATGTTGTTTCACATGTTCACCGCCGTCTCGCTGCAGGGTGAGGACGTCTTGAGTAAACCCACAAACCCCTAAACAAACCACACACAGAAGGCACATGTCTCTGGTGAATTGTGAAGCCTTGGATAAACCCCCCTTTGCACACCGTAATCTCATAAAACTTGACCCTGCCCGCACTGAGTTTTCTTTGAAACTTGTACATGCTGCATATAGCCATGTTTCGTGCAGCCCCATGCATGTGGGTACACATATTGTCATTTCTTAGATTCCCCTTGGGTAGATTAATTTTGCACAAAAATTTCCACATGCTGCATGTAGTCATATGTATGATAGGCCCATGCACACACACACATACAGAGACACACATAGCCCTCGTAAAAATAAGCCTCCCCTGTCTCCTGTAAAGCTGTGGGCTCAGACGCTGTGCTCTGTGTTTGACCCAGACAGTGTCCAGTCTGTGATAAGCATGACATTTCCTGTAATAACAGATACCAAAGAGTCTTTCCTGTTTAACCTGTCCTGGGTGTCTGCTTTCTAAAAGAAGAGCAGGGGGGCTTTGAGTAGGAGTGTGTGTGTGTGTGTGTGTGTGTGTGTGTGTGTGTGTGTGTGTGTGTGTGTGTGTGTGTGTGTGTGTGTGTGTGTGTGTGTGTGTGTGTGTGTGTGTGTGTGTGTGTGTGTGTTGGGGGTGAGGGGCTGTAGCATACCTGTTCATCTGCTGTCTGTAACTGGTAAAGACAGGACCTGATGTTTTGGTATTTTATGTCAGCAGCATTGTTTTATGTTAAGCATTATCATATCTGGTGGAAGTATCCATGAGGGTTGTGTTATCTGTCATTGAAAGTCTGTTTATTGTCCCTGCATTTGTACATTGAAGTTACAGTTAAGAGGGCATCTATTTGGAAGCGTAGCAGACATTACAGAAGTCTCTGGGTGCCAAATGTTTGCTCTTGTGTCCTAGATCAGCAGGTTGGTTCCTGTAGCTGAAGCTGCTGCTGCTGCTGCGGACAGGCATGGGAAACACCTCTAAGTATTTGTACACATGTATTCTAAGTAGCATTGTGCCCCTATGACAGACATATTTTTTTGACAAGCAAAATGTCAGTACATTCTATGAAAGCAATCTACTCAAGCATTCCTCATGATAATAGTACTTATACAGTTGATCAGCAAACAGCAGATGCAGTGTGAGCCATTTTGTGGATGGTGGTATTAGGGGAAATTTAGTGTGTAAAGCTCCAGAGAGCAGGTTGCAACAGAGCTGGAGTGTTGAGTGGATGTTAGAGGGTGATCGGTATTGGGGCTGATGCAAAGTGATGGCACTGTGTGAAGTCCAGACCCAAACTCAGTAGCTGTGCTCATGTGTGTGAGTGTGAGTGTGAGTGTGTGTGTGAGTGTGAGTGTGAGTGTGAGTGTGAGTGTGTGTGTGTGTGTGTGTGTGTGTGTGTGTGTGTGTGTGTGTGTGTGTGTGTGTGTGTGTGTGTGTGTGTGTGTGTGTGTGTGTGTGCGAGTGCGTGCGTTTGTGCTTGTGTGTGTGGGGTCATGTAGAGTTCCTGTTGGCTCAGACTTCGCAGCTTTCTGTGTTTGAGATCAGTTTCATTTTAAAGGGCTGTAAAAGCCGAGGCTTCTCTCTCTCTCCCCCCTCCTCTCTCCCCCTCTCTGTCTCTCTCTGTTTCTGGGCCCCGGCTCTTATAAAAATGTTGGCACCTGTCTGGGGGGTTCAGGGTGAGCGCAGTCTGGAGGATTGCACAGGCCATGTCGGTGAAGGCTTTCATCTGGCATTCCTGTGGGAGTTCCCCTCCCCCCACACCCCCACACCCCCCACAGTCACACCTCCAGTTGCTGCACGCGCGAGAGGAGTCCACACTCTAACCACAGCACATTCCAGCAGAAGAATGGACCAGACTGAGAGTGGGCTTTGTGCAAGAGTGCTTGAGAGGAAGGACTATATAGCCTACATAAGGCTACAGATTTTATCTGTGATGGCACGGATCCAGTGCACTTGAGAGGTTAGCCAAGTGAAAGCCTTGAGTGCTATCAACATTTGAATTGGAAAGAAGAATATTGCTTATTACATTTCTTCTGGGTGGAAAAAAATCAGTTAAAAATGGTTTGCATCTCCCATTGAGATGGTATTGGCTTGAACTTCACCACTCAGCTAGTGAGAATTCAGTTCACTGTTGGAGTCTGCTGCCAGGCATTTTTGTAAAGCTAAGAAGATGAAATTGAAAATGAAGGGGAAAGTGTTGGTGCCAGTTAACACTGGGGCAAAAGTTTCACCAGAGTCTCTAGCTAAATACTCAAAAGGGAAAATTTCAAGAAAATGGTGTGTTAATGTTTTGTACAGCATGTAATGTCCCTATAGGTTACAGTGTTACAACAGACATCTTGAAAGTTGGAAGTGCTTCACTGAAACGGTCTTGCCAATTTGGTAGAATGCTTCAGTGACAGAACTGACAACCCTTTGGCAAAGAGGACCTATTGTGAAAATCGATAGGACCGAAGATGCATTTACTCTGAAGGGCTTCATTAGGCAAAAGTTATACTGCTTCTTCCCTGAATGTATGCAAGTCTGCTGTGTTTGAAGAGAATACCTTGCCAAAATACGATTGTGACAATGCCAAAACCCAAGTGCAAATTGTTTTTTGAATTTGGCAGTAATAGCTTCTCTGTCCTACAGAGAGGTTTTGAGATCTTGGACATGTGTTTCTCCAGGTTGCCAGATTGATTGAAAGCATTGTTTCTCAGAACCGTGGAAAGTTACAGTAGCATGTACAATGCAATAAATATTCATTTGAAATGTATGGTGCAAAATGATTTAAAATATTGCAATCACAAGAATTTCAGCACTAATTTCCATTGTGTTTTATGTCATTTTTTACAGAGTAAAATTGCTTATTTCTGTTTATACAGAATGCTTTGTGCATAAGAAGTAAGAGAATGTCATGTTTTGGGGGAGGGCTGTAATTGAACAGAGAGGGAGGAGTGAAGGGGAGTAGGTATAAGGGAGAGTGGGAGTGTGGGGCAGACACACTCAGAGGGAGGAGTGTAAGGGAGAGACAGACCCACCCCTTGCTTGAACCAAGCCATGGAGCTGGTGCTGTTGACCTTGACTGGTAAATCACTGGGCCGGCACTACATCGCCATGTTCGAGTCCACCCACAACGTGACGCTTAAGCCCACCGAGTCCTGGAGGGAGGCGCTCCTGGACACCAGAGTCATGGACCTCTTCTTCACAGTAAGTGTGCGCTCACCAGTCCCCTGCTGGGCTGGCCCTCTCTCTGCTTAACCCTAACCCTGGCCCTTTTCCTCTCCCTCCCCATCTCCCACTGCCTCTTCCTGGTGCTTCTTCTCCCAGTGCCTCCCCCACCATCAGCTGCTCCCCTAGTTCCTCCTGCTGCTGCTCCTGTTCTTTTGCACCCCCTCATGGTCCTCGTTTCTGCTGTCGCCCAGGCATTGGGACAGTGTTGTGCTCCTCAGATTGTGCTGCTGAGAGGGTTAGCCTACAGGCTTTGTTGACGTAGCTGGGCCTGTGATGGACTGTGCACAGTAAGGTTTGGATTTTGGGTCAGTGCTGGTGGTACCCTCTGACATCTAGATCTTGCCCACATTTTATTCTGGTCCAGTCGTCATTGACTCAAGGAGTTATTGTGTTCATTCAAGACCTTACTTTGCCGAATCAGGTGTTTAATTTTCAGCTAAGAGGGTTGCAGTAGAGGTAAGATGTTAAATGGGAAGCAGTAAGAATCAGTTTGGACAAGAGCAGCATGCTAGCCAGTCAAATGTCCTGGTGTGATGTAGTGAATTGAAATGTAGTTCCAGTAAATTGTGTCAGAACATGGGTTATTTTTTAACACTGGACCTCCTATCTGGCTTCCATGACATTTTGTGCAAGTTTTCTCTGAACCAGCTTATAGAGGGACAGAACTGAGTTGGGCTTATGTCATGTCCACGATTGATGCAATACTTATTTTGTTAAATTTGTCTCAGAAATTTGACATGGCTTTTGTGAAATCTTAAGACTTTTTTCTCAGTTGGTGAGGTTCCAGTTGGTAATTAAAGTGGTGTTAAATCAGAATGGATTTAGTCTGTGGGAGCTGGAGGATGTGGTTTGCTTTTAAAGAGATGGAACGAAGGAAGCAGAACTGATATATTTGTAAAGATGTGTGTGGAGCAGGAGTGGAAATTGAACCGCTTCACACTGGCATGGTACTGAAGTGTGTAACAAATCAGTCTGCCTCCCCCTTTGGTAACACCCAGGACACTGGCCCCAGGGTGATAGATTCGGCCCTGCCCTCCACTTGTACCCGAGTGTGACAACCTGTATCTGTGCAGGACGATTCTGGTCAGTGTATAACCTGCCTCTGACTTGCCTGGGTTCAGTGGAGAATCTGTCAGCTAATGACCTGGGTACAGGCCAGAATCTGTTAGGTTGGCTATGTACGTACGGTCAGTGGGGGCATGCTGGTGATAAGGGTGGATGCTGCCTGGGGCCCGTGAGTGTGTTTGCCTGTGTGGCATGCGTCTGTAATTGATGTCGGGGTGCTCTGAGGAGCTTGAGGAAGCCGGTATCAGTGTTCCAGTGCCACAGGCCTGAGTGGGTGATGTTGTGACAGCTGTCTCAGTGTTACCAGGGGAAGGCTCAGCTGTGGTTGCTCAAGGCCCCAGACGCAACACGCGCCACAGGGTCAGAGGATTACACCCTGACCCCAGGATTAGGGGAGCGTACTAAAGCACGCCCGGCCTCAGGCACAGGGGGGCTGGCTTCCACCCCCGTTTGGGCAGGAATCCGAGCGGGATGGGCCACGGGCTTTGCACAGGAGCATCAGGTTCTGAGATTTCATTTACTTAAACGAGAGCTGAAAAGAACACTTTGGGAGAACAAATAACAGATGGAAATCCTAATGTAGTTTTCGAAAGGTTCCAACATCCCACTCGTTCCGCTCCAGTCTTCTCAACGCACATTAAAGTAAAGTTGCCTAACTAACATTCTCCTCACCAGACGGAATTTTTACTTAGACCCTTTCTGAGGTTTTCTTATGCATATATACAGCCGTTGATTAAAGAGTGTAATTTACTGCAGGGTTTTTTTAAAAGCCAAATTCAGTCCAGATCCCCTGGCCCCCATGCACATAGGATAATTGATCCCCTTAATTTGGAGCAGAGTGTTATACTTTAAGCATGCTCCGCAACACGTGGGCTTGTTTACTCTAAACAGAACCAGGAGGGGCTCTCCATGAATTCTGACTGATTGGTTCTGATGTTGTCGTGACGATGGTTAATTCCCACTGCCTCTCTGTTACTCGAATTGGATTAAAATAGAGGTAGAGAGAGGGCAAGAGGAGAGGGAGGATGAGAATGAGGGAGGGAGGGTGCGGGAAAGAGAGAAGGCTTCATAATTAACAGTGAGACAATATGATATTCTTCTGAAATAATAGCTTTGAAATGCTGGTCTTTGTCTGGCCTCTATAAATAGGCTTCTCTCCGTAGAGGGGCATCCCGGCTTGTTGCCATTCTTCCCCTGTGTCTCTAACTATAGCCCGGCTCAAGGCGATTGGCATAGCTTGCGTGGTGAAGACTGCCATCAGCGCTGCTGCTTTTAGAATCGTGTGCAGCTACCAGTCATCTGGCATTGCTCTTCTTCCCCTCCCTCTCACTACCTCGCTTTTCGCTCTCCCTCTCGCTCTCTCCCTCTCTTTTTCTTTCACTCCCTGTCCGTGTCTTTCCTCTCCTCATTTCCAGAGAATGAATGAATAACACATTGAAGAGAAACACTCTGACACCAGTCAGCTCTTTGGCACGGTAGCTTGCCACGCGCTGTCGCGGAACGACCGTTGCTTCTTTGGCTCGACACAAGTTTTCAGCTCTGAGCGCGTGTGTGTATGTTTGTACGCGTGATAGAGGGCTCCCACTACTTGGAAACGTAAAAGAGCGTAGCAGGGGGGAGCTGGAGCGGATTTGTACAGACGCGTCAGGACGTTTGGAGTTTGGCGTCAGGTGGGGAAAGCGCTGAAGCGGAGTTCTGAGTCACAGCATGCGTTTGGGAGAGCAGGAGTAGGCAGGTCGGGAGATGGCCAACGTCCTCCAGTCTCTGTGTTAGCGGGGCACTCGCACAGATTCCTGCGTACGGAAGCGACAGGCTTGTTTTGAAAGGGCACTCTCAGAATGAGGCGGCCCCCCTGTGTGTCCGTTTACACCTCTGGGTCGTGCGTGTGAGTGTTGGAGCGTTTCCACTCGTACCACTTGGGACCAAGTCAGAGGAAGGTGAGCGCATTTCCTCTCTATTAGGGGAACCCTTTCATGTCAATACACAGATGTCACCTAAAAGCCCTGATTAATTGTGTTTTTGTTGCTCATTATTACTATTGTTGTTGATTATTATTATTAAAAATGAATCTATAAGAGACTTTGCTGAGATAAACTTGTCCGGTGGTTGATGTTTGTCCAGGTGATCTGTCAGGGATCTGCCCTTTTATGAATCTGTGTGGTTCTCTACAGTCTGTTTCACATTTGTGAGGATCAAGAGCTCCCTGTTCTAGTTTATTATTAATTCAGACTTGTGCATCCAAAATGCCATCCAGTCCAGAACAGCAGCTGCGGTGTGCTGACAGTAGGACTGCCTGCAGGGGGAGCTGTGGAGTCAGTGAGGCCCTGAGTGGTCTGTGTGTGGGAGTGTGATGGTCTGTCCCTCTGTCACAGGTGCACAGGAAGATCCGTGAGGACTCGGACATGGCACAAGACTCGCTGCAGTGCTTGGCGCAGCTGGCCTCCATGCACGGGCCCATCTTCCCCGATGAGAGCGCCCGCGTCTCCTACCTCGCACACCTGGTGGAGGGACTGCTGAGCATGATCAACGGGTGAGTATGTCTGCCAGTGCCAGCTAGATGGTGTCCACCATCTACACCATCACCATTCCACACCCGCATTAACCGGGATCTATACCTGAACACCCACATTCTACACCAGAAGTGTCCACCCTCAACACCATCAGCATTCTCCACCAGCACAACCGCAGCTTCATTGAGCACCAACTGTTTTGTGCACACTTATGTTCGGCACTAGCACTAACCAGCACCAGAGTTTAAAACCAGCTTCAACCATGTTCACTTCCAGCACACATTTACACTAGCACCAACCATGTCTATAGCCTGCATGCACCACCACCATTTGTAGCGTGTAGCAACCATGTTTGCTGTCTTTACAGACATCCACAGCTTACATCCGCTATGTTTACAAATAGCACCTACTCCAATAACAGGCAGCAGTAACTGAGTTTAAGACTAGCTTCAACCGTGTTCACATCCAGTCTCAAAGGCATTTACAATCAACACCATGTCTACATCTCCAGCCAGCAAAGATCACGTTCTGAACAAGAACTAGCGATGCTGGCTTCCTCTACCAGCACCGACAATGTTCATAACCAGGCTCAAACATGTCGAGATTCATGTTATAATTGCATGGCCTACAGGTGAGTTCATGCTGGAAATGTACCTGGATACATCATGATTGTCTGAATTGCTTTAGACCCATTGTCATCATTGGCTAGCAGTGCCACATAGTTCACAATGAAATTGTTGTGAATGACTTAAAGTTGTACGCATGCGGCATGGTATGTGAGGCAACAGTGTACCATCTGCACTTCCAGGAATCAGTTCTAATGAATAGAGGCACAGCTGGTGTGTGTGTGTGTGTGTGTGTGTGTGTGTGTGTGTGTGTGTGTGTGTGTGTGTGTGTGTGTGTGTGTGTGTGTGTGTGTGTGTGTGTGTGTGTGTGTGTGTGTGTGTGTGTGTGTGTGTGTGTGTTAAAGAGTTAAACAGAGGTAGTGGTAGGGGAGAGAGACTAGGGCTTTGCTATGATGTATAAATAACTCCTACACTTCAGTTTGGAACTTGTGACTCAGGAGGAGGAATGAAATGGGGGTGGGGGGCAGCGTGGGCCTTCCCCCGCACTGTAATCACCTATTCCTAGTGCTTTTTCCAGTTGCATCATCGGAAAGTCATGGCGCAGGTTACCTGAGTGCGGGCCAAGTAATCTACAATAATCGAATTGTTCTGCTTGCAATTTAAAGTCCATCTGATATCATTTAGAGCAGTGTTACAGAAGGCAGGCCTCGAACGGTCCCGCACTGAGAATACGACTGGGTAAATGGCCCTGGAGGAATGAGGGTTTCCATGTGTGAGCAATTTGGATCTTGACCTTGGTTGAAAAACAGAATGAATTTGCAGGCTAAGCATACAGTATGGCAGCCATTGGACAAAAAGTCTACTTTGTCTATCCCAGAAACCTAATGCAGGCGTATGCTCCTTCACAGTGGATATGTACCTCTTCTGGAATGGTCAAAAAAAATGACACGGCCACTCAATGGGTTCATGTTGGCTACACACTGAGTGAGGTCACAGTGACTGATACAACAGCCCAATCAACAATCCTGTATATTGGTTGTTAGAGTACAGAAGTTTATTCCGAGGTCAAAATATACATTAGTTTTCCAGAAGTGACACAAATAAGTGACATTCGATATGATGTTAACAGGGCTGGTACTGTGTCCTCTGCAAAGAAATATCGAGTTCAGTATTGCTAACGAGCCCCTCAGTCAGAATAAAACAGTGTGCGCGCTCAGAGCCCCATTCCTCAGGGAGTCCTTTTGAACGGTCTCATCTCTAAGCTTTCTGCACAGTGTAACTGCCTGCTTCATTAACTTCCCTGTTGAAGTGTTCCCTGCTGCTGGGTGTTGCAAAGGGAACCTGTGCACTGCAGCAGACAGGGCCTGAGGGCATTGATGCTGGGGTTGATCTACCAGGCAATCAGTCTTTCTCTTGAATGCTTGTGTTTAGTGTTCAGAAAATTCAATGTCACAGAAAATAATTTCAAACCTTCTGGCCATTCATGAAACTGGAAAGAGGTTTTTTTGTGAATTATTTGTGGATCAGTTGGTCTTTCCACATTGTTTCTTTAAATCTTGTTTGGTATGAGCAAAATATATGTGGCAATTCATACTGAAATATTTTAATTTTGGTTTAATTTGATTAACTGAACTTATATGTATATAGTATGCTGATCATAAGTCATGATATTGATTATGTAATTGTAGGAGCTTTTGCTGTAATCTAAATATAAAAATGGCAGAACTGACAATCTTTCTTTTTTTTTTTTTCATTTGGTGATATTTCACTGAATATTGAAAGGTGAAGCTGCGAGTAATTTTGAGTAGAAAGAACCTAATCATGTGTTTACATACATAGCTCTGTGCTTTATGTGGTTATAGGAGTTTTAGAATGTTGTTTGTGATTATCCAGTCTAAAATCTTGTAGATTGGTAGTAATGAATGAAGTGATGATATTTGCAATTGGATGTTTAGTTAATATAATGAGAGTAATGTATATGTAGGTAATGGCTCCATTGGTAAATTGTGCTTAGATAATGAACGCGTATTTTACCAGTTGTGCTTTGTTTTCCCTTTCTTTTCTCTCTCTTCAGGATTGAGATGGAGGACTCTGAGGCAGTGGGAATCTCCAACATCATCAGCAACCTGATCACCAATTTCCCCCGCAGCATCCTCACAGCACTGCCCAGCGAGCTCTTCTCCTCCTTCATTAACTGCCTGACCATGCTCACCTGCTCCTTCGGCCGCAGTGCTGCTCTGGAGGAAGTGGTGAGTGCTGTAATGGGAGAAACACGTTCCGCGCTGCATAAATTTTCCACAAGGAAAACCCAGATCGTTGGAAGGTTGTAATTTATCCATAAAACTTTGGTCCACTAATCCATCATGGCTATGAATGCTTTGCACGCATGAGCCAGAAACTATTTTTTTGTGCGTGCGCGCGTATGTGTGTTTTTGTGCATGAGTGCGTGTATGATATGAAATGAAGGTTGGAATGGGATGTGGAGGCATGCTAAGTGTGTGTCCTGTGGTCTCTGTCCTCACAGCTGGATAAGGACGACATGGTGTACATGGAGGCCTACGACAAGCTGCTGGAGTCCTGGCTGACGCTACTGCAGGACGACGAGCACTTCCCCAGGGGCTGCTTCGTACAGCCCGCCGTGCAGGTCTTCAACTCCTACATCCAGTGCCATCTGGCAGCTCCCGATGGCACGCGCAACCTGGTGAGACCACCACAGCACTGCGTACTCCCGTCTCCTCATCTCCCTTCCATCGATCTGTCCTTCCATCTGTTATTCACCTGCCGTTTTTGGAACAAGTGAAGGTGTTGACCAGCGTGTCCTGAGCAGACAGTGTCCACAAACACTGGCTCTCCACATTGTCCTTGTCATCCCATCCATGGTCCCTCGCTGTCTCTGCCCTTACAGTTTCCCCAGATTATCACTGCAAATGAGAAAAGAGCAACATATCAATAATTGAATTACTTGAATTTGGCAAATTCGTAAAAATCTTTTCTTGGACACCAAGAAATAAGTGGCCGAATTTCAGAGGTTTGTCTGTTAGTACTAAAATGTCAGATTTTTCAGTTATCGCTTCGAATGGATAAGTTCCAAGAAATCTCCCGATTTTACCATTTAATCTCTTTCAACAGTCATTAACTTGCTCACTCAGCCAGTCAGATTTTGGTAGCTGTTTTTGTTTCTTCTCCTTGAGAACAAAACTGCCATACTTAAGTTCAGACAGGGTAAGGATAACTGGGGGTTTGTTTCCTATCGGGTAGCATTCCTATTACATTAGATCACTAGTCTATGGAATAGTTTCTGGCTGAGGTGTTTTTGGCCTGCACAGAGCTTTTTTGTGCCTCCCTAGCCGCTTTGCTCATCAGTACCTTTCCCTGTAGACGGCTAACGGCGTGGCCTCCCACGAAGAGGAGGAGATCAACGAGCTGCAGGAGGACGACCGGGAGCTCTTCTCTGACCAGCTGGCCAGCATCGGCATGCTGGGAAGAATTGCTGCGGACCACTCAATCCCGCTGCTCACCAGGTCAGAGACACACAGAGGAGACCATCCTGAGCCCAGGCCTCAGGCCTAAGGGAGGAAAACCCTGGCTTCAGAAAGTACAAGTCCTACCTAGCATGCATTTCTTCCACCCATGCACTAAAGTAGTGGATGTCTCTAATTAGCTCCCCTACCTGGCTGGAGGGTTTTACTAATTAGAATCAGATGGATTGAAATATGGTAGTACCTCTACCTCCTGAAGCCGGGGTTTGCACCCTTGTTCAGGACTGAGCAGGAGGGAAAGGGCTGGTTTCTGCCTCACTGTGTACAACCAGTTCTGTCCAGTGTTCCCATACTGCTTCATTAATTGAAAATATTTGAATCCTTGAAGATCACAGAAATGTCCTGGAAAGTGTTCCAATATCCCAGTGTCCTTAAAATCTGGCCAAATAATAAATGAAAACCCTTAACATTGAGTGACATCAAGCTAGTGGAGGTACCTACACATTTTGAGGTGCAAAAGGAGCTTTGATTGGCAGTGTGTTGAGTGGTGGCACTGTATGAAATTGTGACCCTGCTCTGTTTTTGTGGCCCAGCTTATTGGAGGACCGCGTAACCCGGTTACATGGCCAGCTCCAGCGGCACCAGCAGCAGCTCCTCGCCTCCCCGGGCCCTGAGTCCGTGGACAGGAAAGTTCTGGATGACCTCTATGAAGACATCCACTGGCTCATTCTAGTTACAGGTCAGCAGCAAATCCCTTTACTGGTTAGATTTAGTCAACAGTTCGTCACACATTCCCTGGCCTTATCAAGTCAGAGGTCAGCAACATGGTCATATGTTGTCTCATTTGTGTCAGCGGCCGTCAGCACGTTTTCTGATAGGCTCGTTGTATTTAAGGTTTACAAACTTTTAATCTTTGGCTCAGTTGTTTTTTGAAAACAGGAGTTTTGGGATTTGAGAGACTTATTAGGGAATATTATTCAGCAAATAATGTTTAACCTATGTTTCAAATGGGGCTGCCTATGTTTTGGCTGGTGTAATCAGGTGTGTAACTATTTATGGGTGTCGGGGTGCAGGCTACCTCTTGGCAGACGATCCTCAGAGCGAGACCCCCCTCATCCCGTCAGAGGTGATGGAGTACTCCATCAACCACTCTACAGAGGTGGACATCAACACCACACTGCAGATCCTGGGCTCGCCGGGGGAGAAGGCCTCCTCTATCCCAGGATGCAACAGGACAGATTCTGTCATTAGGTAAGGGAGCTTAGGACTGTCTCACAGTTTATACCCAGCTCACAACTGTTCTGGATGAGTGTTATTTTACTGTTGGGTGAGGTTATGAGTGGAGGAAATACTGAAGTCTCATGCTCATTACTGCCAACTCCATAGAGCGTAATATTTGGAGTTGTGATCTCTGAACATGGAGTGGAATGCATAATTGTGTTTCTTGTGTGTGAATATAATGGTAGAACAAATATTTTTACATAGCTGTGGATTTTTTGAGTTAATAGTGGACTCTAAAATGTCAAACAGTTGTTGTGACAGACTTATGTTATGTAGAAACATGAAGAGGCAGGGAAGTACAACACAGAAAGATGTGGCAGGAGAGGAGAATTATTTTAGTGAATGGGATCCTTCTGGGACTCAAAGTCTTTGTGTTGTAGTAGAGGGGTATGACTGTTGTAAGGAATGTCACTGATTGTGTGTATTCACGGAGACTGGTATACGTGCAGGATGAGGAGTCTTAACATGGTGCCATCTCCCAAAGCCCTGTGGCCCACTTCACAATGCAACCAAGGATTGTCGAGTTCCATTACGTTCACAGTTTATCCTCGCTGGCTAAAGGCAGATTCTTGCGAAAATCCGGCGCCCAGCTGGGGCGTGGCATGGCACCAGTGATCCGCCCCATGCCCGGGGGGAGGTCCTGCCGGGGGACTGTCAGAAGCTGCTGCCAGCCTGGGAATTTTCTGGCTCAGCCCCAGCCCATGCCAGCAGAGACCCAGGCGCCAGCCAAACCTTTATTATCCCCCATACTACATTATTCAATTAAAACTGTGGCAGGTGGTGCGAAGGCAGGGGATGGAGGATCAAATTCACAGAGAGCCCCACCCCTCTCTGTCTCTCTCCCTCCTCCTCTCTCTTGCTCTCGCTCTCGCTCACTCTCTCTCTCTCTCTCCCTCCTCTCTCTCTCTCTCTCTCTCTCTCTCTCTCTCTCATGCTTTCAATTTCAATTTGCTTTATTTGCAGGACAAGAGTCATATTGCCAAAGCAACCAACAGAAACACAACATATAACAACAATGCAAAATTTGATATGCAATCAAATCATTCTCATCTCATCTTCTCTCTGTCTCTCTCTCTCTCTCTCTCTGTTATGCTAGCTGTCTCTCTGGTGAAAGTTGAATGATTCAGTCATTCGGATTTTTTTGCATTATTAAAAGTGCCCTTTTTCACACCGCCATAAGCAGATGTATATGTCTTTGTATGCGTGTAGGTTCTCTTGGCCATACTTGTATCTATGTTTGTGTATGTGCTGTTGTGTTTGAAGAGGTGGTGTGTAGGCATTTTCTTCTCTGACTCCCACTCGTTTCTCCCACAGGTTATTGTCTGCGGTGTTGCGGACGTCGGAGGTGGAGTCCCGAGCCACGAGAGCCAGCCTGACGGAGCTGCTCAGCCCGCAGATGGGAAAGGACATTGTCTGGTTCCTGAAACGCTGGGCCAAGACTTACCTGCTGGTCGACGAGAAGCTCTACAGCCAAGTGAGCAGGGGCCTCTTTCCATTGTGTTTCTATTGGCTCAGAGACTGATTAACTTAGCTAATATTTCTATCCTATGGTGGCAAAAGGTTTCTGACGGATTTGGTCTGGCTTAGACACTGTGCCCTTTCGTGCACCTGCTCTGTTTGCTGTGGGAATTGTGGGAAGGAGTAACTGACCGTTGGCTTATTTGTAAACATGTCTCTGGAATCTTGGCTGCGTTAACGCCAGGCTGTTTTTTCTGTGCTCCTCTTGGAGGAGTCAGAGAAACTCATTCCTACACTTGTCCTCCTGCAGATCAGCATGCCTCTCAGCATGGCCTTTGGGGCGGACACAGAAGGGGCCCAGTGGATTGTGGGATACCTGCTGGAGAAGGTGATCAACAATCTATCAGTGTGGAGCTCGGAGCCAGAGCTGGCCAATGACACAGTGGAACTGCTCGTCACACTAGTGGAGAGGAGGGAAAGGTGAGGGGGGCGTGTCTGATGTCTATAGCTCCTCCTGCTGGTGGAGATGTGGTACAGGAAATGGGCGTAGGACAGAGGTCTGTAGAACAGAGCAGTGCACAGAAAGGTGGGCAGGAATGGTCAGTAATGGGGCGAGAAAGTTTAGAGGTTTCAGGGTTTCCTGCAAACACCCTTGAAGAACATGGAAGTACTGTGTAAATGTGGCTTAAAATAAATATGTGAAGGTTATTTGGAAAACCGTTTTTATTGAAGGATATAGCATGCATCTTTGGAAGTGTAGCAAAACTCATATTGCAGTAACGAGACAGCATATTTCTTCTGACTGACTAAAACTGATTGTGAGAGCATAATGGAGAACACTTCCCCCTGTATGTATTCTGCGTCTCCCTCAGGGCCAACATTGTGATTCAGTGTGAGAACTGGTGGAACCTGGCTAAGCAGTTTGCCAGCCGTAGCCCACCGCTCAATCTCCTCTCCAGCTCAGTGCAGCGGACGCTGATGAAGGCTCTGGTTCTGGGCGGCTTCGCACACATGGACTCAGACACCAAACAGCAGTACTGGACTGAGGTCAGAGACCAGAGCTCCTCTCAGTCACTCACTTGTTTCATTCAAAGTCTTTGTTACTAGTCTGGTAATGCATATGAAGTTGAGATGAACATGAATTTGTAAAAAAAAAAAATGTTGCCCTCCCCCATCAGGTTCTGCAGCCCCTGCAGCAGCGGTTCCTCAATGTCATCAACCAGGAGAACTTCCAGCAGATCTGCCAGGAGGAGGAGGTGAAGCGCGAGATCATCGCCACGCTGGAGGCCCTGTGCGGCATCGCCGAGGCCACGCAGATCGACAACGTGGCCGTACTCTTCAACTTCCTCATGGACTTCCTGTCCAACTGCATCGGCCTGATGGAGGTGTACAGGAACACGCCCGAGACCGTCAACCTCATCATCGAGGTGTTCGTGGAGGTGGCGCACAAACAGATATGCTATCTGGGAGAGGTGAGTTTCATTGGGAGACGGACAGTTTCCTGCAATTTTGTGTGGTTTGACAAAACTTATGTGATGCGCCTCTTAATGACCTTCTCTAGAACCAGGCTCTCAGCCCTGGTCCTGGTGGGCAGCAGTATATAGTGTTTTTGTTTTCATCTTGAAATCAGAGAATGGATGAAGTTAGTTAATAGTCTAATCAGTTGCCTTAATTGATTACTTCAGGCATACAGTGTGGCTTTCCAGGACCAGAGTTGTGAACTAAAAATCTAGGGTGACCCATATGCAAGCAATTCAAAGAAAGTGTTAAATTAAGAGCATGCAGTTTTACAAATCCTACCTGGGATGGAATGGAACCTACAGCAGGAGTGTAGTTTTTAAAAACGTTACACTGTTCGTGGCTCTGTATCAAACACATCCTCTCTTGATGTTTTCCATTCCCTTGAGCCCAAGTAGTACATAAATGACCTTTGACCTCCAAGCAGAAAGATCTGTAGGGAAAAGGCAGAAAGGAATTGGATGTTTATGTATCCCTGTAATATAATATAAATCACTTTGCTTTTTGCATGGCAAGTTTACCGCACTCTTAAGTCTTGTAATCCCATAAATTTCTTACCGCTTTTGTGTAACTTTAATAGCAGGACTTCTGACTTTTTCATCATTGGGTCCCAAAAATGTTCACTGCCCACTCACGAACCATCAGAGAGGAGCTTCAAAGTCAAGTAAAACATCTCTAAAATCAAACGAACATAAACAGTCTAAAAATACTGTATGTGTGGTCTCTTTAGTTGTTTAAACACACTAGAAAGCCTGGAAGAACAGGTTAGCCATGTATTAAAGAAACAAGAATGTTTGCTGTACTGGAGTAATAGTTCAGACTATGCGAACATCATATTGAATTGGTAATCTATGCCTTTGATTCCAGGGAGGATAGAGAGGACTTGGCACAACAGTGTGGTAACTGGAAGTATCTCTCTCTCTCTCTCTCTCACTCTGTTTGTTGCAGTCTAAGTCTATGAAGCTGTACGAGGCATGTCTGACGCTGCTGCAGGTGTACTCCAAAAACAACCTGGGCCGCAAGCGTGTTGACGTGACCGCCGAGGAGGACCAGTACCAGGACCTGCTGCTTATCATGGAGCTGCTCACCAACCTCCTGTCCAAAGAGTTCATTGACTTCAGCGACACCGGTAAACCCTTAGCGTGTGGGCGCGTGTGTGTGTGCGTGCGTGCGTTTGTGTGCATCCAAACATGAGTGCAAAATCACACTGTGTGTGTGTCTGTCAATTTCGACATTAGTGGAGAAGCCTTGGTGGATATGCATGTTCCAAAATTAGTGCAACATCAATACTATTGTCTGTTCGTATCTGTTCAGGGGTTCGAAGAAGACGCTGTGTGGGAGTTTGAGTGATTAATACAAACGCACTATGTGTGTGTCTGTGCCCTGATGATGTTGACTCTTGATACTGACTGTGTGTGTCTGTGTGTGTCTGCGTGGTTGTGACTGTGTGTGTCTGTGCGTGGTTGTCATTGTGTGTGTTCAGACGAGGTGTTCCGGGGCCAGGAGCAGGGTCAGGCAGCTGGGCGGACCGTGTCGGCGGCGGACGTGGTTCTGTATGGGGTCAATATTGTGCTGCCGCTCATGTCACAGGACCTGCTGAAAGTGAGTGTCGCCATGGTCATGGGAAAAGAATGAGGAACTCAAATCATGTTTCAGCTCAACAGCTCGCTCTATTGATTATAAAACGTCTTTACTTTGTACTGATCTGATTAAATAACCAATTGTGTTGGTCTCTCTTTCCCAGTTCCCCTCCCTGTGTAACCAGTACTATAAGCTCATCACGTTCATCTGTGAGATCTTCCCAGAGAAGATCCCGCAGTTGCCTGAGGAGCTGTTTAAGAGCCTGATGTTTTCTCTGGAGCTCGGCATGACTTCGTATCCTTTCCCCTCGGAGAGCTGGCCAGGGCCCTGCAGCGTTTTCAGAGCATGTAATTGTGCAATTTATGTAGCTGGGACATCGTGTGTAACAGTGTCAGTGTGAAGCACTGGAAAAGAGTGTGACCAATTTTATGTATATTGCTGGGGCAGTATGCATAATTATGTGTTGGTTTTGGACTGAGTGTATACATATTTCAGTGTACAGTGTTCGGACAGTGTATGATTGTTCCATTGTCCTTTTTGGGATGGTGTCCTTGTGTGTGCGCAAGTGAGCAGTGGTAGTACAGTATGTGTAAATGTGTTGGTGAGAAGTTTTGGGACAGCTTATGAGCCAGTGGCTAATGTGCCAGACTGGGATGCAGAGGGTTGGTGGTTCAAGTGCCTCTGTAGCTACACTATGATTAGAGTTATCTCTAATCAGCTGGAAGTCATTTGGTTTAAAAGCATCAGCTAAACAACTGTAATGTAATGCAGTGTAAGAGTGTCATTATGCAGTGTTGGTACCATGTGTGTCAGTGTTTCATAATGCAGTGTTGGTGCTGTGTGTGTCACTGTTTTTCCGGGTGCAGTGTTGGGACAGTGTTTGTCATTGTTTCCGGGTGCAGTGTGTGACAGTGTTTCTGGGTGCTGTGTTGGAACAGTGTGTGTCAAGTGTTTCTGGGTGCAGTGTTGGTGCAGAGTGTCAGTGTTTTCAGGTGCAGTGTTGAGACGGTGTGTGTCAGTGTTTCTGGGTGCAGTGTTGGGACAGTGTGTGTCAGTGTTTCTGGGTGCAGTGTTGGGACAATGTGTGTCAGTGTTTCTGGGTGCAGTGTTGGGACAGTGTGTGTCAGTGTTTCTGGGTGCAGTGTTGGGACAATGTGTGTCAGTGTTTCTGGGTGCAGTGTTGGGACAATGTGTGTCAGTGTTTCTGGGTGCAGTGTGTCAGTGTTTCTGGGTGCAGTGTTGGGACAGTGTGTGTCAGTGTTTCTGGGTGCAGTGTTGGGACAGTGTGTGTCAGTGTTTCTGGGTGCAGTGTTGGGACAATGTGTGTCAGTGTTTCTGGGTGCAGAGTGTCAGTGTTTCTGGGTGCAGTGTTGGGACAGTGTGTGTCAGTGTTTCTGGGTGCAGTGTTGGGACAGTGAGTGTCAGTGTTTCTGGGTGCAGTGTTGGGACAGTGTGTGTCAGTGTTTCTGGGTGCAGTGTGTCAGTGTTTCTGGGTGCAGTGTTGGGACAGTGTGTGTCAGTGTTTCTGGGTGGAGTGTGTCAATGTTTCTGGGTGCAGTGTTGGGACAATGTGTGTCAGTGTTTCTGGGTGCAGTGTTGGAACAGTGTGTGTCAGTGTTTCTGGGTGCAGTGTTGGGACAGTGAGTGTCAGTGTTTCTGGGTGCAGTGTTGGGACAGCGTGTGTCAGTGTTTCTGGGTGCAGTGTGTGTCAGTGTTTCTGGGTGCAGTGTTGGGACAGTGTGTGTCAGCGTTTCTGGGTGCAGTGTTGGTGCAGTGTGTGTCAGTGTTTCTGGGTGCAGTGTTGGGACAGTGTGTGTCAGTGTTTCTGGGTGGAGTGTGTCAGTGTTTCTGGGTGCAGTGTTGGGACAGTGTGTGTCAGTGTTTCTGGGTGCAGTGTGTGTCAGTGTTTCTGGGTACGGTGCAGTGTGTCAGTGTTTCTGGGTGCAGTGTTGGGACAGTGTGTGTCAGTGTTTCTGGGTGCAGTGTTGGGACAGTGTGTGTCAGTGTTTCTGGGTGCAGTGTTGGGACAGTGTGTCAGTGTTTCTGGGTGCAGTGTTGGGACAGTGTGTGTCAGTGTTTCCGGGTGGTTCCTTAGCGCTGGTGTGCAGGATGAGCTCAGAGGTGAGCCAGCTGTGTCTGGAAGCTCTAACGCCTCTGGCCGAACAGTGTGCCAAGACCCAGGAAACGGACACCCCTCTGTTCATCGCCACGCGCCACTTCCTAAAGGTGAGCCCCACCCCTCCATATGCTCTTGTAGCACAATTTTCTGAAAGTCCAGAATTGTCAACTCTAGGCTAATGCTTACTAAACTAAATGATTGAATTTATTTTGGAAATAGTGTACAAAACATTTAATGTGATTACTTGGGAGGAAAATGGGGAGGATAATAGGGAAGTCATTAGTAACATGTGTGGCAAACATATGAAAGGAAGTGCTGAGCATTATAAATTTCCCTTACCACCCACTTTTCCACAGATGAGAAAAACTGGGAGACGTTATTTTCCCATGAACAACCAGAAATGTTTTTCAGAAGTCATTTATTCTGTGTGTAATCAATCAGAATATTAAAGACATATTAACTTGCACCATGCATTTCCCCCTTTGTTGTTTTATAATTTACGCTGTTTATTTTGAAGATTGATGATGGAATGCTCCCGAAAGTTTTACACTGTCTGTCCATTGATGAATGGTGATCGTTTTTTAATGTCATTGTGAAGCCAAATGCAAATTGCACTGACAATAAAGTTCTATTTTCTGTAGTAATCTATTCTTATCTTGGCACATTATCAGCGGTTAAGTTGGCTAGCTATTACTAAATTATTCTCGCTAGCTCTCTGACGGGCTGGTCAAAGCATTGCATTGTGATACGTCTCTGTGACAGTGCATGCAAGCATCCTCTTCCTGATCCATCTCCTGAGTTGCTGGATGCACTAATTTAGTTGCATTGTCAAGTATAATCTTACAACTCCTCTTAGATTTGACTTACATTGGTCATTTAGCTGATGCTTTTATCCAAAGCGACTTACAGTTGATTAGGATAACCAAGGACCAATCCCCCTGGGAGCAATGTGGGGTTAGGGGCCTTGCTCAGTGCCCAACTGCAATGGTGTTCGGCTGTTTTTGAGCAAGGCTGTAAAGAATGTGTGTATTAGGGTCGTGACAGTTTATGCGCATCAAGTGGGATGTTTGACACTTTGAGTTTAGATTTCATTTAATGAGTGGCTCATTGTGTATCTGTCTGTTGCTCCATCCACAGCTGGTGTTTGATATGCTGGTCCTGCAGAAACACAACACAGAGATGACTGTCGTAGCGGGCGAAGCGCTCTATACACTAGTGTGCCTGCATCAGGTGAGTGAGTCCACACAGACAGCTCTTACAGCTCTATATTAGACACATTCAGCAAGGTGAACTTACACAAGTTATGTTCCTTTGTATCTGCTGGAAATTTTCACGTTCTGTCTGTCTAGCTGATTGCATTGACTTAAATTTCGATGGACTTGACAGTAGAATGACTTTCATTTTGAATTCTCTTTAAAGGTTTGCATAAAATATTTCACTTGTTGAAATGAATTATAACAGCAAAATGGTTGTTGGCTGACCTGGTGTCTTGGCATCCTCTTTATTTTCAGTTTTGTTAATATGACCATTTCAGACGGTGGAAGATGTTGTTTAACATATTTGGTGCGCCTGAATGTTTTTTTTGGTGAACACTGGCGAATTTAAACTAAAATTTGCGACCTTGTGTGCATGTGTGTTTTCACCATGGTCTTTCTTGGATAGGCTAGAGTTTAACAATGGTTTGGAAAGTGAATATATCTTTCCTTCCTCATTTTTCTCCCCTGTCAATTGCTGCCCTAACAACGTGGTCCCTCCTAAACTACCATTTCACCATCACTTCCTTTCGGCATTAATGATGTCACTTCCCCCTCCCCCTGTCTAGGTGGAGTATTCTGAGCTGGTTGAGTCGCTGCTCTCCAGTCAGCGGGATGCGGTGATCTACCAGCGGCTGGCCGACGCCTTCAACAAGCTGACGGCCAGCAGCACACCCCCCAGCATGGACCGCAAGCAGAAGGTGGCCTTCCTGAAGAGCCTGGAGGAGTTTGTGGCCAACGTTGGCGGGCTCCTGTGCGTCAAATAACCACCGCCACCAGCCACCAAAACCCCACCAGCTTGCCAAACCATGCAGATGGGAAGAAAATTGAACTATTGAATCATTGCACTGTTGGACAAATGACAGAGCGCTGAAGAGAAAGAGAGAGACGATTAATGAGACGTTTCGTGTGCTGGTTGGGCGTCTGCGCCCCCCTCCCTGCCCCCCACCAAACCCCTCCCAATGTGGAGTGATCCCAAGCGCCCCCACAAAGCACATACATTCAAACACACACACACACACACACACACACACACACGTGCGAAAGCCAGAGGGGGGCCAGGCAGGGCAAAGCCCCCCAGCGCCGTTCACCGCCATTCATCTCTGTCAAAATTTGAGCTGTGCTTACTTTATCAGTAAGGTGGTTTGGGATGAATGCAGAGAGAGTGAATCACGTGTGGACATGTGTGACCAATAGTGGTCAGCCCCGCCCCCTCCATCCCCTGCCCCTCCACCCCCACCCCCACTCTTCCCAGAGTGCCTTTGTTTTCTTGTTTGTGTTGTGTCTCGGCTCAAGCTGAAGCACGTCTCTCAGAGGCGAGCGCGGGCTCCATGGCCTGTTTCACTGGAGTGGCTGGCATGGACTTGGAGAGGACACAGATCGCCATGATGACAAGCCTTATTCTCTGGCACCACCAAGCCCCTGAAATCAGCAGAGGAAAACAGAAAAAAAAACCAAATCACTCTGTCTTCACTAAGGGTGTACATATTTTCAAAAGAAAAAATGATGAGGGGGAAAGGCTAGAAATTTTTTATAAGATAGATGTCAGATAAGCAGACTTTTTTATCGTTGTTATTTTGCCTGAAGGAAACGGGCATGTTTTGATTTTTAATTTTTGCGTTCTGTTTTCCACGAATCTTGCAGGCAGTTTTTTCTGAGGCATTGGGTCCTCAGAGGTCTCTCTCACGTCCCTTTCCTGACGAGGGGGGCGGGCCAACCTCACTAAGCATTGGGAAACAGATGCTTCAGGGCCCCAGTGGACTTGGGCTTCAGGAGAACTGTGGAACAGGCGGTCCCAAACTTGGGTGTGGGGGGTGGGGGAACTGTGGGGACTGAATACACGGGTACCTGAAGCGTAGCTCACACTCTAGTTTTATTTTTTTACCACAGCACCCCCAGAATACACAGAGTGGATGTAAGGTAGTCCATATTGCTGAAGCAATAACCAACCAAAAAAAAAAAAAAAAAAAACGTGGAGGTGGATCTCCTTTACAGTGTGTGGACACCCACACCACACCATGAATCTTTAGCCATGGCACCTGTAGAAGAACCCTAGTACTGCTACCCCTGTTAATAGAGTTCGGAATGCCTAAATGAAATGTATACGTGTATATAAACTTATTATATAAACTTTTGAGTGCTGTTTTTCTGTTAGGTCTTTGCCACTATGTGCCGTTGTCAGCAGTGCGCACCTTGCAACCAGGGTGATACAGCAATCCTGTTCCCTTTTTTTTTTCATTTGTTAATTATATTATTAATAATTATAATTTTAGTTCATTGTAGCAAAGCGCAACCATGTGGAGAAGTGTATTTTCCTTCTAAGAACGCTTTTTTTCCCAAGAGAATTTTACCGTTTTATTTAAATTCTTATTTGAAAAGAAATAGTTGAGAACTTTGTGGGGACCACGCTTCAAACTTAAAAGTGCTTTAAAAACCTGCTCCTGAATGTATCTGGAAATCAAACATTGAACCCATATAACCAACCAGATTTTCTTTGTCTGAAGTGAACTTCAAGGAAAACCTCAAATAAAAAGCAGAAGAAAATTGAGTACAGACACTGTTATTACTTCGTTTCCTGTCGCAAAACAAGCAGGACAGAGCAGTATTGTAGAACAGCCACTACAGGGGCCAGAGTAATCAAGTAACTTCAGACGGTACTCTAATTCTTGTGAGAGCAGCAGCTAGTTGCCGTGAATATGAAATCATTAAACATGGCACGCACCTTGATCTTGGCAGTAAATTGTGACGAAAATGTACTATTTTAAAGGTCCTTAAAACAATGGGTGAATACAATCAGAAATAAGGTCACCTTGTTCAGCTTTCTTTGACTGAAATCTTTCATTGTGGAACATCCAGAATCTATACTTTGTGTGTAAGCACCTTCAGGACACTGCATTGGGTAGGATAACTGTATGCAAATCAAATTAAATTTTGTGCAATGTAGTGGTTTAGTCTCTGTGGCTGAATGCATGCAAGCTGTGTTCCCACAAAAGGAAGAAAATTTAGTTCAACTTTATATGGAACTCTGGGTCTAAAGGTACAAATAAAGGAAATGGAGTCCAGACTCAGATTTGGATTTTAACTTTTTTAATCCTTTGTTAAAAAGATGTTATAGATATATATACACACACACATAAAAAGTATATGAGAAACAAAGGGTTAACACGCTGCAAAGAAAACTTGGGATCTTAAGAAAATTTTGAGATATGTTTTTAAATGTTCACCCACAGTAAGAAACTGTCATGAGTGTGAATCCCTTTGTATCCTGAAAAGTATGTTTTCCTGTTTGGTTGGAGTTACCAAAGACAACAACAAATGGCCTCCCACAGCTGGGAAGTACCAGTGGCCTTAGTTAAGGTAAAAGCTCCCAATTTTATGATCTCATAGGTTTGGATCAGTGGTTCACATATATGAAGAATATTGTTTAGTAAATACGATTGGCCATCCAGATATGCAAGTGAATCTATCTAGCATTGACCTGTAAATCCCAGAAAAAAAGAAAAAAAACAAACATAAATTGTGTCCAAGTTAATCAAAGGCACTGAATTAAATGGCCTGTCAGCCACAGCTGAGTTCACACCATTTGATAAATTATAGCAAAAACTTGGTATAACATGAGATACACAAGGATGCAAGATGTACATTTTGTAATGAACAGCAAACCCATGAAAGATGTGCACAAGGAAGGACCAGGGAAGAAGCTGAAGAAATTCGGCAGGACTGTTTAATCATCTTGGGAATGTTTTGAATGATAACGGGAAATGTCCTCACAACGTTATTGAATTGCAGGTTTTCGAATAAAGTCCATTTTCATAAGTTTACCATTGCTCTGTGTAGTTTATGTAGCATTGGCTGTAAAAATGCAGTGTTTCCCCCAAACCATTCCCCAAAACATTGTTAAG
Source organism: Albula goreensis (assembly GCA_022829145.1). Classification (NCBI taxonomy): domain Eukaryota; kingdom Metazoa; phylum Chordata; class Actinopteri; order Albuliformes; family Albulidae; genus Albula; species Albula goreensis. The sequence continues at coordinate 30,802,592 of CM040745.1, forward strand.
AAATCTTATGTAAACAAAGTTGTCAAAACCATTCAATAATTTAAGATTTTTTGTACAACCATTGCACGGCTGTGCAAGCGCATCCACTTCGCGTTCAAGATTGTCCCTCTTCGGTATCTATAATCAGTTACCTCATAGGGAACGCCCCTAAATGAGACTTGCGTACACATGGCTGTAGTCCTGTATTCTGAAAGCAGGCAGTTTATATAAAATTTTGATGCATTTCTCGCCCGTTTGCTTATAGCTTTTTCTTTTATTGTTTCTAAAGACCGACGAAGGTCGAGTTCCATCAGGTAAGAATTCACAAGTATTATATTATGCTAGTAGCTACTGTTTGCTAACCTGTCTCCATTTTAGAGGCTAATTCAAATTGAGAGTTGTAATGTTCATCTTTAATGAAAGTGGTACCGTTTGTTAGTCCTGTCAGTTAGGTTGCAGAGTTAACAATTGCGTCAACAGTATAAATATACAGAAGTGTGAATGGCACAGAAGCAAGCCGGTCGGTTTAACATTTGTGTAATGGCATTGGTGTTAAGGAGTTCATCGCACAATGAGTGACAGCGACGATGATGTACCCCAGCTGTCTGCATCCACTCTGGCAGCGCTACAAGAGTTTTACGCGGAGAGGGACGGGTTAGCCACCGAAACTACGCCAGAAGACAAGTTTTCTGTCGGAGCTGTAGAGGAGGACTGGGTAAGCGGTGGACACATGGGCTCTGAGCGGAGGATACGGCCGCCTTGACTGTAGTGCTGTTGATATGAGGGTTGTCGGGTGCTAAGGTCCATGTCATAAGTTAGCAAATATAGTCACTAAACCCAGACTATGTTAAATATAATTCTTACAGTCTACAAGTGGCATAACTACTGAAAATAAAGAATGACTGCCTCACTTTTCTCTCAGATATGTATTGTTTTTAATTTTTTTGTCAGCGCATGAGCCAGTTCTGGTACAGTGATGAGACAGCAAGGCGCTTGGCTCAGGAGGTCCTCCAGGCTGCTGGGGAAGGTGGCCGGTGAGTCTCTAGTGTTACTGGAAGAATTCTCATCTGAAGGTCCAACTGGCTGACCTTAGTTATGGTGAATGGATAGAGTTGCGTTTGTACATTCTTTAGGGAGAGGGCATTGTTTGCATGCCAGTGTAAGGAAGCAGGCTGTCCATCAGATAAGACCATCTGGATTGCACAGAGGAAATGAGATTTCCAAATAATTCCAGCCCTGGAAGGAATTTGGATCATTGCTCTGCAGTCATGGGAATATTTGAGCCCTATGGGCATCCAGGAGGCCACTAGAGAAAAGAGACAGAATATGAAGATTCTATTTCTTGGTATAGACAGCATTATGTACACATATCACTGCTATGCTGGTATCCCAAGCATTCAGGGATCAGTACTTAGTTTACTATTTTCACATATTATGTTGTGGTGTACTTTTGACAGTCAAGAGCAGTGCAGATTTACAGGAAGAGAAATGAATGAAATGTACAACATGTATTTGTGAAGATGATTAGCACTGCACCTTGAACCTCCTGTTCAGAAGGTCATCCTTCATCAGTACTCCATCACTCACGCCTGCTGCCTCTGACAGTTTGCTAATTTGCCTTGGACAGGATAGCATGTCTGAGTGCTCCCAGCGTGTATCAGAAGCTGAAACAACTGGAACCAAACGCATCAGCTGTTGTGCTGGAGTTTGACAAGCGTTTCTCAATCTACGGCGACGAGTTCATCTTCTACGATTACAACAACCCTCTGTGTCTCCCGGAGCATGTTGGTCCTCAGAGCTTTGACATCGTCATCGCAGATCCTCCATACCTCTCACAGGAGTGCCTCAGTAAGGTGGCTCTGACTGTAAAGTTCCTGACTAAGGGCAAGGTGCTACTATGCACAGGTGAGCTCTATGTGGGTGGCTTTTGTCCAATTTGTAGATGAAAACACAACGTGATGTTTGCTTGTTCTGTTCTGTAACCTAATTTACATACATTCTTAATGGAACACGAATGTTGTTATTTTAAGTATAGCATATACATTTAGCCACTTTCTTCTCACGTTGCAGTTTTGGTATCCACATTTTTACCCTCACATTCTTTCACACTTTCCTTCCCTCATTCCCTCCCATAGGCGCTATCATGCAGGAGGAAGCGGAGAAACTGCTGGGACTGAAAATGTGCACATTCCTCCCCAAACACACCCATAACCTAGCCAATGAGTTCCGCTGTTACGTTAACTACCAGTCCAGCCTCGATTCATGATGTCATCACCCCAGCCCCATCTCAGTTCACAATGTCTGCTAGCCACAATGTTATTCATGTGTGAAAAACCATGTACAAATGTAAAGACTCTTTAAGTATTCTGTGCAAATGCCTTTACATCGTCTGACTGAATAGTGTGCGGAGGCAAAACTGACTGGAATGGTGACCCAGTAATGGGTGTATATGCTAGTCATGGTGTCAAAAATGGGTTGAGCTACACAATCTTTTGTTCAAATCACTGAGGTACTGGTAACATCTGGTAGCACCAGCTATTTCCAATGTCACGATTCTCCCATAACCACTGTGATGCCTGTTAGCAAGTGTCATCAGAAAGTTATTCGGTGTTGGTGACTCGGATTCATCTGGGTGACTCTTAGGTCAGTCATATCAGGTGTGTGAAATTACCAGCTGGTAGGAAAATGAACTAAATATGTTCTGACATCAGTCACTCTATTTTTCAACTTAACCACAGTAGTACTAAGATGACCGCATGCATCTCGGATGACATGTCCAATTGAGAATGTAGAGATTGGGTTGGCCTGTGCGGAGTGCTTTTTGGAGCACCAAACGTCAGGTCTTCAGCTGTTTTCCAGGTTTATTTTCTGGTCTTGCTATTCCCATCCAGCTGGGCCATGACCATGGAAATGAAGCTAGAGGAAGTAACGTTCCAGGATTTCTGTTTGTGTTTTTAAAACTAAGTAAAATGTATTTTAATTCCCCTCAGTTTTGTCTATGTATGTTTTCTTTGCATGGGTGCCAGATGAACCCCAAAAAAGTACACAGCAAAGGAATACTGAATCACCACAGAAGCTCAAAAATAAGAATCCTGCCAAGCGTGATTGAAGTGACACCTGAAGCTTTGAATAAAACCCATCATTTTACTGAGTGTTCACATGCATCACTGGAGAAAATGCAAGTTTGTAATTTATTCCACTGTATAGCAGAAATAGGTTCAAAATGAACAGCGATTGGTCGAGATTGTTCTTGTAAATTAACTTTATTTTACATTTGTTTAAATAGTGAGCAACATGGTGGTTTCCAAACTTATAAACAGGTCAGAATGGAACAGAGAAGTATGAACAAATAATACATAAAAGCTTTGCACTGTAAAAGGTGCATGTTATTTTACACATTATATGTTACAGATTTACTGAACAGAATGAATTGAGAGGAATGTCACGGAAATTGAAGTTGAAACTGTTCTAACACGGTCAGTGAGGCACCAGCTCCTGGGTGGCCGAGGCCATAATGCTTTTGACATGGGTAGTTTCCAGCTCAGATTAAAGCCACTGAGCTACCTTTCTGCTTTCAGCAATGTAGAAAAACATTGTTTCAATAAGTAAATGAATTGTTGCAAAAAATGGTCCAAATGGGTGTACTGAAATGGAAAACACATCATACACCCTCACAAGTCATTTTTCAGTACTGAAATTTTGCTCTCGATACATTGCATTCAGTGTGGCCTCATTGTTATGTTATTAACAGTGAAGCCATGCTATGCTATCCTTCATTGTTGTTTTTAACAATGACGCCATACTATGCTACCCTTCTCCTGCGACATGCAAGGCTGGCTCGTATGGAATTGTTTAGTTTTTCAGTTATGGTTTGAAATGCTTTGTTATTAATAATGAAACTTTCATATTGAAATGTATACATGTTTAGCCATAAATACAAGAAAAGCTAGAGAAGAGCTCAGTTCCATCAAATCTTTTTGGTCAAGGTTGTTTTTGTGTAATTTGAGAATTCTGGCTCTCTCCCTTACATTCAACATGAATATCACTGTGATCTACAAAGTGAATTGTGTGGATCACTTATCTGTAGGAGTTTCAAGTTGAAACTTTGTTACTGTCTGTACATTAATGATGTGGACCAGGAAAAATGGAAAGCAGACATTGCTGTATGCTATTCAGGCAGCAGGTCATCGCCCAGCTCTTCGTCTGCAAACTCATCCTCCTCTGTGCGCTTCTTAGCTGCTGTCTTCGGTCTCTCCATTTGGGGACCCAGCGGATCTACATAGGAAGCATCTGAAGACAAACACAAGCATTCTTCTACTGATCCGATAAACAACCCAACGGTCCAAGGACTAACCACTGTCCTCACTGTATTTTCACATACTAAATCTATGGATGTTCCTTTTGAGTATTCTAACAGCATCATACCTTAGCTCAAAGATGACAGTAAATAACATTAAACTGATTAAACATATCAGCAGTAACTATGACAATAGTATTGCTATATCAATTACAGACAGCTATGTTAAAGGAAGACAGCGGGGATGGAAATTATCCATTCCCCATCTAACGTAAGATACAAAGACAGTGTTGAAGATAGAGTGATAGGCAAAGGGTGAGATGCTCACCTATGTCCCTCTGACTGCTGGCCTCGTAAGGCTCGTTAGACCCAGGCAAAGCCCTCAACTTGGCACTCAGCCGCTCCCCCTTAGCACTGTTGCCATGGCTGCTGTGTCCACTGTCTGAGGAGACAGCCAAAAGTCATTTAATACCCCTAAATCACACAAGAGCGTACCCTCTGAGCACTTTCCTCTGGTGCTGATAAAAAGGGCATTACAGGGAAGTTCTGAAACTGGCCGTACCCCATCAACAACCTTCTATACTCTACATCTCATAGAAAGAAAATCTTCCTATGACAAGACTGAATGGCCTGAATGGGTTCTTGTCATTGTGTAGTCTTATGTAAGAGACAGCAAACCCTGTTCAGTCACACAGGAGCTACACATTTCTGAGATGTGAGAAGTTACCTCTGCCTTGTTCCTGCAGGGGACTGTGTCTAGTCTCAGGAAGAGAGACTGCAGACAGACCAGCACAAAGAGGAGGATAGGAAGAAAGGATCAGTGAGAAGAATGCTTTGGAGACTGGACAAAGAGGTACAAAACACTGGAGGGGTGTTTAATGTAGGGAGTTCTGATCTCACACACAGGATTTGGACTACGCAGTACCTACCAGACTAATACATATAAAGTGGAAGGTCTGAGATGCAAACGCAGCTGGAATGGAGGTCTTTGGAGCACTTCCTTTATTGAGTGAAATCAACCTTCATAGGAGGTAACACTTATTTTTATCTATAAACCTGGTTTTAAATGAACCAATAATCAAACAAGTGGTAGATTGGATCTGGCTAGACAGGGTATCTTAGCTTTTCTTAGTAATCGTTTAATTTTATAATGGTTCTTCTTTATATTATAAGAATATTTAATTTTCCACATTGTATTTTTCAGCAATAGTGCCACAATCATTTCTCATTTTGAAAGCATATTTATTTTCTGGATCAGTGCAAACTGAGGGAGACCACTACACTCATCCACTTCTGAAAGAGTAGGGTGGAGTGTATAAGCAACAAAATCAAAACTGGAAAAAATGGTTTGTACACAATAATGCAGACAGCAAAAGCACGCTAAAGGCACTTTCCAAAATGCCCATGTGGTTTTGTCCCTCTGCGACAGAAATGCATCAAATAAAAAGAACATGCATATTTTTCGCAGTCAGCATTATTGTGTGCAAACCAGATTTGTTTCAGTCTTTGAATCAATGGAAACTGTGACTTGCTTTGGTCTGTTGCTCACATTTTTAATACAGCATTCAGCTGACTGAGGTTTGTATCTCTAAGGTTCCACTTATATACTAGCGATGGGTTAATGTCATATCATGACTTGAAAAATGGGTGAAAGTACAATTAGCTGTCAATCACAGACCTATTACTACCACTCAAAGGTTTTGCTCTTTACAACAATGGTTCATATCTGTGAGTTACTGGTTACACGGTAGCTGCACCCATTTTGGTGTCATGAAACCTGATTCTCCCATCACACATAAACACTTAAACTATATATGCAGTAGTAGTGGTCATTTATAACCCTGCTCCAGAATAAGGGGACCTGCTGAGAGGCCTACCATTGGCCTTCATGGGGGGCGTGCTGTTTGGGGAGGAGTTCACTGGGAAGCAGGAAAACAGGGCAAGAGTGACTGAGATTGAGCTCGTCAGAACAAGAAGCAAGCCAGATGGATTTTTAAACTTTTAAAGAAAGAAAAGACAATAGGCAAACATTGTTCACACACACACACACAGAAACAATTACATGAATAGACCACACATTCTTTACCACTGGTTAAGATTAAGCTGACTGGATGCCATTTGTGATTTGTGCTTCTCACCTGTTTTACCGTCCACTTCTGAATTCAAGCAAGTTAAAAAAAAGAAACAGTGATGAGCATTTTGATGAAAACACAGGTACTACTAGTGTACTAGGGTTCTCCCAATTTTTAGTTAGAGATTGTTATTGTTATTGTTAAAAAAATTTGGAATTCTGACAATAGTACACTTCTTTGGAACTTTGTACTTCCACCCACCCCCATTCACATGGAAATATAAAATTCATCTTCACTGGTGGAAGTCTGAAAGTGTGTGAACCTGAGAGGGAACACTTGGAAATATCTAAGTCCTCAGTCTGTGTGTCTGGTTCTGGTTGCATGCTTTCCAGCTTTCGTCATAACTGAGAATGAGAAAGCTTCAGCAATAAAAGGCAACAGTTCAAACTATTAAACATAACTCTGTAGGGGAAAGAACATCCCCACAAATATATATATATATATATTTGTTTTTTTTTTTTTTTCCTGAAGGATCATCTGCGCATATCACAATATTATATTAACACACTACAAAACAGTGCGGAAGAGAACTGAAGCTATGATGAAGGTAAAGTGTTTTTTAAATGTGGTATTTACTTGGTTTATATTGTAAAGGACATTTATGTCCTTGCATTGGTTTTCTGTCTATCCATTCCTAGCAGTTCTATAGGCATTTAACTCGGGTCCTGAAAGGCCGTTCTGTATGTTTTTGTTCCCTCGACAGTAGTTTGAATTTGATTTTGACTGATCATCAGATAACTGAAACAGTGGCATGTCTCTGGGCGTATCAGAGAACATACAGGCCTGTGGCCTTCCAGGACCATGTTAAGGAGCCTGTCCTGCACGGCTCTGCAGTAAGGCCTACCGTTGGCCCTCTTGGGTGGGGTGCTGACAGGAGGTGAAGAGCTCACTGGTGGGTAAGAGGTCCAGAGAGCAGGGAAGAAATAGACATTTGAAGCTGGTTACCAGAGGGACATTTAGAGGTGACACCACCAGCCTCCACAGCTTCTACCTTAACTGATCACCACCCTCCCCTTCTCTCCTGACAAGAGGAAAACCCACTCCTGGCACAAGCTATACAGCTACAGAAAACACTATAGAATGCATTTAGCATCTCTCTTTGGACTGGTTTTCATTAACCTTACCAAGATTTTGAGGATAACTAAACCGATCTCAGTAAATATGCACAGGCAGATATCAAGAAATGCAAATTGTGCCAGTAAAGCACTTTGAATTTAAAAGAGCAGGAGGTTTGTGATCGGGGGTCAGCTGAACTCACCACTGCTGGCACTCCCTTCTCTGCGTCCCCTCGCACTGCTCTCCCTCCCAGATTTCACCCTCTGCAGACAAAGAGAGAGGGAGGAGCTGAGATGATGATTGGACATAGAGTCTGACAGACAGCTCCAATTGCAGCATCTAACTGTAGAGCTGGATGGCCACACCACACAAAGCTGGACCAGTTTCTGTTATGTTTAAGATAATTATTATTGGTTTAGGAAATGTCCCCCAAACACAGCTCTGTTGGACAGACCCTCACTTCTCAACCCTGGACCCTGACCTTTGACCCCTGCTTAGGAACTCTCAATCCCAAAAACCGAGTCTTTTTGACACTGGAGGAGCACTCATACATTGGTTTCTATAAAGAAAATGCACTGAGCCAAACACCAGCTACTTTTACCAGTCCTTGAGCTGTGATCCCAGGTCCAACATTATGATTTAGGAGTAGCCCTGTCAGATTTGGCCTCACATTGGCATTCTCTTCCTGCTTCCTTCTGGCAGGGCTGCTCAGTGAGTACCTGGCACCTGCTCTCCATACTTCACTAACCCTGAGATAAGGGCACTCCCACTCAACTTAAATCAGTGTTATATTGTGTTGGAACAAATAATATGGAGTTAAGTACTGAGTAAGTACCGGGCTTACATTAATAAAGCTTCCCTGAGTTTGAGATTTTAAATCAGTTCTCCCTCCCCCATCCATACTTTAAAGGCAAAACTAATCCTACAGCAGCCCTTCTGCTCTGAGATGGTTTAAGGATATATGCCAAAAAATCACAGTAACTTAGGTTTGGCTCCTTACAGTCTGGTGTTTTCCCAACACTATAAGTTTACACTATTGAAATCAGTGTTCATTACAAAACACACAGACTACCGATGGAAATACTGCACTTAAGGTAATTCTTATTTTTCTTGATTAACAGGGGCCAGCTGGTCTGCCCTGCTCTGGTTGAGGTGTCTGTATGGGGTCTTTTCACTTGGAGTGGGAGTTAATCTTATTGGTGGATGTTTGAACAATTTATGCATGTGTTTTTTGTCTAGGTTTGTCCTGATGTAGTAAAATGAAAACATTTTTTTTTTTTAAAAAACAAGGTCATGCTGTAACCTGCTCTCTCTTCTCCTTCATCTTCTCCACCTTCTTCAGCTTGGTGGCATAGTCCTGTACCTCCTTAAGGCCCATGTCAGAGCACAGTCGAACCAGGAAGCGAAGACCTGTAGGGAAGAACCTCACTGAAAATCCTCTCTGCAGCTCCACACCTCTAAACACAGCCATACACCATGCCTAAAAATCACCCGTTTTGTGGGCAAGAATGGAGTACGTTACATTCTATGCTTTCCGGAAATTTCCGATGGATGTTTTTGTAGGTCTCCAGTGCCTTCTGGTAGTTTCCTATATGGGTAGGTAAGAAAACAGGGCAATTAAAAAAAGGAAATGAAGCAATTACTTTGCCAAAAATTGTATGATGTAAGGACACGGATTAGTAAAACTACTGAACTCTTAGTAAAAGAGACTGAACGCACTCACCGCTCCTTCTGTAGCAGCTGGCCACCATGAGCTGCCACTTCACCTGAGTGGGCCTGAGAGTCAGAGCCCCGTGGTCAGAACATGAGCACATGTACACACATTCACAGTCTCAGATACACACTCACAAAACGCACATGCATTCAAAGATGTGGAAACCTGCTCCAGCACAGTCTGTATACACGCATGTACCTACAGGTTTAATTAATCATGGAAGTAATTATCATGAAGAAAAACAAAAACTTACTGAATGAGGGCAGCTCTCTCAAAGTACTGGATGGCTTTTTCACAGAACTGCGTATCAATGTAGTAGGCTCCCAGCCACTCGATCACATCCATGTTTGATGGGAAATATCTGTAAGACTGGATATGACATATTCATTTAGAGTAAAGCAGAGTACCACTGAACCATTTTTTACAATAGAGTCTCCATTAACCTGTAAGACCAACTGGCTTTTAAATTAGATTCCACATGACCAGCATTACTCAAACCTGTAGTCCCCTATTGCCTTGCTATTGGATACATTGCTTTACTCCATTTCAAAAGCACAATAAAGAAACCTGCCTTCATGACTGAAGTGTGAAATGCGTGGCGATGAGGACTGACCTCATAGTAGTACTGGAAGGCCTGGGACTTGTCCCCCTCGCTGTCGTACAGCTCCCCCAGCTTGGCCAGAGCCTGGGGGTCTGTGGGCGTGACGCTGATCAGCTGCATTAGCCATTCGATGGCCTGGTTAGTGTCCTCCATCATCTCATACCTGTGGTCTTTCCGTTAAGAAATGCAACCCATCCTGCTTTGCGCAGGCCTCTCACAAACATACCAGCAGACAGCTTTGGGAGCCCCTGAAAGCACATCTACTTTATTTCAAGCAGCTGTGCAGCTGTGACATCACATTGTGAACCAAGCCACCTGACTCTGACCTCCCACTCAATTACAGGCAAGAGCTGGGGGCTCCTTAGACACACATCCACTTTGGTTTAATGTGACATCATACTGCCCTCACTATGGTCACACAGTTGTGAAAAGATCTCTGCTTTACATGCACATCCCACATTAAAAAGTATCATCCACTGTGTGTTGTGTTTGGACTATGCGTGTGATTACAGGCCACTGTGATGTGTCCATATATCCATGCAGGGGAAGGATACAGGCTGGCCAGCTGGTACATGACTTGGGCACTGTTCCTCAGGATGGCGTGCAGCTTGAGAAAGCAGTCCAGCGCCTCCTCCAGCCGACCCAGTTTCTTGTAGGTTAGGCCTAAAAGATGGCAGCAAGGAAACACAACCACAATAGCAACAAACATTTAAAACAATCTCCTCCAGCAGGGTACAGAAATCAGCTTCCGTTTCTTAATAAAAAGCCTGCCATTTCTTTTCTCACCGGGCTTCTACACACATCAGACTGTTAAGGAGTAAAAAAGGAATATGTGGTGACTAAGCTTCAAGACTAGGTATGGAGATGGCAGACCCAGATTGTACAGAGCTTCCGTGCAGGACGAGTCATTTCGGAGAGACTCCTTGTAGAACTCTGCTGCCTTCTCATAGTCGTGCCGGACAAACACCGTGTTGCCTTTGTTGGTCAGGGCTGCAGGGTTGTAGCGGTCAGCGACCATGGCCAGGTCAGCATAGCGATCCGCCTGGTCAAAGTCCTTCTCCTGAGGAGACAGGACCAGGGCCATGTTTAATCTCTCTACTCAATCATATTGGTCAGTCCTCTGGTCAAATGGATTTGAGGAGAAGATAACTCCAATATAAAGCACTTGAAAGAATCACTGTTGACATTATATATCATATGAGCAGATATAATTGTAAGTATGTAGTCTCTACTGCAGCATTTCCTGTCCATTGCCTTTCTGTCCATGGTCTTGTGAAGTTTGGATCCATACATTTAATTGGATTTTCTTTTTTTTTTTTTTTTTTTTTCAGAATTTCACCCATTGTTCCTTAAGCAGATTTAAAAGGATCAATCTGTTAAAATCCTGAAATCAGATCTTAAAACAAATTAATATTTTCTCACCAGGAAGTAGAGAAAGGAGAGGTTGGTGGCTGCAGCACTTTTCACTCTGCTGTCCTTCTTCTCAAACATCTTCAGAGTCTCCACTGCCTGTGCAGATGGACATCAGACATTTAAAACCAGCTAGTGAATGGTGCGTGCTTGTGTGTGCTGGCAGTGTTCAAAATACTGTTTTGCTTCAAACTGAAGTATAAATATGTGTTTAACGGGCAAAATGTAACAGAATCTAAAATAGTGCAGATGAAACCTTTTTCAATTTCGTTTGTGGTCATGAAATTTTAAAGAAATCGGTTTAGTCTCAATGTTTTTGTAAAGAACATTTTCCAGGTTGAACAGACTACACCTTTCATATAACCATGGAACCTAATTAGCTTCGAGTTACTGTACAAGATGAACATGTTTCGACAGCACCACCGTAACAAGTGAAAACACAATGCAACAACAATAACAGAAAATTTGATATTATGACGGTCTACTGCTGTTTCTGTCTAAAATCTGATGGAAGCCTGGACGATCATCCTAGAGAAGGACCAGCTGTGTTTAGTGCAACTGGATTCATACTGATGCCTGGATCTCTCATTTATTTTTTTTCCTGGAAGGTGAAAGGAGGAAAATATGAGGACCAAAATTCAACTCTGGCACCTGTTAGCAGAGCTGTGCTATAGTGGTAAAAGAATCAACACCTGGAAAGGGTAAATCTAAATAAATAAATCTGAATGGGATGAGAGGGAAAATGAGCTGTGTTGACAGATCCAGGTACAGTGTAAATGGTACAGAGGTGTTGCACTCTATGGCCCATGTGCAATAGTCGTTTATACCTGGGACCCTGACCATGTGATCTTTTTTTAAGACTTCCTGTCAAAACACACTGGGGAAGGGAGGTAACTTCACTGAGCCTACAGTACTACAGAGCCTAGACATAAATGAAGCCTAAATTCCAAATGATCACTCGGACAGTCTCTCTATCTCACACACGCATGTGTGCACACGTACCTCACTCTTAAGAGTTGTGCAGAATGACAGAGTGGAAAAAAACAGGAAGGAAGCAGGAGAAGGTGAATGGAGAATTTAGGGAGGTTAGCAATTTAACACACCTTCATAAAATGAAATGAAATTCAAAAATATGGTGAACATTAAATGTCAACACATGTGCTTGCACATTGTGTAAGTAAAGCCTTACTTGATTGAAATCTCTTTGTCTCAGGTATGTGATGGCTTTGTTGATCTCTAAATCGTTGGCCAGCTCCACATATTGAGAGGTCTTCACCATCTCTACACACCTGCAAAAGCCAAACAGTTATCACTGTTACAACACAGCAGTCTAACACCACAGATATTGGATCAAGCAGATACGTAGCTCTGTACTCAACACTGATTGCTCTTTCCTTTTGGCTGATGCTAAGACATTCCAATTTGCTAGATCTTATAAACAGGTTTCTTGTTTATTGGATTGGATTGTTTAAGAAGCACTGGAAACTCCTGTTACTAACAATATCCTCCTGAAATTATTTATACTATTACAAGTGCACAAAATGAATGTGAAAATCTGAATTGTAGGAAGGAAAGAGAGGCATATTTGCCCCCAAGCCCACTGCTTTTGAACGCATGAACCCACCAATCAAATCCTGCTGCGAATGATGTTTCGATGACCGGAGCAATGAGTTTGGCCGCTGTCATGATGAACTTCTCAGCCATCGCCTTCCTGTGGTGCAAAGCAGAGTCACACTTCGAGTTTATGCCGCAGGTCTGCTGATGTCACGCTTTCATTCACCAGGAAAATCGCAAGAGCAGTTCTTACTTTTCTCGTTCCATTTGGTGGAGCTGATCGTTCTTTATTGCTTCAATCACGAGGTTGGTGTGCGGATCGTCCTGTGGAAAAGGCACAAATCATAGAAGTTTGGTTTTGGACTCTGAATATCTGAACAGCTCCCCTTTCCAGTCCAACACACCTGAATCAAGGTATTTTCAGGGGAGAACTTGCCAAGGCCAGCTACACAGTCCACATGTTTGTCAGTCACCCTCTAGTGAAGGCTCAAAGCATCTGTGATCTGCTGTTTGTACTGCATTCACTTTCCATTTTATACATGCATTGCTATACAGATATTTCAGTTTTTTTGTAGATCTGGTGTTTTGTAGATTGGTTTGTAGATTTGGTGTTTGCCATTATTTTGTAGATCTGGTGTTTTGTAGATTTGGTGTTAGCCATGTTATATTGTATGATTTATAGTCACATCCCTTATTTCCTGTAGTCTGCATTCAACTCCAGGCCCTGATTCGCTGCAACTGCACGCTGCACCACCTGATCTCACCACATGGTCCAGGAGGTGAGTGCTCAGTGAAATCAGACACTGCAGCCTTCAGGACCTGGAGCTGAATAGCCCTGCTGTAGGGTACACTCTATAATCTCCAGTGTGCTCACATTAGGTGGAGTGTACTTGTCCTCCTCATCTATGCCCAGTGGAACAGAGATGAGTTTCTGGAAGGCCTTCTTCATCCTCTCCCGGTCCCCGATGGCATAGTAGCACAGGATGAGGTTGTAGCCTGTTTTGATGTTGGGGCTCTCGCTCATAATGTGCTCTAAGGAGGTGATGGCGTCGGAGTACTTCCCAATCCGTATGAACACCACTCCAATGTTCTGCATGATCTTTATCCTGCGGCAGAGAGAGAGAGAGAGAGAGAGAACGGTGCTTCACTATTACAGCCCTGCACTCAGCTGCGTCAAATGGTTACCGAGTCAAAAAAAAGTGTGACACCATGGACAGCAGGTGCCTCGAGAAACGGACTGAAAGACTGAAAAAATACCTTATCAGAGAAACACAAACCTAACCATTAGCAATCAGGGAAGTGTTGTAAACACAGGGTTTCAGGTATTCCATACAACTGTGTATTATGTAGTGTTTCTAAGGGTTATACTTTTTTAGGTCCCCCTAGTAATGTGCATTTTTACATTTTGTTGAAAGGAGTATAATATTTACCTGGAAACAGAAAATATCGACAAAAGGAAAAGGAAATGTGGAAGAGTCCACTCACCGCAGTTCTTTGTGTGCATTTGAAATTTGGTCCAAAGCCATGCGGTAGAATTTTATGGCCTTTGGGTAGTTTTTTTGTTTAAAGTAAATGTTTGCCATGTTCACTTTCAGTAGTCCTGGAACAAACAAAGACAAATTTAGAAACACAACCACAACAAAAACTGGTACCTAGGGGGTAAGATCATAATCATGTCTCATTTTTCAGCAGTGCACCAACAAAAGAATATTGATGTGTCTACTAAGAAATAAAGTCTAATTTCAACAAACATCAATTGTAAAGCATTTGATGTATCCTATCTATGTGCATTTCTTCATTTTCACATACTTTCAACATGTTTCATTCCCTTGCACTGATTTACCTGCATTGCTGAACATTTTGTTCTTAACGATGACCTGATAGGTGTTCAGTGCTTCTGGGTACATGTCATTGTTGGCGTACTGGTTAGCTAAATTAAACAGAACCTAGAGAAGAAGAAATCATCAAGTTTACACATGCTAAACATATTGTATGAGACTAGCTGTGTGTTTATTGTTTTTAAAAACCTCCCACAAAGCCAATGCTTCACTCTCTCCTTAGTCTTATGGCCATTTATACTTGGCCACTTCCAACCACAGTATATTGAAAGAGTATAGTATACTCTTGTCAATGTTTTGTATATGTTCACATGTTGAACACATTCATTTATTCTCTTTTATAAAATTAGACATTGAAGACTAATGAATATGTGAAAATGTGCACATTAATTACAGCATGTTTCTTATATCTGTATGTATTCCGCTTGTATATTGCACACACGGGAAAAGATTGACAAAGGAGAAAGCCGCTCACAGAGTAGGTCAGGTCCAGGTTGATAGTGTCAGCAGTGCCTGTTTGTTCCCTCTGCCTGACCAGAGCTCTCTCCTTCCGTCCTGCTTCTTTGGCTTTTTCTAGTGACTGCAGGAAACATAAACACAGTGGGCACCATGTTGGATCTGGGTTGAAAAAACTGGCTGAGAAATGTGTGAAAGGTCCGTGAGACAGAGCTATATGAGAGAGAAAGACTGATGAGAGAAAGGAAGAAACTGTCTCTAGTTACAGTCTTACAAGGGGTTGTGTCTATAGACAGCCACAAGTCTCACTGAATGAGCAACAAACAAACCAAGTGAGGAAGGGTGGGTTGGGCAAGGAACTCTCACCAGTTGTAGATCCCCACGACTGTTTGCCATACAGCTCTCCTCGATCAAGTCATTCACCTTCCTCTCCAGAATCTTCATCTTCTCTTCAGGGCTGAAACCACATTTTTCTCAGGGCTCATTTTTCTTTTACCGCTCTTAAACCCTCTGTGTTGCCTTCAACACATTCAAGCTTTCGTAACACATTATAAACCAACACTTTAAATTAATTTAAATAGTTAAATGAAATGAGGATTAAGATTAAAAAGATTAAAAACTTACGTATCTTCACTCTTTGTCTCCAGTGGAGGTGCGGGTCCTTTGGACTGGCCCAGTGGATCGAATGTAGAACCTGAAATATAAAAACTCAATTTTGCTGTTTGTCCAAGTGAAACTAACCTTATCCAGTACTCACACATTACAGACTCTACAATTAGAACAGCTAGTCACTCATAAAATAAGTATTCCTGACTGTTACAAAGTGCTAGTTTCACAACTCCTTATTTCTGTGATCCTGTGGTTCACGTCTCTATACTGGGAAGACTGACCTCTGGTCATAGCTGAGGAGTATCCAGCTGCTCGCACTGCTGTCATAGGCCGAGCTGCTCCGTCCTGTCACAAACACCAACAGAGACATAAATAACATACAGACAATTATATGTGACTGTTCACTACTAGTCATATAATTGGAACCAGATTGCTGTAAATATGGCAGAGCAGATTTTTCTGCTCCAATTTTATACTCCTCAGAGGAATAATAGAATTATGCATATACTGTTATCTTGTATATGAGGCTTTCCAGTGCACACGTCTCCCTTTATGTGTCATTTGAGTTTTTTTTTAATTTACTGTGTGATTGTGGGTAGTCGTGGTGTGAGTGCTGCCACCTAGTGGCTCCCAACAGAGCTCACCTGCACAGCACCAGTCATAGGTCGACCCATGGACGAGGCCATAGGCATTCTTGACTGCAAGATAAGCAACATGCAATTTGACAATCAATTGATACAATTTTACAGTTTCTTTAATGTTCCATAAAACAAAATTGCTGGGCACTTTATTTTGCATATTTTCAATTGCCTAACAAAAGAAACCTCATGTGGGGCCTTTAACAGAGGCGGATTTGGTTCCTAAGTGCTTAAGGACATCCAAACACATAATATGTTGTCCTTAATATCTTATGAAATTTGGTTCAACAAATTTAGATCATAATTTATCTTTGCCATCAAAATTCAAACCAAGAATGCTCTGAAATTCAAAGAAAGCCCTTATTTGTTTGCATACAGTAAAATAAAATATTACAAGCTTGTTTAGTGATAAGATGAAGGCAAAATGATGCATGTAGCGTCTGCTAGTATGTATCACTGTAACTCACCCCAAATGAGGTACCCAAGGCCCGTCCTCCAACAGCCGTCCCAGGAAATTTGGCAGTCATCTGTAAAGTTTCAAAATAGATTTTACATTAAATTTACTCCTGCTCAGTGTAACCACATACTCTCCATAAATTCACAACTGTAGAGTGCTGTGACATACGGGGGGTCGTCTTCCATGGCTAGTCCTAACTGCTTGCTGAAAGCCAACGTCATTGTCCAGCTCCTGGGAAAAATACAGTGAGTGTCAGTGCTGCCATGCAGTGTCCCCCGTTTCACATCAGACTTTACACTACATCACAAAAAATAAATATTTTCTCCATCTCTTACATTACAAAGAGCATCACATGCTTAAACCCACAGACTTGTCATGAAACTATGGTAAGGAAACAGTACACTAATAAATCTGGAAAAAGTGTTCAATATAAAAGTTTAGTCAGCGTAGTTATTTACCTCTGAGTCAAATGTAGGATTGTAGTCGTTGTAGCCAGAGTACAGATCATCCTCCTCCTCAGCAGCTAAATGTACATGCTCCATCATCCTTCAACTATTCTGACAGAAGGAAGTAATATTATGAATGAAACTTTCAAATGAGCCTGAAATAACATAATCTCACACCAGTTTAAAAGTGAGGCATGTTCAATCTAGCACACACAATTCAATGTCAATAGACTTTGCTACAGGTAGTTGATTACACAATAAATGTGTACCGTTACCAAACAAGCTTAAACTGTTCATTTCAAAAATTACTGTGCACAGATTGCTTTCATTAAAATGGCTTACTAACATAGTTATAACAATCTAAGAGAACGAACGAGGCCAAAATAGTTTAACAATTACAATGCAGCTTTAGATAGGTAGCTAGATTTACATTAATCTCTAAGAATCGGATTAAAACGAGACTTGCTAGAAACAGCTAGAGAGCCATATCTAATACAGTTAATTCACAATTCAAATTCACAGATTGTTCATATAAACGTGTACGGTAGCAGTTCTTCTGTGCAATTCACTGTATTAACATAATATTATTTGCATAGCCAAAAATAAATGTATCTTCATTGAACACGCTTTAGTTGGCGGATTTATCTGTACTCACTATACTGGCGTGATCAGATACATCACAAAAACGAGACGCTGGTCGCAGATTTAATGAATAACAAATGTTAATGTTATCGCTAGGTGAAACGAACTTGAACAGATAAAGACAACTTACAAGATATTCTGTTAGCTAGCTAACGTTAGCTAGTTGGATAAATTAGCAAGCCACAAAGTATTTAGCTAGCTGACGACCAAACTGTACATGAGCACTGAAAACAATTACCATCAAACCTGTTTTCAGTAAAGAAGATACAACTTGCTGTCAAAATAGTACATGAAACTTACATTTTTGTTAAGTTATCAGTTTGTTGACACCCTGGAATCCATGGAGGCTGTGCCCCACAATGCAATGCGTTTACGCGAATTGCCCTAAATCTGTGGAGTCTGATTGGTTAAAAGCAAGAAAGCAAGAAGTTCAGTTTCGCCTCATTGGCGGAAAGGACAGAAGACAGTTGCTAGGATACAGCTGGAGTCATGCTTGAAGAAGGAACTGAAGAGTTGCATCTTTATAACATTAAACTTTGCTGTTTTCAAATACGTTATACTTAACTTTTCTCAGGATAGTGAAATAAATCATGACTTGATTCTTAATACATAATACGTATGTAATGTAATATTCAAGTATCACATCTCCCAACATCTAGTTAACCGGCTAACAACAGCTATCGCTATGTTAGTTAAGAACGCCCCGGATGCTCAGTGTAAAGTAAGGGGCGGAACACAAATGGACCGTGTAAGGCTAAAACTTAGGAAACTGGTTTACCAGCTGACGCCTGCCAGCTATTGATCATTTATTATTATCATTTAATATTGAGCAGTTATTCTGTGGCTTATCGTCCAAGTATTGAATTGTGTCAGTATATTAACGTTGGATAACATAACTGGGAAACTAAAAGAATGAGTAACGTTACATGTGAAGGAAAGATCATTTCTGTGATTGGAAGGTGAGCAGAGTTAAATGTTTAACTGGTTACAGTCAGGGTTGTCGATACCGTTACACTTCCATACTGAGGTTATGGAATGCTAAAGTTAGCTAACTTTGCAAGTGAGATACACCGTTAACTACATGGCACGGGTTTCTATTGACATGAGCATAAATCTCAGTTAGCTAAGGCACAATGTTGCGCCAGTGTTTCCGTCATATCAGATCAAATGAATGTGTGTGAAATCTGTCAAATATGAAGCAAAAAATGAAGTGACGTCCGGTAACAAGATCGATAGCAGTGCTTTGTTGTGTGTAGTCGATTCCTGGCATTATTGAAGACCTTGACCAATTAGCTTTGCATGTTACTAGGCACCAACTAGCAAATATTTTCATGTAAGGACACCTATCTAGAAATAATGTTAGCTTGCTAGGTAAGGCAACTCACATGCCTGTTGTTAACGTCAATATTGAACACGGTGTAGAGATTCAGAGATTAATATTTGAGTATCTTGCTAGTGTCTGAACAAGCTCTTGTGTTAGCTTGCACTTCCACTTGCACATTATCATGTGATTTTTTTAATGGTGCAGGTGGTCAGGTGATACGAAGGCTCACACACTCTTCGTATCCCATGTCTTGTTTCCTTTTATTTTATAACATTGCAGATTCCATTATAATGTATTCAAGAGCTGAAATGCTACATAGGAACTAATGTGTTTATGTCTGCATTCGGCTTACTATGGATGTCTTCACTGCAAATGCTTCTCATTTTCTCAACAAGAAAGAAATAATGAAGAAAATACAGTGTACCTGGTTTTGTCTTACTGTTGTCTCTGTGTTTCAGTGGTCTGATTGGGCGATCATGGGCCATGGTGTTTCTCAGTGGAGGGTATAGAGTTAAGATCTATGACAACCAACAAGGACAGGCTGCCAGGGCTGCTGATGAAATCAGGTCAGTGGAAAAATGGGAAATAAAGGGTTTAATTGGCTAATTTATTTATTGTCCTGGAGGTGACTGTATCTTTTTGGTGTGATGGCTAAGTGGCCTCAGTGTGCCTAGAATGAAGTACTTCAGCAAACCTGTCCATAAAGTGTAAATATCTGTTTACAAATCACACTCATTCTTCCACAAATAACATGAGAGTCAATGAAGACCTCTTCTGAGGAAAAGCTGTGTGAATGGCTGCCCTTGCACATTGTCCTTTGAGCTCCTGTTAAAATGTGAACTGTTAACTTTCTCTTCTCCAGCTCAAGGACTCTATAACGTATAACCTTTCATAGGTCCTAACATTGGAAACGTTTTTAAATCCCACTTTAGTGAGTCCACTGGAGAACTATTGTATTTCTTGGACAGATAGAAGATTCACTGTCTCGTACATGCAACCAATGTTTGTAAGCTATAAATGATTAATTCTGGCGTGAATTAACATGATTATGCATTCATTTAAAAAAACATGATGCCACTGAATATCTATGAAACTGTAAATTTTCCTCTTGATCAGTGCTGTAGCATATCAAGGGGTGATGCTGTTGATACTGATGCTGATTAATGTTGATGCTGGCTGTTTGTGTTCAGCTAGCACAATACGATTTTCTGTTCTCTGAGAGAACATGCTGTTACCCTTTTCAAACAGTGAGGGGAGTAGTACAGCTTTGCATTTTACACATCCAGGATACAAGAACATACTGTCAGAAGTATGGCATTCCATTTTACATTTGGTAGATACCAGCAGAAAACATTACATCATTTTTTGATTGCAGGAAATTTTGTTCATCATTGTCAACATTGAAACGCAGTAATAGTCTGTTGTCACAATGTAGTACTCAACTTTTTGATATAAATTATTGCCCTCTGAAATCAACATTTTTTGGTAAACACAATTCTCTTGAGGTTCTCTTGAGGTGTCAGATGTCAACCTTCAAATGTTTTACTTATAATCAGCAGACTGAAAGATATAATAGTCATGTTTGGAGACCTTTTGTTGCTCACAGGTTCGAATCTTTGACACCAGAATTTGTCATATGTATAAGTTGTGAATTGAAAAATAAACATTTTTATTTCAATATCAGCCATGTGCTTTGTGGATTCCCACATAAGCCACTCTTTATATCAAGGTAGGGAGAACATGCAAACTCCACACGGACAGGGCCCAGCCATGGGCTCTTTTTGCGGTGAGGCCACAGTGCTGACCCCTGAGAAGCTGTACCACCCAGCCCTCATTTTATGAGGTATAGTCATATAAGTGTGTGTGTGTGTGTGTGTGTGTGTGTGTGTGTGTGTGTGTGTGTGTGTGTGTGTGTGTGTGTGTGTGTGTGTGTGTGTGTGTGCGTGCGCGTGCGTGCGTGCGTGCGTGTGCATAGGAAGCAGCTGGAGGAGCTACAGGAGGCCCACATGCTAAGAGGAGAGCTGAGCGCAGCAGAACAGTTTGCCCTCCTTAGCAGCCATGATGACCTCCCCCAAGCACTGGAGGGCACCTTCTTTGTCCAGGTGGGTTTCCAAATACTAGGGACATCACCACCACTGATTGTACAAGCAGCAGTCATACCACTCTGAACCCTTATGTGGTCCATTTGCTGAAGCTTGGGAAATGTGGGCTTGGCAAGTAATGGGTAGGAGGTGTTGTCGGAAAAAGACATGACTGCTGGAAGAACTGTTGGGAGACTGGTACAGTTCCTCAAATGAGATGACAAACCAAGGTCCTGACTCATGAAAAGACCCCATGGAACCTTTCAAAAGAGTAGGGGGGTCACCCTGGTCCCTGATAAAATTCCCCCAGAATACTTTTTCGTCTACATCTGATCACCTTGTCATCTTCCATATCTGATTGTGCAATTCTTACTCACTGCTATCACTATACAATAGAACTGAGATCACAGTTATTTATTGATCAAATAAAGGTACAATTAAATAAAACCTAAAATCACTGGGGTTTTTTCTCAGTGGTCAGTCACCCTGTACTGGTAACCATGATAACTCCTTCAAAGACAGTAATTGATGGCCACGGGCCTAGGGATAAATTGGTTTATGATTGAAAGAAAACCACTAAAACCTGCTCAGGGCCTGAGTTTGACACCCCTGAGAAACAGAGCTTATGTTTTAGGTGTGTGTTTTAGAGCTGCAATGGAATCACATATCTACAGTGTTGACCTGCCTGGGGAGCGGCGGTCTGCTATGGACTGGTAGTAGACTCAGTTTGATGTTTAGTGCTGCTTTTTCCATGGTAGCTTCATCTCATAATGTTCTCCTCAGTCACTCCCCTCTCTCCCTCTGATTCCCCCACTCCCCAGTACCTGTTGCCTCATATGTATTGACACAGTCCCGCTAAGTACAGCACAGTGGAGTGGTACGATATAACATAGGTGCTTCATTTTATTGCCAAACAGAGATCTGAAATGTGAGCGTGCTTTACTGACAGGAGAAACGCTGAGAAAATGAGAGAACAAATTACACCATGTACATGAGGTCCACAGAGTGAATGTGTCTGCATCTTTGAGGAGAGAGAGTGTAAAACCTACTGTGACCTCAACCTCATCACCGCATCTTTCTTTACTGCATGAGGGGACATGTCCAGACATGTTGTGGCTCCTTAAATGCAGATAAAGACATGTCTAGTCCCTGCTGCATTACACTACCATACATTTGAAGCAATTAGCAATTGCTCTTATCCAGAGTGACTTAGAATGTGGAGACACATACAGAGATTGGGGTCGAACAGCCATAATACCCTAGAGGAGGGCAATGTTATACCAGAGACCAGAAATGTGTGAACCTCAGCTCCAAATGGGAATTTGATTAACTTGTCAAGGAAGGGAAATACAGTGTCTGCCTCACTGACTGGCGCTTTAAACGTGTGTGCCGAGGGCCGCCCCAAAAGAACCAGGACTGCGCATGTGCTTGCGCGGGGTCTAGCCCCCTGCCACGCTGGTTTCCTCTGACCCCAGTCCCACCAGTGGGTCCTCATTGTTCTGTGTGCTGCGTCGCCCTGTGGAAGTAGGTTTCTCATAAAAGTATGCAAAATATGTCAAATGGTGTAGGACAACCAACGCTCAGCCTCGGACCCGCAGGTCTGTCACATGCCCGCTGCACAAGGCCTTCGTACTCACTGCTACTACAGCCTGCCCAGGCCCCAACACTGAGCCCTGTTGTTCTGCTCCTGGCTCACAAAGTAGGCTTATTTTAAGAAAACAATATACACCATTTTAATGCTTTCAGGAAAGGATAGAAGCTCAGCCAAGAAAATGAAAATGGTTAAATTTGAAAGAATCTCTCCTCCCATTCTCAGTCTTTTGTCTTACAGAATGAGAGAGAAAGAGAGGGGGTTTTCAGAGGACTGACTCTTCCATTGATGAACAAAGGGGAATTTGGAGGAGAGAAATTAAAAAGCTAAAATTTTTCTTCTCACACCCCTGTACATACAGCGCCTCTAATTCTACCAAACCATTGAAAGCCCCTTTTGCTGTATCCTGTTAATGCTAAATTTTAACCAGAGAATAAAAATCTGACAACTAAAGACCTTAGAGTTTGAGTGATGGAAGAAGCTCACAGTGCACCCGGACAGGAGAGCTGCTCCTTCTTCCTCTGTAGAAGTAAATCTGAAAGGAGTGTCTTGGTGGTTGCATTTTAACTACCCTTGGATTAAGTAGCACCTGAATGTACAGGCAGTTCAGAGTTTGTTTGAAAAAAAAATAACCTAAGGGTTTTTCGGTTCAGAACTAAGGTAAAACAAACTGAACTGTGACCTTCACAAAACCAACCAATAGTGAAATAATGTCTTACATCTGAAATATCTCAAGTCAGTGTTACAGTTTTATTGTACCACCAAATGCAGCCCCTTGTTTGACCTCTAATAACCCCACATTTTAAGAAATCATGCCTAAGGATATCTGTGGAATAAACATGGTTATATGTAAGATTCAGTTTTGACCCCAGGGGTTAAAACATGCAGTTGAAATAAAGTTATTGGGTTGATTGATCAATATTGTCATTATTGACATTTGATCCCCAGTGTGAAAATGAACAGTGGATAGCTCAGCTGCTCTGCTTTCTCACATGACTCAGTTACTTGTTGCCTCAGTTGAGAGGTGTGAACACAGGCTCTGCACTCCTCCCTAACTCAGGAGGGGACCTTGAGGTCTGCATCAGGGACATGTTGAATTAGGTCCTGGACATTTCACCTCCTCTGAGTAGGAGCCAAGGTTGGTCAGTGATGGGTTCTCCATAATATGCACACAGTATCTAAGAGATACATATTTTCTTCAGAGATGCATGCTTTCACGACCCTCAGCCAATGGCTTCAGGGAGGTTTCTGAGTTCGCATTTGAAGACTGCATTTGAAAGCTGAGAAAAATTGTGTCAGTGCCAGGCTGTTAGAGGATACTAGGCCTCTTGGCCTTAGTTGCCCACGCACTGCCACTGAATCTCCTTTGTGTTCACCCTGTACTGTGGTGGTACAATACTAACAGATTGTGCACCATTACAGAGCCAGACCAAAAGCACCAAACAGTATGAAACTGACCCTCTATGTTTTCACTGTCGCTGTTTCCTCCCAGTCCTTTAAGGAAATATTTTCATATGTAGATGGTCAATGCTGTTGGTAGCACACATCACCAAAAGGGTGGCTTTGGGGCTTTGGGGTTTTTTTGTTCTGCTTCACTAGCTGGCGTTCAACCTGTGTATGCAGCATCCCTTTGGGGAGGTAAGCCAGCCAGTATTAGATAATCATGTTGCATTCCTCCACCTTGAATGCTTGTATTGGGGATAAGACCACATGTTGCAGCTGTTTGTTTTCTTTTCTTCTCCATGTGCTTTGTGATAAGAGTTCTAGATCCCCAGGATTCTGGTGTTCAACCTCTGTTGTTTCTCAGGGTTGGACACCATGGTGCTTAAATGGCCTCATACATAATATTGAATCCGGTCGTCCTGATCCTGTGGACAGCATACCAGATCAGTCAGGGTGAGCATACCCAAAACCTTGTGACTATGAACTGGCCCCAGAGCCTATGGTTTGCAGGCCTTTCACAATTTTTTAGGCCTTCTAAACTCCCCCATTCAAGTGGATCCTACAGTCCACTCCTCCAGTGGGACTGTAGTAAAAATGGTCGAACACTCTGCTGAGTACAACAGCTTCCTGTTGCTGGGATAGATCTTATTCCTTGCTTGAATTATGGAGTCCGCCATCATTCTCCAAACATGCACCTCTCTGTTAGACCTGATCCATTTCATATCAAGACCATCATCAGATACATCTTGCAGTCTAAGGGGTTTAGTCACAGATAGTGAAAGGGCTAATTTTCACATGTATTTGACCCAGGTCTGGTGTTGCATTGGCAGGAGTGTGTGTTTGAGGATCTGGAGGCTAAGCGGAGCCTCTTCCAGGCAGTGGAGGGTCATGTGGGAGAGAGTGTGATCCTCAGCAGCTCCACCTCTTGCCTCCTACCCAGCAGCATCTTCTCCCGGGTCCAGAACAGGACGCGCTGCATGGTGTCTCACCCGGTCAGTATTGCTGCATCCCACAGTGTGTAACCCTCTGATCATCTTACTCCTCCACACTCTCTCAGGGCTCTTCATCACTGAGCCAAACACATGTGGCACTACAACACCCTTGCATCACATAGTCCACATTTTATAATGCATTCATTTAATCATGAGAAATATTAATTGAAAGATTATCTTAAAAATGCACATAGTACACCTGTGATGGAGAAAGGTCCCTCTGTATGTGTTTTCCAACATATTACAAGTTAGGTGGTTATCATTAATGGCATATTACATTTATTCTTGCATAGTGACCTGCTCTCAGTTTATAATGGTTTTCCAAATTGCTTAGGGTCCCAGTCTGTCTCAGATGTGAAATTTTCCTGGCCTTTCATTCATGAGCATCTCAAATTGATGCTGAAGTTGCACTCTGAGATTCTGTATGAATACAGGCTCAAAATCAGACCAGTTGCCAAATTTACTGGGTGCAACAGATCTGCTAGTTTAAATCTGAATAAATACACTAATTTAGGCCCATTTGCTACAAATTTAGCGTTACAGATAGGTACAGAAACATTTCCAGTAGAATGAATAGCAAGACTTTTGTTGAGTCGAACTGACCCTGTCCACCTGGAGTTGCTGGACAGCAGGGGGCGGTGTGACCCTCTCCCAGACAGGTGTAATATGGACTGAAGCTCACTGCCAGCTCGGTAGTGTGAGTGGGACATCCAAATATCTGGCCAGAAACAGAGCCAGACACCCCAGCTCTACCATTTACCTGGACCTCTGGCGCCTCCCGCCTTGGCGCTCTCACCCTTTGCCAGCTGGGTGTCCATGCCCTGACAGACTGGTATTGCCCAACTCCAGGAAGAGCCAGGATGCCAAGGAGGAAGTACCGGTTTACCTGTCAACATGATCTCTTAATCAGTGTGTTAAGGGATTCCTGGTGTCAGATATGAGCACAATGACTTTGCATGTGCCAGGGTCAGTCTGGCACCTGTTGGAAGCTGTAGTTACGGTAGTAATGCTGTACAAGTATACTATTTTGAGAAAATTTTGGGAGAAAATTCATTTTCTGTTGGTGTATATTTACTCTTTTGTCACAGTTAAGCTGAATATACGCCCCCCCCGCAGGTAAACCCTCCTTACTACGTGCGTCTAGTGGAGTTGGTGCCCCACCCTGAGACCCTACCTATGGTGATGGACAGTACCTATGCTCTGATGACTCGAGTGGGCCAAGCACCCGCCCGTCTGAGGAAGGAGGTGGACGGTTTCGCCCTGAATCGCGTGCAGTATGCCATCATTGCAGAGTCCTGGAGGCTGGTGAAGGTTGGTGTGGGCACTGGTGGTTGGGGATATTTATTAGTCCTTTATCTGATGTATTTTTCATTTATTTTCATCCTTAATTTGTATATTGAGATTAAGGAAAGGCCTTTTTAATAGACAACAGTAACAAATTACAGACATAAACAAAAAGCAGTACAGTGACCATGGCAGGGGTGTTTAATCTTCAATTCAAAAGTCAAATGCACAAAACAGCGAGACATTATTAGGAAGTAGACCGATAAGGAAAGGATGTAATTTAATATTAAGTAATGGCACAATAGCAGCGCCTGTTGCTGTGATCATGTCTCTGTTTCCTAGATTAGAAGAATATCATTGTGTACTTCCCCTTACATTTCTGTAGCTGATGACCACCTCTTTCATTACATCAGAAATATGATGAATCTCACTTTCCACTGAACTCATCCCGGACAAACACAGTCCATTCAGCCTCCAAGAAACAGTTCCTGTGCAGGGTCAGGCAGTCTGCATTCCCAAACCAGGAAACCTAAGCACAGGACTTTCACACCTACTCACTGTTTTATGTAAAAGTTTCAGTATGGGGAGGCTTCCTTACAATGGGGCACATGTAAGTGTACACCTCAATGATTTTGCCCTGGCAATAGCACGGTCCTGCAATGCATTGTGGGTCATTTTTACATTGAGATTAAGGACAGATTGGGGGCAGCCTGTAGTCTAATGGCTAAGGTACATGACTGGCACCCCCAAGGTTGGTGGTTCAAGCCCCAGTTTAGCCACAGCAAGAACACCATTGCTGTTGGGCCCTTGAACAAGGCCCTCAATCCCACATTCCTCCCAGGGGGATTAGCCCTTGGCTAGCCCAATCAACTTTACATGTTAACATGTATAAATAACTATGATGTGTAAAAAGCAATGTAAGGCTGCATTGGAGTTTTTTTGTGGAGAAGCACTTTTGGCTGCTGTCAAGATCTTTTGTCAGTCACTAAACTTTTTCATGAGAAAAAGAGAGAGAATGAGTGTGTGTGCAAAGTCAGCCAATCCATATAGATGGATTAAAAATGTCTTTTCATCATTTTTTGTTGAATATTAAGAATAATCGCTGCCCATTTCACCTCACTTAGGCCATTTTGTGTGCTTCTGTAAGGGGTCATCTGAGTTCCAGCGTATTAGATGCACACAAAATGACATGAAGCTTCATTTCACAGAGTCATCCCTAGTGGGTATGGGTTTGTTCTAAACAAAGATGTGACTGACGAAAATATATTCATAATATGTCTCCCATAGCTGATGCCAAGCCCTGAACTGCTTTGTGGGATAGTGGTGAAATCAGCGCTTGTTGAGAGATATATGCCAAACCTAATCGCAGTCTGAACCAACACCCTTCACATACTGTGTTTGGTGTTTGGCACAACTTGTAAAAATTGTGTAGTTTTTTAAAATTGATTGAATCAAATAAAAACTCATTGTGAAATCAATGCTCATTGTCTCACTATAGCAGTTTGGATTCAATGAATGATATTGTTTAGATTTGTATAATTTGTCATCAAAACACTGTCTTCACAATTAACTGAGAGAAAAAGGTTCTGTGATTTTAGAAAACAGATGGGAAAATAAAAGTTTTCTTCTCATGTACTCTGTCTCATAGACACACACTCTTTCTCTCTGTCTCTGACATATGCAAACATACACTCAGTGGCCTCATGTTTCTGTTTATTGCAGAACAGCATGTGCACCACAGCTATGTTACTCCCCTGTGTGAGACTGTGAGGGCTGTCAATTACATATCTCAGCAAAGTGTGGGCTAGTGAGTGACGTCACTGAGAGATCTCAGCAATGTGTGGCTCTGTGAGTGATGTCACAGAGAAATTAATAGTGTTTTGAGTGATACCACTGTGATGTCACTGAGAGAGATAAGTGGTGTAGAGATATAAATGATGCTACTGTGATGTCACTGAGAGAGATTAGTGGTGTAGAGATATAAATGATGCTACTGTGATGTCACTGAGAGAGATTAGTGGTGTAGAGACTTAAATTATGCTTCTTTGATGTCACTGAGAGAGATTAGTGGTGTAGAGATTTAAATGATGCTGCTGTAATGTTACTGAGAGAGATTATGGGTGTGGTGCTTGGAATGGTGTCCATTTAAATATGCATATTTTAGTGTAAGTGGAGACCACACTGCTATGTATCATGCACAGGTACATGCTCATTTTGCTCCAGCACATTCTATATGTCTTTCCATTAATTCCACCTCAAAAGTCAGCTGATGACTCAGAGTTCCATTGTGTATGACTATGACTAGCATCTTTACTGTGTGGCTATAGCACAGCCCCAAAGGAGGCAAGTAGCTAGACACTCACTAACTGTTCTGAAGTTTAATTAAGGATGGGTTTGTAGCCTGTGCATACTGTAATACTCGGCTCATATTGCTCTGAGTCAGATCCTCCCTCAGGTGAAGACTGCATTTCCTATCCCCCCGCGGAGGACGATGACGGGGTTGTCCATGACGGGGTGTTAAATGCAGATCTGTGTGGAAGCACTCTCTCTCACAGGCATAAAGGTCCCATTCATGAAGATCTATATTTTTTTTTACCTCACAGGTACAAATCGATATGCCATGCCATGTGACTTAGCTGGCAAACAGTGGAATACTGTCAGTACCAGGTACAGAGACAGTTTCTGCAGTGACAGAACACCTGGTTAATGAGTGTACGTCAGTGTAATGAGTCAGATTGATCACTATCTCAGTTTCCAAGGGCTCCTACACCATGTAAACCTGGTTGAAAAATGGGATCGACGACAATCATAAGATACCAGTTTGCGTTAGCATTTGCTCATCTAAGTTAATTGGACGTTATTGTGCTGTTTGGCACAGACCGCCTTAAACAGATCCAAATGACATCACTTGACATCAGTGTACAAGTGTACGATATGTATTTCCTGGTTCCACGTTTTCTTCATACCTCAACAAGTATGTAAGCCAGCCCAAATTGCTACAAAATCCTCAACTAGCACATGCGTCCTGTGAAACTATGGCCAGTTCCTTGTTTCTTATGTCTTTATATTACAGTTGAGCTGAGCTGCCAGCACGTGCAACCCAAATGCAGTTTCCTGACAGACGAGTGGAGTCTTGTGTATGTAAAGTAGTGGTAAAAATCACTGCCAGCTGAAACTATAGTGTGCTGTCTCAGGGGACTGCCAGTTGCTCCCTGCACTTGCAGTTACATTTCATCTCTAGACCCTAGGGTCATATCACTGTCACTTGATACAAATGTATCAAGGTCTTATGTTTTAGGTAGATACACCACATAACTGCTCCCCTTACCACTATTTCACTATGAAAAAATGAATATTCTCTCGCACTCTCTGGAAATAAAGAGTGACTGCAGCAGGAAGTTGACCACAGTAGAATGCTTTGAACAATAAAACTGTTCAAGGAATTTCAGAGATCAGGGCTCAGTCAGGTGAACAGCTGAATGTTTTTCACTGAAGGCTAGCTCTACATTTTATTCAGCCCTGTGACTCCTGAATTGTCATGTTGTGTTCCTGAGTATTGGGGTGAAACATCGGTGTTGTTTTAAATGCAGAGTGTGATGTTTGCAGTGCTTGAGTGTGCACCACGGTCCTGTGTTTTTAGAAGGGTTAGAGTGTTTCGACCGCTCGGGTTTCACAGACAGGCTGCTCACAAAAGTTACACATGACTAGCTTTTAGTGTAGTTTGCATCCACAAGCAGATCCATTTCAATACAAACAGCAGACATGCAACAAGTTAATTATAGCTGGATGTCATTTAATGTAGCTACAGTAATACAACAAAATACCAATGCACTTAATTTGTCTGATGTTCATTTGCTACAACTGTACAAAATGTTAGCTTTGTAAGCACATGTGTAAGTACAGGTGTGTGTGTGTGTGTGTGTGAGTGAGTAGGGTGCAGAATGGTGTATGCAATAGACACCAGCTGCTATAAGTGGAAGAGGTTAAATTCAACCCCTACAATCCCAGGTTTACCCATTCTCTCATTCCTCATTTCTCTCAACCTCCACTATTATAGTAACAGGCTATGGCAGTGGAGTGGAGGTCAGACCAGGGACTTCGCCGTCTGAAATCCCTGTTGAGATGCAGAGCAGTGCGGGCTCTGTGTAAATGGGGGGCGTTGTCTGACACTCGAGCTGTGAGGGCAGGGGTGTTTTTGGTGAGTACAAAGCCGGCCACATGGACCAGGCACAGAGGCCTCTATGCATGACTGCCCCCCTCGGCCCCCCCAACTCTCTTTGAGCTTTGCTCCTGCCCCGCGATCTGCTGCTCAGCTTTGCAGAGCAGGTTCAGGGTTTTCAGCCTTTTGAGAGGGGGCCAGCTCTAGAAAGCGGAGCGGGCTGGGAAAGGGAGACGGTTCCTCCCCGGTGATTACCGCGCCGAGGAAAGGCCTCTTTTCACGGCTCCCGGGAGTCGCTCCTCTAACCTGGCCCGCCGTCTCACGGAGCAGAGATAACGGGGCCCGTTGTTGCCCACGGGAGAGGAACAAAAACCGCACTGTCCCCCTCGCTCTTTGTCCAACGCTTTGATTTCATCGGTGTCAGCCAGCAAGTAACTGGAACTCTGGGTAATCAGAGAGGAAAGCTGGCCAGATCTAACCCGCCCTCTCTGCCGTTTTCGATAGTACCTTCCTATTATTTTGGGGACACAGAATTGGAGGATTACGGAAATCCAATATGGTGGGAGTTGGTGTAACGGGAGAAAGGCCAGTGAAAGGGAGGAGTCCTGTGTGTTCTCCGAGCCCTTGTGATAGGCCCGGGGTTTGTTCTGAGGACTGCCACAGAGGGCGAGTAAGGGTGAGATTCGGAGGTCTGGTTTCAGTCGGATAGACACCCCATGCATCCCAGGGCAGCTGATGTAGTCTCATGGAGGGGTCAGGATGTCAGGATTCATTTATCCGTCTAAACCTTTTGTCTGTGCGATATAAGGCATTTGGCTCATTAGCGCTGCTGTCTTTGAAGAGATTAGAAAGTTAAATGGGGGGCTTTTTTCCACTGAGAGATATAAACAATAAAGAGAAGAGAACTAGTCTATCTGAATTTACCCAGTGTGATCTGGTATTAGTAAAGAACTTTACTCATTGAAAAAAACAATGACTTGGAACCAGATGAAAAGTCAAGAATCCGATATGCATGCCAAATTCAAATATGAGAAATAATTTCTCATGTTTCTCATACTCTTGACATGAATGTATTAATGCTGTCTAGTGTCTCAGCTGTCCACAAACAAAAATGTCATCTCAGACATTTGTATTATAGCATTTGAAACCATTTGTTTATGGTGTGTTTCATCTGAGATTGATGGACAGGTGTCAGATCACCAGAGGTGGTGTGTTCTGGGTAATTTGTTATTATGGAATGCTTTAAGGGATTTCTGACCACCTCCTTTCTTCTGCTGTCCCTTGCTCCTACAGGATGGGGTCATCTCAGTTCAGGACATAGACCTGGTGATGACAGAGGGACTGGGTATGCGCTATGCTTTCATAGGTCCCATGGAAACCATGCATCTCAACGCACCTGAAGGTACCTGCATATGAACTTCAGACTGGCTCACTCTTTCTCCATATATTAGTCTCTCAACTGCTTTCACTTAACCTAGTGGCATCTGCAGCTTAAGTGAGAGTGAGACTACCTGAGTCAGTCAGTAAGTAGTCCATGAACATGCCAAGAGGGTGCAGTTGTATATTTAACAGAATTACAATATCTAGCCCTTTCAGTTTAGATGAATTGGGTGAGACAGACTAAACTCTGTAAAATATCAAATTTCTAGTGAATTAGGCAGAATTGGTGACTATTGCCAGGTCAAGATTTTCTGATGATTCTTAGCTAACTGCATAATGATAATGCATTTGTTTTTGTCTCAACAAAAGTAAAAAAAAAAAAAGAAGTATTTCAGACATATGTTTTGAAAATATTATAGATATCTTAGATTGGAAACATGTTTTTGGTTGTGCTATGGCTGACTGAAAAAAATAGACAATAAATAGGAAGACATGGAGCTGAAAAGAGAATTTGCGAAAATCCTTTGGTTGTTTTGAGGTCTCTTGAGAAGGTTTGCCGTTTTTAGAGAGCTGAAGGGAATTATAAATCACCCTCAGGCAGATTCTTAAGATAATCTTTCCACCATACTTAGAATTTTACACACATAAGTGTCACATTCAACATGTGGAATCCTCTGTGAGTACACCCATGGACATATGAAGCGCTTCTGTGTGCTGCCAGCCCTCAGATCTAGAATTAGGAGGAGCCATAGCCTTGCCTGCCTCGACCTTTGACCTCTCAGATGGCTCGCACCCTCCTGTGAGATAATAAGAAGGGTGTTAGCTGTATCTCTTAGTCCCTATGACTGTGTGACCTGCATGGCCAGGTGGTGAATCAGTGAATGCGCCCTGGACACCACACTCAATGGCAAGCACTGCTCAAACTGTGAGTAACATTTACAGATCACAGGCAGGGTTAGTCCACAAGTCATGTTACCTTAGAACAGAACTGCACCTACAGGCCTTTGATTGGATAATTCACTTTACAGAGATACCCCTGACCATCAGCACCCTGGCACATGTGATTTTACACCTTTGGCCTAATGTCTCTCTATAAGAATAGTCTGACTGTTTAGCTGCTGATGGGGTGGACAGACTGGTGTTGGTGTGACTCATGCTGATGGTAGCATAGACGTGTGAGAATCATTGAAGTCGAGCTGGTGGCAAAAACAGATTTGGTGCAAATCTGCTAGTGTTCTTGCTGAAAATAAAAGTGCTTTTACTCAGTTATTGTTGTTCATTGTAGAAAGAGAATTATCTGATTCTGTGTTAGTGATGATGAAAGCAAAATTTGATTTTGTCAGTCTGAGTCAATTGTAAACAGAATTTTTGTGACCTGCTATTTGTTTTTTTAGAATGTGAAGATGATCGAATTCTATTAAAAAAAAATCTTTACTGGGGCTAGAGGAAAAACTAGTCCATACGAATGAAGAAATTAATATAAAACAAGTATCCTTTAAGTAGCCTTAAAAGTATCTTCATTTGTGAGTGCATTTCTCTCATAGCTTAATGTTTTACGTGATCATACTGGAGTTTTTATAGTTCTGTTGTTACTGCAGGTCCTCCAAAAGCTAGTCAAAACACTCAAGTCATGCTTTTTTGTCTTTCTTACCACACAAACATCAGCTCCTAAGGAGAAGAGAAGGCCATCATAGGGAACTTGTGTGACTCTGAATCAGCAAATCAGTGTGAGCACTTCTGTATTTGGAGATCAATAAATTTTATTAAATTAATTCACTCTAGATGTTAAGCATTTGTACTGAAACACATCTGCTTAAGAAAAAGTGCTAATCATCCCAGTAATGATCTCTGCAAGTGATTAACTAGCAAAAAAAAAGATCTCCAAAAATGATCCATTAAAAGTGTGTTTGCCTTGTTCCAGAACAAAAGCATGTAGATAAACCCTTTATCGGCACATCACATTTCTTATCTTGTATTTTGTAAGTCCTTTATGGTCTTTGTTGAGGCTGTGGCTTGCCTAAGTGCTGTTGAGACACATCTACTCTCTACAACAAGCCTATCACATTTTCAGACCCTCTCTGTCACTCAAACCCAGTGCAGGTTTAGTAAGGTTCATTACGTATTGGATAACCATGGCTTTATCCCTAGTAGAAAGTTTGATTGATATGAGAAGGTCAGCAAAGACACAGTCAGTATAGGGTGTGGGTCCCACTCCTAGGCTGAGATGTAATTGTGGGTTTTTTCCTGCCATTGACTGCAAAAATGAGATGATGAGCAAACCCTCAGCTATCTTGAGTTCTGTGGAAAATTCCCAGCAATGTCTCACTTTAAATCTAAAACCCCCTAAATCTATAAACCTTTACTCTGACCTTGTCCTGCCGAGATGCATTTTCAGTATAGTCACTAAACTCTGGTGTTTTTCTGTTAACAACCAGATTCAGTAACTCATAACTACTCAAAGTTAGCAAGATTTAGATCTGGGTTCAAAACCAGACTGTTGTGCTTAGGTAATTGGTGGGGGAGGGGTGGCTATGGTATCCACTATGGTACTCATCGGCACTATGAATGCATGTAATGGCATGATTATTGAAAGTTTTCAATAAAAGCATGTTATAAAAACAAATTCCATGGGTTAACCCTTAGTCTCTACATCCCTGCTTACTACAAGGGACATGAGAAGGGCCAGGAGCTATCTGTAAACCCCAACATTAACCTCATTTTAGCCCCAATATTCCCAAAAATTAGAGTAGAAAAGGGTAGCTGCCGGGCCATGTTCTGGGGTTCAGATTGAACAGCTCTGATGTGTGAAATGGGGTGATGTTTTCAAAATACAGTTTCAGTCCTAACTTGGGTCACAGTCAGAAGGTTGTCTTTGCAGTAAGTGTCCTGTACAGAGTCCTTAAGGACATCTTCTCCTCCAGGTCTGGGGGACTACCTAAGGCGCTACAGGGAGGGGATGAGGAGGGTGCTCTCCTCCTTTGGACCAGTCCCTGAGTTCTCTGGGCAGGAAGCTGATGCTATCACCAAGGTGTGTGTGTGTGTCTGTATGAGTTTCTGTGAGAGTCTGTGTGTGCGTGCGTGTGCATGTGCGTGTTGGACACGTTTACTGAAACTTGGTAAACTGCATGTTTAAAACTGAGTGATTTCAAAAATGCAACACAGAAATACAAAAATATATTATAAATGTTTATAATAATTTGTATTTATTATTAAAGCAAAGCATTGTGGGAAATGTAAGGTAAAAGGTGTGGTATACAGACATTTCTCTCTTTTCTTTCTTTTGCTTCCCCCGTCAACCCCAAACCCACCCTACCGAACACATAGGAAATGTGTGAGCTCATACCCAACGACCAGCAGCACCTCTCTGCCAGGAGAGAGCGGAGAGATCAGCTCCTCATGGGTCTGGCAAAGCTGAAGAAATGAGCAGAACGGAGCACGGAATGTCAAATGGTTATGGAAATCACTGCCCTCCAAAGCTTCTGGTTGTGTGGAATTTTCAAGTTGAGCTGCATTCTTGTGCATACAATTTCACTGAGGTCCAACCCCTGTGGGACCAGTTTCATAAAATTTCTCAAAATAAGACCAATTAAAAGTTGCTTTATTTTTTCTGTATGATGGTTGCTTATAAATGATTAGTAACCAAATTTAATCCCATTATTGAACCTCATTACCTCTTGATAGATATTAACATATTTGATAAAATGAGAACCAGCCATTGTTATGCTGTTATTATTAAGCCAGCCAGTGATCAACAACCTTTCTGAAGGGATCTCAGGGTTAGTTTCATGCTTTTTGATGCTGCTTCCACTTCTTGATAACACAATTAGCCCTCATTTCAGGTTGCTCAGATTTTCAAACCTGATTTCCTGACCTTGGATTTTAAGTACAAAAAACAATTCAATCACCTCCATATGTGGCCTTTGAGATTTACAGTAAATTACTTGACTGTCATTATGTACTTGATCTTTGTGGCTCGTCAGTTCATCCATCAAAACCATCTTGCTTGCAAGTTTGATCACTGAGTTTTAATGAGCGGCTAGTTGAATACATTTCTAGCTGATGACAAATGTAGCCGATTATTAGAACAGGATAATAGTTTTATGTTATAAAATATAATTGTGGTCAAGCATAATGCAAGCTAAACATTGGTAGTTGAAAGAATGCCACGAAACACCAGATATCAATTTCACAATTATGGTTATTTTCCATTTTTATATATTCGTGATTTAATGTTCTCAGACCTACCTTATTTTTGGTCATTTTCTTTTCTCAAGATTATCATTAACTTGGTAGTGGTAGCATGCTGATGGTTAGCTGCTGTGAATTAGGTAATATCATGATGTTTCTAGAATCTTGGTGCTTTAACTATATCACAGTATTTTGTGTTTAATGTCTTCAAGCTTTGGTTTTGTGCATTGATAGAAAGTTGGGTGAATCAGGGATCAAAACAACAAACATGATATTAAATGTTTTAAATGAACAATTTTTGTGCGTTGCATTCCATTAACATTTGACAAGTGAGTCCAAAGTATGAGTGAATGCTACAAAATGATTAAAGTGTGCATGATTCACTCACACAAGATAATCCATAAACACTGTTAGAAATAGTCTTACAAGCCGAAATTTGACACTCAATAAACACACTGAAGCCTCTACAGTGCGTAACTTCTTCAGACATTAATTTTTTGAAACATGACAATTGACGTGACAGTTTCTTTACTTTTTGAACCAAAAGTTTGAGGCAACTGCAGAAAATGCACCATTGTTTTAAGTCTGACTTACCAGGCGCTTATAAAGACGAGGCTAAGCTTATGCAACCGGTCCCTGAATGTCCCTACAGAATCCATAACACAGATGTGTGAACTCGGACAGAATCTGCCTCGCACTCGCACATGGTTTGGCCATGTGCTTACTGGATAACAAGCGGTGTCCCCGAAAATACTTTTTTTTATTGACATCAGTCAATTTGCAGTAATGGGTGAAATCCTTAACGGCTGGCTTGTTGTTTATAAAGATGTTTATATTTTAAAATAAACGTTTTGAATGCAATAATGTTTTGAGATTGACGTGTTAAGGGGCAGTTGTCTGTTTAGTCTTTCAAACAATATGGTTTATATGAACTTTATGCCAGAATGTAGGTTTACTGGAACCATTTAATCATAAACGACATTCACTGTAGGGAAGACTTTAAGAGATTCAGTGCTTACGTATAGGACGTCTCCCCTCTGCGCCACTTCACATTCTTCCGCTTGAAACGCAGCTTTTGTCACGGCTCTTAAGTTACAGAAGAGACCTGGCGCGGTTTTACACAAGCATGTCTCATTTTTCGAGAATGAATTTCCCAATTAACACGAGTCTGATCTGCCGGGACTGTGGCCTTTACAGGCTCTCCAGATGTGGCCGCTCAGTACAGACCGGCGGGTTTAGCTAAGCAGCGCAAATTAATAGCCGTACCTGTTGCAGTCCATGTAATTATGATATACATGCAAACAACATAAAATTATATGCAGCAGTTTCTCATTTTATTGTATGGATTTCAGTTTTCGGTGTATTATTAGGCAAGCCTATCAATCAGAATAAACTACGGCAGTGTTTAATAGCTATATAAAACACGTTATATTGACAACTGGAATTTAATTATTGCAGTCATTAGTAAATATGTGACAAAGGATCTGATCCAGCTGCAAAATAATAAACAGTTCAATCACCAAGTCAGAGAGGGAGGATGACCTGTCGGACCCTGTAATGCTGAAAGAATGAAAATGGAGAATGGGGGGGGCATACACTGTTACAGGTTAGTATTCATTAAATGCATGTTATTATTCTTACTAGAATGCGTACATGACCTTCCTTGATTTGAGTCACATGATCATTTCCCCCAAATCGTAAACATTAAGGAGTGTAGCCTTCTTTTTTTCCCAAACAATCCTCAGTTCCACCTTGTGCTATTGTTATCGAAACCTGACATGATTAAGATGCACATTGACCAGATTTTCTTCTTTTGCGGAGATCTTTTTCTTCATGCTTACGAAAGTGTAGATTACTGCCATTGTGATTTTTTTTTCAGAACGGGAGTAATTAGCTATCTTTTAGAAATAAGACATTAGACTAATGATATAGCTACCATATATATTCCTGATAAATAGCTGCACCTTTTATTCCAGGAAAGACCAATTGTATTTACACTGCTGTGTATGTACATGCTCTTCAGCCTTATGAAATCATTCAGGTGTCAATAATAAAACATAGGCCTATTACAATGCAACATGATAAAAAAAGTGTAAAACCTGTAATCGGAACTGTCATCCTAAAAGAACTGTATTTGATATTTAATTGGTAAGAATATTTAAGCATATCTATGGATAACAAATGATGTTCATATGCCAACAAAATGTCAATATAATGTCAGCGTCAAAAACAGTAGAAAAGCACAATTAGTTGCCCATATTCTTTTGCCCCGCCCCTACAGCCTGGCGACATGCAGGTTGAACTTCAGCGCAAGAGGAGAACCTACAAGATCAGGTGCCCTTGTGTCAGCGGCCAGAGTTGCATCTGCAGGACTGGAGAATAAATCTCAGTAGCGGCATTCATTCGCAAGTTTGATCCGCCGCTTGAGAAACTCTAAGCTTTCTGGGTTGACCCTCGCGGACGAAAAGAGGGGTGCCGGATTGCATTTAATGGAGAATTTCTGAAATTTCGAAGAAAAGGTAGGGTACGTTTTTGCGTTTAAGAGTCCGTTTGTGGAAGTTAATGTCTTTGACGATGCAAAGTCTATGGAAGCTTTTAATCCTGTAATAATCAACGATCTTGATGCCTGACATAAGAAAAATAAAGATATGGTCACATTTAGATAGGCCTAGCCTATATATATTAAGCAAAGTCATTTTTTGTATGCTGTTTGCATTTGAAAAAAATTTAGGGATACAGTTGTCAACATTATTTTTAAACTAAATTTATTTGAAAAGGCTTGATTTACTGGGTTACTGTTTGTTATTAATTATTTGTGTATGTGGGAGTAGGATAATTTTATTGCATTTTTGGAAACTAAATTATTGAATCTGAAATACCAGGAACATGCAAAGGCATTTTCTACTTCGGAAACGATAAGCTGCAAGAACTTGAGAGCTAATGAATCATTCCCATGGTGAGATTTATTTGGGGTTGAGTTCGGGTTTAATTAAAATGTATGTTTTTTTTTATTCTTGTATTGAGTTATGAGACGTTATAGCAACCTAAAATAAAACGCTGGAAAAAAGACGCGTGCTCCATCTAGTGTTTAAACTTGTAATGTAGCCTAAAATGTAAGGCCGGAAAGTCATTTAGGGACAATTATTGAGATATACGAAGTGATGTTTTTACATTTCAGTATTTAATAGCGAATTATTGAGAAGGTGCACTGCTGCACATGTAGTCTTTGTCAAGTGAAATATATGGCCAAATAGATCGTAAACGCATGAATACACGTTTAAATAAAGCGCTTGGATAATATTACATTTTATTAATTTAAACAACACCTACAAAACTTCTACTAAGGATCTGTTTGTGATCTTGCATCACTGTTGTGCTTTTTTTTTTTTTTTAAATAGCAAGACATGGTGTAAGTCAAAGCATAGCTATTACAGTTGTTTGAGTAAAACCATATGCAGTAATCAGTTTCAAGAGCTCAGAGACTCATGCCTTCTGCAGATCTCAAAGGATAGTGAGGACTTCTTGCTGAATGTACAGTGTAATTTTTTTTCTATCACTGTACTGTCCTTTTCCTCTGTACTGTCTTCTATTCCCTTACCTCTCATTTGTGAAGGATTCACTCACACTCTTCTAAACTTCCAAATGTCTTTCTCTTTTTACCTTACCCCACCCCTTTCCTTATTCTCTTCATTGACTCTCCCTTTTCCCCCCTCTCCCTTGGCCCCGACCCCCCACCCTCTCCCCCAGGTGGCCTGAGCTGACGGAGCAGGATGAGCTGGGGAACACTGTATGCTCAGCTGGGTGGGGTGAACAAGCACTCCACCAGCCTGGGGAAGATCTGGCTGTCCGTCCTCTTCATCTTCCGCATTATGATCCTGGTGCTGGCGGCTGAGAGTGTGTGGGGCGACGAGCAGTCTGATTTCACCTGCAACACGCAGCAGCCTGGCTGCAAGAACGTCTGCTATGACCGCTTCTTCCCTGTCTCGCACATCCGCCTTTGGTGCCTGCAGCTGATCTTTGTATCCACGCCGGCACTGCTGGTCGCTATGCACGTGGCCTACCGCAAACGGGAGACCAAGAGGAGCATCATACGTGCCCACGGTGACAAGGTGCAGGATGACCTGGAGAGCCTGCGCAACAGGCGGCTGCCCATCACGGGCCCCCTGTGGTGGACCTACACCTCCAGCCTGTTCTTCCGCCTCATCTTCGAGGGTGGCTTCATGTATGTCTTCTACTTCATCTACGATGGCTTCCAGATGCCGCGCTTGGTCAAGTGTTCTGAGTGGCCCTGCCCCAACGTGGTGGACTGCTTCATCTCACGCCCCACTGAGAAGACCGTCTTCACCATCTTCATGGTGGCATCCTCGGGAATCTGCATGGTGCTCAACGTGGCGGAGCTGTCCTACCTGATTGTCAAGGCCCTGTTGAGGTGCACCAGAGGCTCCAACAGCAAGCATGCCTTCCCAGAGAATGCTACCAAGGACAAGGCCTACCTGCAGAACAAAAAGAACGAGATGCTGCTGTCCTCCTCTGATTCCTCCAGCAGCAAGGCAGTTTGAGCGGAGCAATCCCTGGCCAAAATGTCACTTCCTGCCAGGGAGCAGACTGGACTACAGTAGGTAGAAAGACGATGCAGTATTTTGTTATGGTAGACATTTTTTATTTGCTCACTGACATGCGGAAACGGGCAGAAACTGGTAGGAGGACATAGGTTCTGTGCCTGGGTACAGACCCGAGAAAGGGTTCCCTTTTCCTTTGCTGGGACACTGTGTCCCTCCCTTGCGTCCACTCTGTTTATGTGGTGGTGAAATTGCAAGGAGAATACTTTGGTTGTTTCTCAGTTCAGTTGCGCCCTACTTCACTCTGCCCCTCAACTGAGAATAAACTTGATTTGAATTTTTACTGGCATTGCACCAAGTCAAGTTCATATACATACTGAGCAATTGAGTGAGAGTTGGTTGGCATGAAAAAGAGTTTTCATTTTGGAAACGTTCACTCGTATCTCTGTATGGATACTCACCATAAGCAATGAAATTCACCACAGAGTTTACACAAACATTGGACACAGCTGTAGAAATGGCCTGTATGTTAGCAATACCTAGATAACAAGTAAAATGTATAGTAATGTGTTGTCATATTAAGGCCTTTGAAACAGTACACAAATCCCCAGAGCAAGATATTATATTATATTTCACCAGATATAAATATTTTGGGGTTGCCAGATAGGTAATTCTTACATTGAACTTTTTCATCAGATGTTTAGTCAATTGCAACTGATTTTGAGCCAAGATAATTAGCAGCAATGAATATTTAATCTGTTAGCTTTGATATTTAACTGAACTACACAATTTTATTTGTCGATCATTTAGATATGTTTATCATGTAAAACAGATTGAACTATTTGCCAGTAGAATTTACAGCCACGCATTATTATGACTTTAGAAAATGTGTGTGTATGTTAAACGAACCCATTTGATAATGCCACAATGAATAGCATAGATGTGATTATCTTCTGGCATGAACATTAGCATGCAGAACTAAACTAAAAATAATAGCTAGAAGTGATCTAAATGATAATCCTCCCCATAATTTTCAGTCTAACCAAACATACTGAAACTGTCCGAGTTACTGTAAACAGACCCAGTTTATTAGAAAACTTGCACTTGTGTACAGACTTGTCTGTCTTTGTTGACCAGCTACTTTTCATATGTAATCAATGTATAACATAAATTAATTTTTAAGATGTTCTCAATTTACAGCAACACCTGTCATGTCAGATGTAAGTACTCTTCTTTTAAGTATAACCTATGTGAGTACAGTGAGGGCTTATATACCTTTGCTTTGTACGACAGCCTTCCTATCAATCAGAACAGATCTCAGTATGAGGACAGTTTTATTCATGGTTTCCAAAACACTTTTGGAAATTGCAACTTCCTCCACTTGGCTCTCTTGGTAGATACAAAAGATG
Organism: Albula goreensis; assembly: GCA_022829145.1. Lineage (NCBI taxonomy): Eukaryota > Metazoa > Chordata > Actinopteri > Albuliformes > Albulidae > Albula > Albula goreensis. The sequence continues at coordinate 30,844,831 of CM040745.1, forward strand.
AGAAAAAAACTAAAAAATTGAATTGATCCCATGGTGACATCTAGTGGCGTACTGTAACAGAGTAGAGACACATACACACATTCCTTTCCTCAGTCTCATTCTCTAACTTGTGTACTGTGTATTTGGGAATACTTAGGTATATGAGACATTTTACTATGTGGGTTCACTATGATGAGGAGAAGAACAAGAGGGACTTGTTAAATGTTAAATGTAGTGGGAACAATTCATGAAAGCTGGAGACTGTGAACTATGAAAGACTGTGAATGTTAAAGTTTGGGAACCTGGTAGCAAATGTCCACAGGTTCAATTTCTGGCAGGGTTAATGTTGAGGTCCCTCTGAGTTATGTACCCACCCTGAAGTACAGAAGTAAACATCCAGTAGAATCAATGTAAAGCACTCAAATAGTGCCAAAAGTAAAAGTCAGTAGAGAGGCGCTCCTAATAATCTAATCATCAACATTGATATAAATCATGAATAATTCCTCTTTTGCCCATATTGCATCAATAATGGGAATCTCTCATCACACTCATTGAGATGGAGGGAGAAGGATACATGTAGCCCACTAAACTGAGGGAGGACTTCATGGCTTTATTATTGAGACAGCCAGATTTGACTTTTGGCCAGGATACTTGAAAACCCCCTACTGTTACTGATAAGTACTATAGGAGCTTGAGTTACTACAGTGAGCAAAGACCTCAGTCTGACATATCATTTCTGCTGTATGGACGGCTGATTATTACTGTAGCCCAAAATCCAGAGGTCACCTGTTTCTCAAATGATGTGACAGCCAGTGCCTTACAGCTTGTCTTTGTCTTTTTACATTCATATATTTTATTTTGATTATGGTAATATTGTGATGATTGTGAAATTATCTTGTCATTTATGAACCTTGATTTGTTATTAGAATTGTCTGACAGTCTTAATAACAAGATAAGCAATTGCAGTGTTTCCCTTTTTCTGACTCTAAGTGAAACTGCCAGAGATGAAAAGTGATTGAAATTTAATCCATGAAGATCAATTATATATTATGGTAGGGACAGCAGTGGGACTACATTGATATGAGAATTTCAGTCCTCATGCATAATGGCGTCATGCAAAAGAGCTTTAAAACTTCCCTTTAAGGAATCCACAACATTTTCCTTACACTGAGACTGAAATCCACCTAATGGTATCCATTTACATTCAGAAGTTACCGATCAGCTTGCAACTTGTGCCTTATTTTAGTTCAAAGACATTTCACCGTATGTGCCTCTGGTTTTGTACACAAGGGTAACTAAGGCTAAAGTTCACCTGAGGTCCAGCCAGAAACTTTGGACTTTGTCATGCCCAAATTCTATGTGTGCAGCAATCATCAGTTAGGCCTATCTGTCAATGGGTGAGAGCAGTCTGAGTGAAAGAATTCAACTTTTCACCTTATTTCTCCCTCTTAGCTAGGTATTTGAGAACAAGCCTGTTCTTTTTTTTCATTGCAGTTACTGTTTTGTACACAGCAATAAATGTGCAAAATATCATTTTGCAAAGACATTGTCAAGTTTTTTTAGCTGTATGCATTGAAATTTGGTTCACCTGACACTGAAATGCATTATGAAGGTTGGCTTCCATATGGTATTATTGTGGAAGTTGAAGGATTTTATTGTATTTAAGACTTTTAAATTATTTGATTAGTGTGATCTGTTTTTGTTGACAAATAGAAACACACACCCTGATTTAAATGTGCACATATGCTTTTTGATATTTTGTTGCATAGCACAGCTGTTATAATAAAAATTAAATGTGTAAGTTTCGAGTTTTTCCGTCATTACCACTGGAATTAAACTACAACAAAAATGTAAAAGTAAGTGAACAACACCATTACAAATACATATTGCTTGGTCGTCTTTGTGTGTGTTTAATGGTTACAAAGTCGTTGTGTGTTAAAGGAATTCTTGTGTGAGTATTAGCCATGATGTACAGTATCTGGAAGGTTTGGGATGATTCCACGCGATGTGACCCCAGAGATAACCGAAGGGGGGCGGTGCTGAAGGTATTCGGATTCTTTTCGAACTCCATGAGTTTTGAAAGTCAACCAGGAATTTCTGTGTCCTGTCGTTCTATAGTTTGGTTACAGAATTGCCTGGGATTTTAAAATAATTTTTCTACCATTGTCGCAAAGGTAGGCCTACATAAGATTTTAAAAATAAAAGCCAACTATTAAATACAACATAAAATATATATATTTAAGTGTCATTATTTTACATTACACATTTTCATAAGTTGGCAAATAAACAATATGAAACGTAAAACATTTTAAAAGTCAACCCACATAAGTCCACTGTAAATATGAACGTACCCAATGCCGAGTACATGCACTTCTGTTGCTTGGGGGATGCGTTTTGGAAGTTGACAGGGGCGTGGCGAGCGCGCGTGCAGGGTGATGACTCTCTGGATTCAGTCATGCATAGTCACACAATGTGACAGTCGCGATGGCTGGGAACGGGAGGCAGCTGCGCTTCGCGGAACACCATCTCCAAGTTCAATTCGCCTCTAAAAACTAGCTTTTTTGCGCAAGACTGGCCTCGAATCCACGTGTGAAGAAGGCTGTGCTTGAATAAGTTGGCTTGTTGGCAGCTTCCAGGAGAGTTCGGTAAGCTGGCACAGCTACTGGGATTTGGGAACAGGGGAGAGGGGAGGGCTGCTACCTAGGACGCTCTGTATGATATCCAGCGCACTCAAAATATGGCATCAGTGGCAGCCGGATATTGTTTCAGTAGCTAAGTTTGGCATCCCCTGGCCAAGGTATGGTGAAGACCGGGTGCATGTGAACATCTTTATTGGCACGGTACATCCTGGACAGTGTGAGTGTGATGTTGTTTTAACGGAATATATCGTTGAATTGTTCATGGCTGTTTTAAAAAAAAATATGTTATTTATTTGGGTATTAGTAACCCCTTAATAAAAAGCGGGCTAAACAATAGCTCTGACACAATGACAGAAATGCCTTCAATGGACTGTGCCAGCGGGCACAAAGGAGATCTGGCACCTTCCACTTTGTCAAACTGTCAGACGGCTTGTCAGTGCATAAAACTTCAAACAGCTCAAAACAAACCACTTGTTTGTAGCCATTAAACTCAGAAACTGTATTTGTTGAAGTAAAGGTAATCGAATTATTGGTTATAAGTAGGGACGTCAAAAATCTGAAAATGTAACATGAGAGACTGATAAAGTGGCAACTGATAAAATAGACCCTGCCTAATTAAAGTATTATGTATTTAAAGACACACTAGTAATGCATAAAAATAATAGTAGTAGTATAAGTTATTACAAGCAGCAGGTGTTTATAGCAGTAATAATAATAATAACAATAATAATAATACCATATCCTCCTTCATTACAATTATCCTAATCAAGTATGGCATTATTTACTGCTGGCCTAGTGCACACGGCGTGGGGCCAAAAATGAAGAAAAAATTACTTTTTAAAAATCCGAAAACGAAATTGTGATTGCTTTAATCTACTCATGACATTCATCGCTCTCTGAACAAAAGTCGATCAGGCGAAATATTTCCCTTGATCAGCACTTCAAATTCTGATGAGACCAGCATTCGTCTGGGGTGGGGCCATTTCTCCGTCATTTACATATTCACACGGTAGAGAAAAAAGAACCAAGTCTTTTTTTGATAGACTCCTTGCTTACAATTTAATGATTTCATTTTGTTCCTTAAAGTCTCGTATGCTGCATCCATACATGACGGCATGACTACAAAGTAAAGAATTTAGCGAATTGCTCTTGGGCGTCATACGGGGCAAATCCATGCAAAAGATTGCATAAACATATATACTCTCGCATTCATCATTTGTTGGGTCAGGCCAGACATTCACACAAATGGAAAAATGATCATATGGCAAGACCAAAATTCAGCTCTTTACAGTGAAGTAAAGTTTGCAAGGGAAAATAATTACCTAATTCTATTTTTTTAATTTTAAGCCATCACCTGCATACATGCATTTCTTGCCCCTATGGTAGACTACTCTGCACTTTGACTGCTCATTTAACACCTATTAATGAAATAGATTTTAGTGCCTGTTCAAATGCTGATTTGTGATGGTTAATTAAAATATATTGTGGACAAAGAGAATGTGTTACATTTGTGGAAATATAAAGGCTTAAATATGGACAGGATTGGTGTTGAAAAACATTTGCATGTTTTCCACATAATGGAAGATTACTTATGTATGAACAGTGTATTGTAAGTTATTACCCCTTATAGTTAAGATCAGAGACTTGGGCAATTCAATGAAAGCAAAAATAAAAATAATGTACACATTACCATGTTCAACAAGGTCATAAAATTAAACATGAATAAAAAAATCTCAAATATGCTCATGGGTATTTGGAAAGTTTCCAAGATAAACAGTTCCCAGTTTATATACTCCATTTATTTCTTGATATATAATTTTAAATGTAACATGCTAGGGACAGTGGCAGAAAAATTTGTGCTCAGTCTTTAAGAGCCTAATTATACTTAAAAAAGAAGTTATAGATTGCTTCCAACTAATGAACTATGTCTCATAATTTAGGAAGAATCTATAGAGTAGGTATTATATGGAAAACACATTTAAATTTTAGTAAACAACATGCATCTTTATTATTAATTTTATAAGATTTTCATTTTTTAAAAAATTTCGTATAAGGTTTTAACACTAATGCTTTCATTTAAATACAACCTGTTCACTTCCTGATTATTCCACTGACTAGGATGGAAGTGTTATTATCTATTTACTACATTTGTATTATTTTTTATTGGTACTAGCAATCAATAATAAACAAGTAATAACATGTTTATTATTTTTTCTAATAACATAAAAATACCCGTACAGTCTAAACATATAAAATTAGATTTTTTTGCAGTAATATGCGTCCGTGATTAATTACAAAAATGCTTTCTGTTTCCAGGTGTTATATATATTTTGAGCCCTAGTCGATGGATTTATTACCCACAATACAACATTTTAGTAAGTCTTCCCTCTTCTCTGCTGTCTGGTTTGCCTTTGGATGAAGTGATTGACATTGGTATGCATCGGCATACTCGCGCATTTGCTCCCACAGAATATATATCCTCCTCACTGCAAAGAGGGTTAGTCATGCAGACCATAAACAAATACTTCAGATTAACATGTAAAGTAAAACATTTTTTAACTATTTGTGGACCTTCTCAGAGGCATGTAAAACGAATCATTTGTTTTACCTGAAAAGATTTCTCCGCATTTGTAAAGCTCAGAGAAACCACATGAGACAGTGCGTTTGTTTCAGCATTACATTTAAAAAAATATATTTTCAATTTTTTGTGTTTTTTAATATTCATTTTAAATTATTTTCCTGTTGGATAACATGTTCTTTCTAATCCTGTGAATTTATTGACATCAGAACTCTGTGAAGGTCTTTACATTTAGGTGAAATGTATCAAAAGTTTGGAAAGTAGTGAAACAATATTACCGATTATATATTGAAGTCATCGTATAGCTTTTAGATTTTGGTTGAGGACTGTAATAGAGTATTCTGTACTATTTCAACCACAGTACCTTTCACATTAACTACTCCAGGAAATGATTAGGCCTCCGTGTAGAATTTCAGCAGATTTGGTAAGGGTGTTATCTTGCTTGCTTCACATGCTAAAACACTGTTTGATAATGTCACTGACAACTGCCGTGCATGTTTGAAAAACAAGTTGTTTCAGAAGTATTAAGTGGCTTGAGCTGTTTTTTTTAAATGATTGATTTGTAAATGTTCATTGTTCATATATGCATCATACATGCATTACCCAAAACTGAATAAAAGAAAGACCAAAAAGTTTTTGTAGATTATAGATTTTATGGCAATGGTATCCTATATGGGATATTAAACATGTTCAGCATATTCAAACTATTTACAGTTCATTATATCAAAATGTTAATCATTTTAAATCTGTGATTTTATCCACCAGTCTATCCACAAAAACTATTTTCTAAATATTTTAAGACTCATTGTGCATTATGGCTATTGCAAACTTTGTGTGGTTTTATCATTAGCATTTAATACAGACAGAATTATTTGCCACTTAATCCATTAACAATTGTTTTATTATTCCCAAAGACCATTTAGTATTTATAATATAACAATAGTTAAATGGCTTATTCAGAAAAAAAAACCTTTCAGAATGTAGAATAATGTAAACATTAGTGGTGTCAATCACATAAAGTTACCACTATACAAGCACTAATAATCACAAAAATCAATGGCGAATTCTCTGTCTGAGATTGAAACTGTCAGAATTCTAAGGTATCTCAAAACAATGGTGTCTCTTTAGATTTGACAGTTCTCACCTGATAGCAACATCTTTTGGCACTAACAGAATTTTGGGATTTAGCAATATCTTGATGTTAGCTTTGATGTTAATTCTGCCATCGCATCAAGTACTGTCACTGCATTACTGTACAGCATAGAATGAGACTAAGAGGAATTATGTGGTGGAGCTCTGCAGCGGTGAGGGGACTGTCGGACAGCCTGAGACCTGTCCATAGCTGGCCCCGAATGTTATACTGTGGAGCTCAGCACATGCCTGAGGGTCAGTGGAGCGAGTATGAGAGAGAGAGAGAGAGGGAGGGAGAGAGAGGGAGAGAGACAGAGAGGGAGAGAAAGCAGGAGAGAGAGAGAAAGAGGGAGAGAGAGGACGCGGGAGAGCGGTTAAATGATACATGCATGTTGGGTTCCTAGCCTGCTGTTATGGATGAGTGGGGGGGCTTTTGAAGCACCACACCAAGGTGTAACCATTTACTTGTTGATGACCAATGGATCGAAAATGCTGCCTGCCTCTGCCTGGTGGAGGCGCTAATTCGATAGAGTAACGCGATCTCTGCTTAAACGTGCTGTGTGTAGGTGTAGCCCTCTCTTTGATCTGTCCTCAGCGGCAGCCTTATGAGCATCACTCGATTGACTTTACACAAAGGTAACAGCTCCAGTCCTGCCTCTTGTCTCTCTTGAGAGGTTTGGGTGGGGAGGGAGTGGCGGGAAGTGGGAGGGGGTCCTCTTCTACTCCTCACATTTAGAGCATGGGTGCTTGTCTCCTCACTGCTACCTTGGGCCCTGCTTACAGGTCCTACTTTAATCAATGTAAGAGTGGGTGTTTGGTCCTGGCATGAACTGGACATAGTGACATAGTGCTGTCTGTGACTTTTTTTTTTAACCAGATCAATCTCAAACCAGAACTGGGTCAAAAGTGTAAACGCATAGGCCAACTTTAGGTGGTGGGGTGAGGAAAAATATGGTTGTCTGACTGTATATATGTAATTTCTTTTCAGATATATTTTTTTGTCTTTTCCCCTCTCCTCTTTTGTCTTCCCCTTTCTTTCTTTCTTTCTTTCTCTGTATTCACTCCAGACTGTACTTTCTCCTCAGGCTAGAAATCTGAAAGAATGGGTGACTGGAGCTTTCTGGGGCGGCTGTTGGAGAATGCTCAGGAACACTCGACGGTGATTGGCAAGGTGTGGTTGACGGTCCTCTTCATCTTCAGGATCCTGGTGCTGGGAGCAGCGGCAGAAGAGGTCTGGGGTGATGAGCAGTCCGACTTCACCTGCAATACGCAGCAGCCTGGGTGCGAGAACGTCTGCTATGACGAGGCCTTCCCCATCTCGCACATCCGCTTCTGGGTGCTGCAGATTATCTTTGTGTCCACGCCCACACTCATCTACCTGGGCCATGTGCTGCACATTGTCCGCATGGAGGAGAAGCGCAAGGAGAAGGAGGAGGAGCTGCGCAAGACCAGGCTGCAGGACGAGAAGGAGCTCCTCTTTAAAAACGGAGGGGGTGGGGGGATGCCGGCGGAGGGGGAGGCGGTGGCAAAAAGGAGAAGCCGCCAATCAGAGATGAGCATGGGAAAATCCGCATCAGGGGTGCCCTGCTGCGCACCTACGTGTTCAACATCATTTTTAAGACCTTGTTTGAAGTTGGGTTCATTTTAGGTCAATATTTCCTTTATGGCTTCCAGCTGAGGCCCCTGTACAAGTGCGCGCGGTGGCCCTGCCCCAACACTGTGGACTGCTTCATCTCCAGGCCCACGGAAAAGACCATCTTCATCATATTTATGCTTGTGGTGGCTTGCGTGTCTCTTTTGCTGAATTTGTTAGAGATCTATCACCTTGGATGGAAGAAGGTCAAACAGGGCATGACTAACGAGTTTGCCCCCGAGCACGAGTCATTGCCCCGTGCCGATGCGGAGCCTGAGCCCGTGACCCCCACCCCGAGAACTGCCCCTCCAAACCTCAGCTACCCGCCGAACTACACGGATGTGACTGCAGGGGGCAGTGCGTACCCGCTGCCAGCTGCCCCTGCGGCCGACTTCAAGATGGATCCTCTCCAGGAGGACCTGCACGAGTCCCCTTCCTCCTTCTACATCAGCAGTAGCAGCAACAATCATAGGCTGGCCGCCGAGCAGAACTGGGCCAACCAGGCCACCGAGCAGCAGACTCGGGAGAGGAATCCCGGCTCCCCTTCCCCCTCCACCTCTTCCTCCGCTGAGAGCAGCATCCAGGATGAGCAGCAGCAGCAGCCGAAGGACGGCGCTTCTACTGCCGCCACCTCCACCCCGCCCCCTCCTGCCACCCCCACCAGCTCAAGTGGCGGCAGCTGGGCTGGAGGGAAGGGCCTGCAGGAGGAGGGGCACGTCACCACCATGGTGGAGATGCATGAGGCTCCCGTGGTGGTCACGGATGCCCGGCGGCTCAGCAGAGCCAGCAAGGCCAGCAGCATCAGGGCCAGGCCCAACGACCTGGCGGTCTAGTCCTACTCACAACCCCGCCACCACAGCCTCCCAATTTTTTTATATAAAAATAGTACAAAACCATGAATAAAAACCAGCAGCGATGTGAGGCAGGGCACAGGAACTGGGAGGCTCTAGATATAAATCTGTAAAACAGCAACGTGAACTGCAGTGCAATCGGTGAGTTGTAGCATATTCCTGGACAGGGTTGATGTTCTTTAAGCACAGGGTTTACACAGACATTGATGTGCCAGAATGGGGTTGGGGAGGGAATTGGGGTGTTGCAGGTCAAACAGATGAAAGGCTAGAGAGGTTGTTAGAGCTGGCTGGGATTTCAGCACTATTTTCAATTTTATTTTTTTATGTGAGGGAATTCTGGAGAGATGCAATTATTGTTTCTTTTTTTTCTTTCTGTCGTGTTTCTTGTAATTGAATCAAAAGCTTCAGGTTTTTTTTTTTTTTTGGGACTGGTAAGCCTTGGTCAAACATCCTCTGATTGGTTCTCATACACTGTACTTTGTGGTCATTTCAGTTCAACCAATGTAGCCTATAAAGACCTACGGGGAAATATGGGATATTTTCATCTTTTAGTTTGGCTCGGCTTGGAATCTAGGAGAACGGATCTGAAATTGAGGGGGTATAGTTGATGTTTTGGAGATGTTTTACAGGAGGCGCTGGGACAGGGCCTACATACCACAGAGCAGAAGGAGGCGGTTTTAATACATGTTTTTACAGTGAACTTACAGTGAGGCTTAAGGCCTGCCTCTTGACGTATGGGACTTACGTCTGTAAGTCTGTACTCTACGCTGTGGCTCAGTGGGAGTCAGGCACTTGGGTCCTCTGTAGGTGCTGTCGCTGTCGTTTGTTTTGGTTTCACTTTTCCGGAAAAAAAGCACTCATGCTGTCATTGCAGTTACATCAGGGTAAATTGTTTTGGCCTTGAAAAAGGGTCTTGTCTGCCATTGTGAGTAAGATAAGTTTTTAAAATGTATGTTATCACACACACACACACACACTTGAAGACAAACACATAGCTTATACACACACATACAAATAGATCCAGAAATACACCCCCTAAATGATGCTCATGTTTGCTGTGTATTACAGAATTTCATGTCCCATAAAATTTTCAACAGCACTGAAAGATAAGAGACTATAGCAGTATTGACACAATAGTTGTAAGCAAGATTGTGAAGTTTCATCTTTTGCAATACGTTTTTGGTTGTTATTGAAATATTTCAATGATACAATCAGAAACATGCCTTTTATTCTTTTTATTCCTGCCAAAGCATACAAATTATTTCTCCTTATATACAGTTACCTATCAGTGTTGTGTTGTGACTTCATCCTTGTTTTCTTTTTCCTTACATTCAGGAATTGGTTAAGCTAACAGTTTGTGAAGACCTCATGCTCTTTTTACCACTCGTATTCTAAATGTAGGTGAAATCTGTCAACATGAAACTACAACTCACTGATTCACCAACAGGTCTGCTTGCACTTTTCTGTCTTGGTTTTATCCACTGTCAGCCAATGACTGAGCTTGCCACACATCTCTCAGCTAATTAGTGAGACTGCTATGGAACTGTCAACCTATAAAAGAGCGTGTCAGAGAATCACACAGGGAGAGTAATGTTAAACCAATTTTCACTGAAACAAGAAAAATAACCAATCAGATTTTTTTTTGAAAATTTAATGATTCGAGTTTGGTATTTGGGTGTATGTGACACAGTGAAAGGAACTGAAAACAGAGAAAAAAGAGCTTGTACATGCACACAAACACGCAAATTCTGTGTTCTTCCTGTACCAAGAAATGGAAAAAAATGGGGGACTGTGGGTGGAAACCAAGAACAGAACTGTGCTTGTGTGATGTCCTGCTGTTTATCATTTTTATATGCGGAAATTTCAGGTCCTATTTTGTGCCATAAATCTGAGCACTGCCTCAAAACCTCCATGTGCCATAATTCCAGGCCTTGCTGCCACTGTTCACTCTTTTGAGAAGAAAGAAAAAGAGTATTTAACCAAAGAGAGGAGAGCAGAGAGGAGAAAATATTTCTTGCCGATCTTTTTGAAAGTGAAGCAGATGCAACTATAAAGTATTTGAAGAAAGGGTGTTATAAGATTATCAGGCTAAAGGGTCACTATGAATAAATTAAGATCACAGAATAGTAGACGATGGATGGAGTAATAATCTGACTGAAATTTTAACCCTAAGTGATAATCTGCTTGAGTAAATGTGTCTTCAGGTGTCCCTCATCTCAACACCTGTGACAAGCCTACATGAAGGACAAAATTCAACCCATCTGGAACTGTGGAAACCCCCTCCAAAAATGAAACATCAGTTAGATAAAAAATATAGATTTATATATTTTCATGTGTTTTGCGGATTTCCCAGGAGGTGTATTTTTTCCATGAAATTCAATGCTATGTCTTTATTTTTTAATCAGATTTTCTTTTTTGTGTTCAGTCAAAAAAAGCAAACCTCTCTGAATTGACTGGGAAGATTGAGTTTTTAAAATAAGGTGACTGTGTTAATTGCTACCATCAGGAACACAAAACACCTTTTTAATCATTGCTTCTTCATGTAGAGAGTAATTTGTGAACGGAAAAGTATACACTTCCCCACATTACATGTGATGCCTGAAATATCGGTTTTATTTATAAAAGTGCTATTTTTTTAAAGGTATTTGAGGTTATTAAGAGACTAAATTTGCTTAACTGTAGTCAGTAAGAAATGACTGGTTGATATTTTTTGTAGTTGCCTTGACAACTGAATCTGGTATCAATGGACAAATGCTATAATCATCAAAGTGTCCTAATTCTGACATAAGCTGTCCAACCCCATCTCTTCCCTGTTTTTTGTGTTTCAGGTTATATTTATAGTATTTTTTGAACTCCAAAACAAATTACTGAATTACTGACTACTACTACAACTACTGCAAAGAGCAAATGTATTGCACAGTCTTCCATCTTTTGGATGTAAAAATGTAATACCTGAGACTTCAGAGAGTTCTAAATAAACTTTGTGAAATCAATGCACACTTAAAAGAACCAATTCAAAAACTTCTGAGAAGACATTTCCCCTGATTTACAGCGCTCATATTTAGGGCACCAAAACCTCAGCACAGTAATATGATAAAATTTTCAGATATAAAATTTTAATAATAAATAAAATTTTCAGATATAATTTTATCATGTATTAACAGATTCCTTATTACTTATAATCAGACATGCTGCACAATAGTCACAAAAGGAAGAGAAAAATTGAATATGTACACCTAAATTAAAGTATGGACAGAAACACTTTAAGGTATATTCAAATAGATGGGAGACTTTGCAAATCTTTGTTCATGACAGTAATACTTTACCAAAAAAAAGCAGTTTTTCCAGATGTACGTAATCTTTTATTTTCACATATTTTAATGTATTAAAACACAAAAAAGTGTGTTATCTTGTCATTTTGGTTCTTAAAGTTTACATTTTAGTATATAGATGAAGATTTGCACATTTAGACAAAACACTGTTATATGAAAGTTAAAATGGTTTAGAAGAGAGAAAAACAGAAATGGACATCAGACTCTGGCTACGTTTCTGATACCTTAAAGGAAAATGTCTTAATAGCAGTCACAGCAGCTCTTCACATTAAAGACAGTATTGCATTTAAAAAAAAAAAAAAAAACTAAAAATGACATCAAATGTGATTTTAAAACATAACTTGTAGAATACGATAACTTAAGTTGCTTATTTGTTGAGTTTAGGACTCTTAACTTTGTCTGAAACAACTGCAGAAAGTTTGGATATTTGAAAAGAAAAAAATGGCCTAGAGATTGTGAGTAATTTCAGTGTGTTTCCTCATTGCTTTTACAATCTTCTCACAACACTTCCGTGATGTTGTAGCAATGTTATCATGTAACTACAACGTCACGTGTTGAGAGAATGTTCTTGGTAGTAAGACCCCAACAGCAGTTTAGTATTAGGTAGTTTTCTTGAACCTCCAAGGGCTGGTGTAGAATGCCCTTGCCTCCCCCCCCAATCCCCCCCGGAACCCCCCTCCTCCTCCCCGGCGCCCCCCTCCTCCCTTAATGCACATACACACACAGCCACTTATGTGTCACTCCTGAAAGGAAAAGGATGTTCTGTTGTGGACTTTTGGAATTTCTCGGGCCAATCAGGGTGTAGGAACCATCTCCACATGCTCCGTATGCAGCCTGTTTCAGTGCTGTCTTAAGAGAAGTGCCTTCTGTATAAAATTTTGTAAGAACAAGTTGATGTAAATGTTCATTTACCTCAAATGTTTACAAAACTGTTACTAAATAAACTTTTTGTACCATAATCACCATCTTTTTTGCCTCATCTATACAGTTTTGGCACACAGTCTCCTAATATTACCTTTTAGGTTTTCAGCACATCATTATTAGTAAATAATACAGTTAGTATGTATACCTTAAGTCAGCATGTCTGACTTCATGCCATGTGTCATGCTCCTTGAACTGGAGCTTCTCTAACTCTTGTGGATCCAACCAGGTCTGTAGGTCTCTCTTTCTCTCTCTCTCTCTCACACACACACACACACACACACACACAGTTCTGGGCTGGTCTCACTTTTCTACACCCACAACTCCAGTCCATTACTTAACAAGTCCACAACTTGCTCCCAATTCGTCTTTCTGTCTACATTTTCCTTTTGTCCATCTGTACACTTGCCTGTACCTCATTCTCAAGTCTGTAGATACTCTATAGGTGTAAACCACCAAGCACACTGGGTGGGTGGCCACTGTCTACATGTCCTGAGAATACATGCCAAAACACCTGTGAACATATAACTTACACCGAGTCAAGGGTGCAAGACTGGGGGTGCAAGAACGTCTCTAGATTAGACCGAAAAGGAGGCAAGGGAGACAAATTCTGCCACAGTGCTGACTGAGCTGTACACTAAATTGTGACTAGGCTATGAAATTAGCTTGTACACACTGGAGCAGCGGCTTCCTTCTGCTGAGAGGTACATCTACCACAGACTCATTTACAGCCATCACACAAGTCACTTACGGTTTACATAGCACCTTACAAGTTGACTGATGTCACACTGATATTAACTGCTTTTAAGCTGTATCTGGGCTTCTCCAACCTAATAATAATTTGGACGTTTGGCCATCTACTTTTGGACTGTACTACCTTAAATTCTGAATGCTAGGTTTAACAGCAATGCAAATTACATTTTGGTAATGTTTTTGCCCACATTTTTTCCAATTATTGTTGCATAAAGCAAGGTGCCTATGAAGGACTTAAAAAAGATCTCTTGGAATTAGGAGCAATAGCATGCATTTCCTTAAAAGGGCATTTTACTTAAGACGTAAGTGCTGTTTCCTTACGTCTGGTGTAACTTCATGAACTCTATAGAATCAACGATAGGGTGCATTGTCACCCTGATAATTTTCCTTTCTCTAATTTACCCGAATTTTACCTTTTTGGACTGAATAACAGTACAAAGTAGCCTCTCCTTTTGCTGCGGCCACTGTCAAGAGCGAATACACTGCTTCCTTCACTTTATCATCATGCCTGAGGCAGGCAGACTGTAGGTGCCCGACTGACCAGAGGAGGTTCTTTTGCTTGCCAGGGACAGGGACAACCCTGGTGAATAAAACATTTCCGCTCTCGACACACCTAACTTTGCGCTGTCCCATAGGTCCTCCACAGGGAATAGCATGGTCAGTATTTGATGTTCTTTAACACATCACAACTCTGAAGACCAGTATTTTTGTATTTTAGAATGCACAACTTGATGGCCCTACGCACCAATTGCTTTTGTTTCGATTCATTAAAACTATTCGAGTGTTCCATCACTTCAGAGAAAGGATTATAATTCCCATGGAGTTTCTCAAAAACACACACAAACAATATAGAACAAAATTAGAGACAAAACAACTATATTAGAATGTGAAAAATATGAGTAAAATAGTTGGCAAGTCTATCACTATCACATCTATATCAAGACATTACTGTACTGAAATATATAGAAAATATTGAGTTACATAATATATGTAAAATACAAATACAGAAAAAATACAGAAAATATAAGAGTACAATGGTGCATAACTTGACTGTCTGGCAATGCTTTCTGCCATAGATTGCTTAGTACTGAACATGGCTTCACTTCAGAAGTTAGAGGGGCAGTGAGACTGGGCATGAGCAAGCCTAAGCTCTGTCTGTCTGTGTTAGCAGTCCCTGCGTCTAGCTGTTTTTGCTTTTCGTCCCTGAAAGACAGCAGGGATTATTGGGGTAAAGGGGGAGTTGGTACGACAAGGGACTGGAGGTCTGCCAGGAATGGGACACCTGATGCATGAGACACAGAGGAATTTGCCGAAATTTGCCGTAGGCGTGTCTCACACACTCTGGAGGATCAAGAGACTGAAAAAACACACTCAGCTGGCAAATGAAATTCATCCATTCAAATAAACACTCTGTGTGGGACTGATTAGATGCAGTCATTATTGTGTCAAACTACAATACAAATAATATTTAATATTTCTCAAATTTATTCAATTTCAACATGAGTCTGTAATGTCCTCTTTCATACTATATGCAAGTTACACTGAATTATACCAACACACACACGTGTGCGCACACACACATATATATATATATATTTGAGAGAGAGAGAGAGAGAGAGAGAGAGAGAAAGGGGAGTAGAGGACAAGAATTTCAAACTCGCTCTGATACTCTCACACCACCTCCTGATTTTTCCACTCACCAAAATCGCACTACTCTCTAAAATTGTCACACTATATCCAACACACAGCCTGCCAGCCCCACCTGAGGAACTCACAGGCAAACATGTAGTGACGCCACCAATATACCTCAACCCCATGAACTTAACGTCCCACACAACACCCACCACCCCCACCAAAACACTCAGACACATGCAAGACTCTGCAGTTGTGGTTTAACCTTGGCCTTATCCGCACATCTTTTAAACAGCCAATAAACAGAACTGTGTGCTGCTCTAAGCACGAGAAGTTTAATGTCCAGTCAATCAGAGGAAATTGTTTCAGCTGCTCCAGTGTCTTGTGGAGGACATGGCTATTATAAAGTGGGGTACACACCAATGAAACACAGACAGAAACACTGTATGGGGGAAAAGAGGAGAAAGACAGGAGAATACATGGTAATAAGAGAATTAGGATAGGGAGAGGACAGGAGATGATGGGGCCAGAGGGCCAGGGGGCCCACAGATTTCGGGGTGTTAGAGATTATCGGAATTGCGTGCCGAAGGCCACGTGTGTGCTGTGAACTCTATCGTCTGTCAACAGAGAGCAAGGACATGGAGCTATGGAGACTGAAAACAGGCGGAGAAGGTTATTTATAGGCCTTAATCAGCAAACAAATTCACACCAGCCCCACAGCCTAAACACTTCTGTGGCCCTAGGGTTTATTTAAAGACCTGTTGGAGAAAAAGGCTACTCTCAAACTTTACTCTGTGGCACACAGTCTCACCACTCTCCAGAGGGGATTCAATGGCTTAAAACAACTGGGGTCCAGACATGGCTTTGCCAAGCAGTGAAGTGATCTATCTGTTGAGGCAATCACGTAGAAACAGAGAGAAAAGAACAGCACAGAGAGAGTGAGTGAGACTGAGAGGACAATCCATGTGGTCGACAGCCAAGCCCTCGAATATTAAGCATTGTTTTGTCCTTACCGAGCTGCCATGCTTTGATAAATTAACCTACTGTTGCTTTAACTTGTGAAGTTTGGTTTACCATGACATCCTCGTTAATTTCCTCTGTTTATATTCAGCTCAGCCCAGCATATAGCCAATGAGAAGCAGCCCTCAACAACACCCATAGGATGCAGCTGGTGACACAAATGCCATTTCATATGCCATCGACACACTTAAGTGTTGGCCGAGCAAAAGCTTTCCAGGTCATTGGGGAAGATTTTGTTAGGCTCCCATTTGATAGTGAAATAATTCCATAACCTTGTAATGAGACCGAAACTGTCGAAGATCATTTCTTAGAATAAGCTTTGAGAGAAAAAAATTCAGGAAAATCATAATTTTACACTAAATCTGTTGCAAATTCAGTATCAATAAGGTCTCATCTCACAAAATACTGATTTACAACATGACTGAAGGCAATCTTGCTTGGTTTTAGTTGATAAAGAGAAAAAAAGGGTGTGCAAAACAGGTACAGAATGATTTATGATCTTAAAGAGGGTATAGAGACAGAATAAAGACTGTTTTGACTGAGTTGCTGATGCTCTTAAAGAAACGGTGTATTTGACTGAATCTCACCCTCGGGATTAGTCTGATAGTAGGGAAATTATGAATGACATGGAGAGTGTTGCATTCTATCATGTAAATCTGCTGTTCCAACCTGTTGCCTTTGACAGAGAAAGCATTAAAGCAGGATATGTCAAAGCCATGCTAAATGAAAAATATATCTGCCTGTGGACACATAGTCTGTGTCCTCTAGATAAACATTTTTAAGTGCCTGAAGCAAAATCTAAAAATACATAGTGTCATATTTTTTCTGATTGTTTTTTTTTCTTCAGGATAATGCTCAAGGGACAACTCTAAGCTAACACATATCCTACCATGGCAAGACAGAGACCGGAAACACAAGAGTTATTATAAAGTAAGCAGTGGTGCTCAACCTTCAAGTTGAACAGTTAATGCCTTTCAAACCAAGGTAATTCCATTAGTCGAAAGGCACATCTATATTTAAACTCATACAATGCTTCTGTGATTGTGCTTTCAGTCACCAGCATGAATTTGACACTACTATAGATTAGTAGTACCTTGTCACACCATATGGAGAAAATCCATTGGATGTCATGAGTGGCAATGTGAGTGTAGGCTAATAAGACACCCAGGCCAGTTTTCAAGGCCACATCACGCTTACTTCATACTATGAATAAGTGAAAGCATACTGGCCTGTTGAGTAAACATTTGTTATTATGTTTGTATTATGTGAATATGCTTGGAAAATCCAGCATGATCAAATAAACAGAGGCTGTGTGGCCATCAGGCACAAATACATTTCAGTGGCCTTTCCCTGAGAGAAATGGTGATCAGCCAAATGATTTTATGGTTTATGGACACAAGTTCAAATGTGAGGTTTATCAAAGACAATAAAAGTGGATGACATTCTGAGGTAACAAAGTAGATATTTTTAGGAAATATGTTTTACACTTCTTCTAAAACATAAAGTCTAGAATTACTACTGCAGCAAAATGTTTAAAAATAGGTCAGTGTTTTTTTCACAGCTGATTGAAGCATCTCTAAGTAAAAACACTGATCTATGATCAGTTTAGACTGTTAATTCGCAATGGGTAGGCAGGTGATTTAAAAGTCAGAGCTTTTATCAAGAATGCTTTGCTTGTGGTTGGTAATTACACACAGCCAGTTAGTTTATAGTATTTTATGTCTCATAGCTAGTTTATGTATCATAGCACTACCGTATCATAGCAACCAAAAGGCCTCAACGATCTCAGGTGAGCACTCAGCATTTTCAGCAGAGAGTGTACAGTGTTCCGAGCTTTGGTGGACACGGTCTTATTCAGCTTATTAAAATTTTCACCGCATAAATTTCCTAATCACATATTAATTCTTTAAACAGCTCCTTGCGTCCGTTGTATTTTTGTGAGGAATCATAGTTCTTTAAAGTTGTAGGTTAGACATTGCCTAGACTTCCCGTGGTAGCTCTACTAGCTATCGGTAGGTACCGTAATTTAGCTAACCTTGATAGAGTGATATTGGATCAATGGGTAGATCCTATGTGTGATGTGTATGTGTTAACGATAAATACAAATAAATAAACAGCATACCTCCTATTGGGAAGAGGTATCTTTTTGTTTCAGTTTTCTTTTCATGTCGCTGTTCTGTTCGACGCCGATTCTCGCAATGACATTTCTACTTCAAAAGACGCGGGGAGAGGATGATGGATTGGGCGCAACCAAGTTTTGCATTGCAGGGAAGGGGGTTGAAGAATGGTATTCTTTGCTTGCTAATTACAACTGAATCGAGACAACGAACTAATTTCGCATATATGATACAACTTAATATTTTTCATTAAACATAATTATATGACTATTCGGGGTACAGGTTGTATTGACCAGTTGTAATAATCCCCCATTCCACGCCCTTGAACCCCCCCAATGCACGCCCTTGCCCCAGTGGATTCTTTTTTTTTTTTTGAGGGCATTGATCCAGCTCCCGTTCTCTTTCCCTGTGCACTCCCAACCAATGATCTTCTCACAGCCACAGCAAAGCGATAATTATCAGCAAATTTGCAATGCAAAGTGAAGACAGCAGTCAGTGTTGTTATACTTGTGTCAAACAGACACTATAAATTATCAATGAAGATACAGCCTAACTAAAGATACTAAACTCACAGCCCAGCAATGTCATGAAGTTAGTGTACTGTGGGAATAAGGCTGTGGTGGTTAAAAACCCGGAGCAAATATTTACAACTTGACTTTCTTGCTGGACTAAATCAAAATGCTGCAGATATACAATAATTACATATTTATTTAACTGTGTTGCTGTGGTCATGGCCATTACTGAATGCTCCTCGCCGATATAAGTGATATCAGCTGCTGCTATTTTCAGTCATTTCATCAGTGATGCTCTCAAAAAAGTAGAGTTGGAGAATGAAAACTTCACGTGCAGCCCGTGTGGGTAGATTGTACCAGCAGCTTTTGCCGGCATCAGACTGATCAGAAAGAGGTTACTGTTTCACAAAACACGGATGCACCACTGAATAAACCCTTCCCTATCTGCCTCCCTCCAGTCAATTATGTTCTGCCCCACTGAACTGCTAGCCAAATCCAACACTGGTTTCGGTTGATACTAGGCCTTGGGTCCACACTTATACGAGAACAGTATCTCAACAGGATGAGGTTCACAGCAACTCCAGGAAAATGGTTTGTTTATGATTCAGCAAGTAATGAGAAATACGCTTCCTTAGTTTGTTATGGAAAGTTATGGCAATTAGTTATGATTTTATCAGGTGTTAAATTTAATCTGCTGGATTTCTTCACCATGCTTTTTATTACAAGAGCACAGCTCCTTTTTGGATCGGGATCTTCATTTTGGATTACCCAAATATATATATATATACAGGGGATGGGATTGTGATTTTTCTGTTATGATATACACAAACAACTGTTGGCCATAAATTCTCTTACAAATTCCAAGACAGTTTGGGCACAATAACTGTTCCATTGTAGTTGAGCTAGAGTGACCCCCACAGTTCCATCTGACCTGAGCCTAAGAAAGAAAAAGTACTAACATGAATTCATTGTACCTGTGTATTAAAACAAGTAATTTCACTGATTAGCTCATCTACCAGGCTGAAGAGTCATGTTAATTAGAGTCAAATGGTTGAGTGCATGGGTGGAACAAATACATGGTAGTACTTCTACTTCCTGAAGCTGGGCTTCTCCACCTCTGCACTTGACTCCTCCTATCAAAAATGGCCACCCTGCTGGGATGCATCTGACCGCTGCTTTGATGATGCACTTGTTTTGCTTTTAACTGAGCCGTAAATACAGAGTAAAATATATTTCCATTGTATCTGGATGATTATCATAGTAGCAAAACATTTTTGACAGTATTTTCAATCGGTTGAGTTGGGAGGGAAGAGGATGACTTTACGTTACACGCTGCAAGTGAATGAGCTGCACCTGGTATAAGGGTGGAACCCAATGTCTCTCTACATTTTTCAGTAACCAGTCCAGCTCAAACAGACACGTTGTCCCAAATGTTACTTCTGAGCAGCAAATAAAGAACAGCTCATGTAATCCGGTATGGTTGCTTTTGCAGGACAATGAATGCATGGAAATCAATGATAGGATAGAGACCATTCACAGACAAAAAAACAAAAAAAAAAAAACAAGAATCTGTTCAGTTCAAACCAGATGCCTTTTTTTACGCACCTTTACTTGTTTTTTCCTCTCTTTTTTTGTTGTTTCCCTCCCCAGGGCCACAATGCATGTGCTGGAGCACAAAACCTTAAAAATGCCGTTGTCATCCATTCCATTCCCCCCCGGTGCAGCTGTGCGCTCCCTCTCTCCCTCTCCCTCTGTTGTTTTATAATTAAATGGCGACATTAGTTCATATCATGTGATTGGAAAAGGATTCATGGCACATTAGAGGCCCTAATCGCTGCCTATAGTCTGCCTTTTGCCATTCTCTCTGGGGCGGCCCACATGACCCTGCTGAGCGCAGCGCTTTCATTATGGGCCTGAAAAGGACAGGGATTGAACAGAAACAAAAAAAACCTGAGGGGGTGAAAAGTGTTTTTTACACCCGGACGCTCGCTCGCTCGCTCTCTCTCTCTCACAGGGGGCAGGCGAGCAGGCAGGCTATGTGTTCGACCTTGTTTCAGCTTTCAGATGAATGGGGGGCAAGTTTTTTGGAGTCTGGCCAACTTATACCGAGCGAAAAGAAAGGACAGAAAAAAAGTGCCTCTTCCAAAAAAAAAACCTCATACCTGCACAAATGTTCATAAAAAACAGGACCATTTGTGCACTTAGCCATGCTAATTTCTGTGCTTGTTTGAAAGGAGAATCCAGCTGTGCATGCAGAGGGAGAGCAGACGGTGAGGTACCTTTTGGTCCTGTGGGGGCCACTGCCATGCTAGGGGGTGAGGAGATCACCAGTCAAGTACACAGAGAGGGCCTGTGGAGCTCAGCACAGCAGCCTTCATGAAGGGGATTCTGAGTACCTTCGTGACTCTGTCTGACTGCCACCATGTAAACAAATCAGTGGGTTCTGTAGTATCTCCATCCCAGCACCAAACACTATGGTGTGAGGCACCCCTTCTCCCCTGTGGCAAATACCGCCCCCTACTGGGAGTCTGGGGCAAGTTAACAGTTAATCTAACAGTTGGAGAAAGAAACTCTTATTGGCAAATAGCTGCTCATCCAGGCTAGGCAAGAAGAACAGGGAAGTGCGTTTATGCTGGTGCGTTTATACAGTCTAAGCTAGCCTCAGTACATTCCACACTGGGCATCATGGATGATTTTTAAAATAAAATATCCAATTACTCAAGCTGAAAGTATTCATTTTGCTGTAAGCATGATTTCATAATGATGATTTAAATTAAGCACATATGCATTGAAACATACCAAAAAACATCACATGCTACAGCCCTCCAGGATTGAAGTCTGAGATTCCTGCCCTAAATTATTTGTTTTTAGTGCCACCCCAAACCGAACTAAATTGATGTTGACTGTGGCTCAGAGTAATGCAATTTTATTTCAGCTCTCTTTAATAAGTGTCCCATTTAAAAACATTTTTTTCCTCAACAGCGGCATGAGAGCACCGCTTAAACACACTGTCCACACCAGGACTTTGCATACTCATGTGAATGTACTTTGTAGCTGTGGTATCTCTCACCTGTTTCATATCAAGACCTTCTATTTTTTCATTGTGAAGATCAACTTCATTCACCTTACACATATGAGCTATTTTTATCATCACTGATCTGAAAATCCCATGTGGTATGATAACTTTTGTGCAGAGACAATGACCATGTTCAGACTAATAATATTAGCTCTGTGAGGCTATTATGAAGATTCTCTATTATGTCAAATATCACATATCACAAATATAACATATTTCACACAAGTCAGAAATGTCAAAAAAATTGTTTTTGGGATAAAAAAAATATGTTTGCTTCAGTTTTGTTTGTGTCGGGGAGAAGAATTCCCATGTGTGGATTGATACGTCCCTGCTGGAATGTGACAGAACTCCCAGCAGCACCATTCACGGAGGGCATTGCCCCTCACGTTCTTTATTTTTCCCCACAATAAACAAAAATGTGGCTACATGAACCTTTCATTGTGTGTGCATGCTCGTTGTGCATAATGCTCCTCTGGCCCTTTGTGCTATTGCCACTGTACACCTAGTCACATGACTTGTCTCAGACACCCACTGCTAACTGGGGTGTGGGGGACATCAAGTTCCCATTCAGCCATCCCCCCCACAACCCCCTCGCAAAATCAGCCACTAACTCCTGACCCTCACAAAACAGCCCCTTTTGCCCCCATCTCCATCCCTGCAGCTCCTCTCACCTTTGCCCCCAAAAACATGGAAGAGTTAACTCCGCCCATGCCATACATAGCATGTGAATACAGTTATTTGCAATTGGCCTACACTTTTTTCACTCCAGTGCCCACCCATGACACACACTGTCCTATGTCATGTGACCCTTGCACTTGATCTTATGACTTCTCACCTCCTGTGATTGAATGCCCATGTCTTCTGGCCCACTGAACTTACCCCATGCAGCTGACTGGATGTTCTCTGACCTGCCCTCCATAGATCTGCCACACCAGGGATTGGGGTCCACAGGGATGTGGTCCTGCCCATTACCTTGTAACCTGGGTAACAGTACGTGCACTATGCCATTCCCTGTTAACTGTCAATCAGAGCACAGACAAGAGCATGAGGACCAAAATGTTATCCACACGGATCATGTTCATTTGTACATATTATACTGTTAATGAAGGACAATCATAACTAAAATCTTATGTCATAAGGATGGCATGTGATAAAGTGATCTGTGCTAGTTCTGAAATGCACACAGTGAAAGTTCAGTCTCCTACCTGCCTGGATATGACAGTGCAACAGTGAAACCCATCAGTCTGAGTCATTACCACAACTGAACCGACCCCGTTTTATATAATCTGGGGAAAACAAAATGTACTATATACGTGGTCAAACTCAAAACATAATATGCTAAGGATCAATTTTTTCCCCACATCTTCTTGTGACTGGTTTCACGGCAGCTTGAACTGGTTTCAAATGTCTGTAATGTAAAGAAAGAAAATTTGATGGCCACACTGCGGTATTCTATTGCCCAGAGGAGAATTTATTTGTAAGGTTGTTTTGTACTTCAACGATCCTTACGCCCTACTCAAAAATTATTTTGGTCAACAAATATCTCATCAATTGGTCTTTATATGGTGTTATTTATCTTAATCTGTGTCCCTCAGGAAATGTGGTCACCCTACATAGAAGGGTAATTAAAGGAGCATGCTGGGAAAAAAACAAGAATGCAAAAATAAATGAAACAGGACAATACAAAACTTGTCGCATAAATAAAAGTGAAATCAAGTACTCACTGCAATTTATTGGGAGGTAAAAAAATACATATGCAACATAAAAGAAAAACAAGTATAAAAATATGCACTTTCATTTGCATTTCGCTTTTTCCACCCCATAAATAAAAATGCTAGCTTAATGGAGTTCATCTAAAAAAGAGCTTCCAACATAACCTCTGCCACTTGGCAATAAGAAGAGCTTGTACAGTAGGAGTGAAAGCAGCTCAAACCAAAGAGTACATTAAGACACTGATGGGTGTACTGGGTCTAACTCTGCTAACACATACAGTACTGCGATGTTCATTTTTTTTTTTTTTTTTTTTTACAATGTTTCCGTAACGTCTTAGCTCTTGTTTTCACATTTCAAAAAAAAAAAAAAAAAAAAACGTCACAGCAACGTTTTTTTTTTTAACTATTCCTACTATGTGATACCAGGATGCTAAAATCATCTGAGAATCGAACTCTCAAACCATGCCCAGGTACTTTCACATTTCATCATACATTTCAACATCCCATAGACATGTTCTGACATTAAAGTATGAAAAGGACAGAAAAGCCCTTAGGCGCCAACGTTTTACAGATTCACTATGCTACTGACTCATGTCTGGATAAGTCTCTTTTAAAATAAGTCAGACCTGGGTCTAGGTTTCTTCCCCAGTTTAGTAACTTGTAGTACTATCTGCTGTGGGACATGGCGTAACGGTCAGATTTTTTGGAAATTGCCTGTCTGAAATCATATCAGACTGACGCCACCTATTCTACGGACGTCCAAAATCAAACCTTGAGAGAGAGTCAGGTGTTAACAAAAAGGCCCCGAACAGTGAATATGAGGAAGCATGCTGCATCCCCCTCCCCCCCCAAAACACACAGATAAGAGAGGAGAGAGGCTCTGGTAGAACTGCTTTTAATTTATATTTAATGCTCAGAGAGGGGTAGAGAAGAGGTACACATGATACAATCCCACTCAGATCCTCTCATGTCTTGTTGGGAAAAAAAATACAAGTTACCAACAAACCTATATTACTCAATAAATAAAGGCTTTCTGTAAAAGGCATAGAGGTTAAGGAGAATTCAGGTTTTCTTTTAGAATCTGACCAGTCAGGACATCTCCAGACCTCCTCCTTTTAAAATGTATTTACAGATCAATGTTAACCCAATCTGGGTGTAGTGTGTAATGCTACATAAGGTGTGCTGGAGTTTTTCCGTAACAAAAGAGAAGCTGAAGGTGCAGGAAGTTTTTCCGAAAAACCTGCTGACCTCCCGTTAATGGCCAGCAAGAGCCCTTCTGCCACTCAACTGCACACTCGACACTGATCTGGGGTCAGTGTCCCTTGATGTGGAAGCAGGGAGTGATGTGGGAGCGACCATTTGTCGATGCTGAGTGCCTGTGTCCATACTGGAGGACAGGATGTAGCTACTCGCTGCCTTCATCGTCCTCCTCCTCCTCTGAGCGGTCCCTTTGGTTGTAGATGTCCCTGATCAGCAGGATTCGGGTGAGGACCTTCTCCAGGACAGCCCTCTCCAGGGGGCTGGAGCTGTACCACAAAGGGCTGTCCAAAGTGCTCGAAGTTTCAGGCGTCACATAGAAAACGTCTGTTCGCTTCTTCAGAGCTGTCGGACTGTAATGAAACAGAAGCGTACCGTTAACTTAATTTAGGCTGTGTACTGCTACTGCACTGCTTGCTGAACTGTTTTACCACGCAAACAGAAAAATGGCCTTAATCCTGCATACAGTCACTTATACTGCTCGTCTGCACACATATACACGACATTCAGCTAATTCAGCCAGCTACAGCAATTATCTTTAGCACTTTGCACAACCCAACTGTAGACGCAGAGCCAACACATTCACCCTATTGCAAAAGTCACAATTAGCACTCACTGTGATGCCAGTATGAAGATTATATAAACTGGGGCTTGGGTTGACAATCATTTATCAATGAGAAATGGCAGGACATTCTTTTAATTCAGTGTTATGGAGTCAGCATTGTGAATATGAGGACAAGGCTGGCACTAAGACAGTAGCCAGTGTTAGAATGTTGCACTGTAAACAGTTGGAAACAGACTAAAGAGCATTATGGGAAATGTAGACTTTGGTGAAGGTCTTTTGTGTAAGGAACTACAGACCGTGATGATACCATGCAGGAATTGAAAATTCCTTGTCCTTGTAAATAGCCTGCAGTGTGATGGGACTCACCATTTGGAGAGGTAGAGCTCATATAAGAGGCACTCGTGCTTCTTGATGGGACAGTGAGAGGAGCTTCCTGAGTCCTCATCCGGCTCATAGTCTGGGTCATTGTCCTCTTTGTGCTTCCTCTTCCTTGTCCCAGTTTTTACTGCTGGTAAAAAAGAACGCACACTGAAGATCAGAACCAGATGGGGGGCAGGGGAAAGAGCTGACCGGTGAGAGAACTCACACAGGGAAATTCAAAAGGGCTTTGGTGCAAGTGGCGTACCCTGCTGATCCTGTGAGATGGAAGGTATCCGGATACAGATGGATGTGTCCTTGGAGTGTGGGCTGGTGTTGCGCTGGTCGAACACTTTCCCGAAGGAGAGACGCAGGTGCTGCTCCACGGTCCTCAGGCCGAAGTACTTGGTGTTGAGGTAGACCAGGGAGCGAAGTAGAGCGATAGGGGAGTGCTGGCCCAGCTGCTTACTGCTCCACAGGGCCTGCTCCTCCACCCGACCCCACAGAGAGCCTGCAAGGCCATTATGGGTCACAGTAAGCTAGCGCTAGCGCAATCACAGTCTGAGTCTAAGAGAGGTTCTACCTCTCCGGTCAAACTGTGTCAGAGATCACAGTCATAACCAGCCACAGTAATCCTGAGTTAGCATTATGACATCTTTACCATCAGGAAGCACGCTGGGCTGCCAGCCTTGCAGGACTTTGTTGAGTTCCTGTCCGAACAGCTGGTAGCAGGGGTCGCTGAAGATGTCCTCAGTTCTCCCGTTGTCCAGCAGATACTACAAAGACATCAGCATTGCTTAAGAATTAACTGTGGGTCCGCACACTGTCACAGTCAAACATAACTGTATCTGTTCAACTCATCCTCAGTGCACAGATCTGCATTTGAGCTATATATCTGCATATATTTTTGTTTGTATGCAATTTTTATTCAATGTGTGCAGGTACAGAAGCATAAATTAAGCAAAATTAGCTGTTCATATTCCATTGGAAGGCTAAAAACCAGACAGTGTGTAAAACCAGAGTCGCCTATTTCTTCCCTTGGACTTTCCTCTTGGTAACCTGGAAACCCAATCTCAGTACTGTCAACTCTCTGGGAAAGCAGAGAGAGGAAACACATCCTGACCTCTCAGCCAGTCAGAGCTCACAGCACATTACTGCCCTCTCCAGGGAACCTTCTCAGAAATGAAGCATTCACTTCTAGATAATTCCACTTCAGTCTTTATCTCACAGCCAGCCAGGCTATAACCAGTGGAGCTGCTAGCCCAACATTAGAAAGCTCATAGGAAACAGCACTCCTATAGGTACACAAAACTCATACACAAATACACATACTGCCAGAGGTACAGTGCACACACACACACACACACACACACACACACACACACACACACACACACACACACACACACACACACACACACACACACACACACACACACACACTACATTATTGCTTTCAGCCACTATCAGTACATTAGAGAAGTATCTATGATATCAATAAGAGGGGGTCATCTTTGGTCTCTCTTAAATGGGTGCCTTCAAAAAGGACAATGTCCTGTCTGCTGTTTCTAATCAGAAACACCTTTACAGTCTGTTTCCCTGTTCTCATGCCAAGCCCAGACGATACAAAACGGTAGAGAAAAGCAGAGATTGAGGCAGGCGAAGGCAGGGAGGAAGGCCACTGACCCGCTGGATGCTGAGACAGAGATAGAAGACACTATCAGGGGCGTAGGCCTCCCCGCTGGGCCGCCGCACCTCGCTGACGAAGCGGGACAGGCCGTAGTTCAGCTCTGCCGCACTGAGGGACAGCAAATTCCTCTTAAGCCGCATTGGCTTCACTGCAATGAGAGCAGACACTGCGCATCAACACATCGGTCAGGTTTTGTATGGTGCTCTTCACATCAATAAGTCCCAAGTCACTTGACATGCCAATGTCATTTTATTACTGGGGCCTGATATAAGGCATAATCATACATAGCTTCCAGGTACCATAACAGAACCTCACCAGTAATTCAACTCTGGATTCAGACCAGTGTACAATGCTCTCTAATCACTCTCTCACTTTAAATATCGGTCATTTTCAGTTTTGCTTTGGGAGAAGCAACATGCTTTATTAGTCAGTGACAAACCAGCATGGCTAAATGGAAACTCTGAGGGGGACAGTTTTGCATATTTATTTCCAATCAGACAGTAATTGCTGAAAAAAATCTACTGATTGATTAACTATGCTTTGTTTTGGTGCCCCGTAGAGCTGGTCAGGCTACTATTCTCTTAAGAAAGGTGGGATTTTAACCTGCTGTCTCAGAGTATAGTGGTATAGTAGCCAGTGCATGTATAGGGAGAGCATATGCAACATACTGAGAAAACAATTAAGGTAACTAGACGAGTAGAGCGTCAAACATCACTATATCAAAGAGTACCTATTTGAGCATTTTTCTGACTCAGGATTCTGATACTGATTTGAACCATCAGCAGTGCTCTGAGCTGGCTGAGAAGACCTGATGGCCTGTGACTGAATCTCAGATGGCAGGGAGTTTAAAATCAGGTTGTGATTCACGAACCCTTTTTGGGCTGCTCCTTTCCTTTGTCATCCTGAGCGTTGTCGTTCCGCGTCAGCACCCACCTCTTCCAGGCGTTCACCCCGTACCTGGACTTCAGGGGGAAAGAGCAGCCCTCTGACGAGGGATCAGGGGATGAGGGCGAGGTGTCCGTCTCCACCGCTCTCCTCTTGTGTCCCTGAGCAGAGGTGAAAAAAATGTAAACGGAACAGGATCAGTGATGCTGGATCCGTAAAGCTGTGCCTATCACCATTAGGATGTTACATCCATGGTCTTCAGTAATGCATTTATTCTGATGGCAGGGTGGGTCATCCTGTGAACTGCTCTGCCATGCAAGTGCTGACCTTAACCTGCAGCACCGTGGTGCAACACATAACAGGCCATGGCACTACCCCTAGAAGCAGGGCTTCAGGAATCTCCTCACGTACCGGCGACCCTGGTTGGTCAGCTGAGATTCCACGGCCTGCCTGCACAAAAACTACATATGGAGCATCTTCTTCCAACTAATGACTGCGCAAGCTCAACTTTGATTGTGGTGTGAAGATGGGCGCTGGCTAACAATGTGTTCTGAAGGAAAGTATGGGCTGGTCTGCGGGTGAACTACAGAATGACTGTCCATACATATAGTGGGGAATAATATGGCAGCATTGATTAACATTGTGTCCTCATATTACAAAATAGCAATCACAGTGTTTCAGGATGTGAACAGCAGTAGGTATAATCATTGGACACAACACTGAGGCAAACTGTGGGTTATTGTTCACTGACAAACAAAAACACTTTTACATTAAATACCTCTCATTCACATTTTCACACAAAATCTATGTACATACATTCATTAATCATATGATACTATACATTTTTGATGTGGGCTGGCTATATTTTTCAGTAAAAGTTATTCTATGGTAGAAAACCTCAGTGCCCTATGTCATCTTGCCTCTCTCTCTGTCCAGAAGAGTGCCCAACAGAGCTGTCGTGAGTACTGATATCTGTAATATCTCTGCTGGGTAGCGGTCTCTCACTCTCCAGCACTGGCTAAAACAGCCAGTTGGAACAAAAGCCCCAATTCAGATCGACTCTTTCTGTCAACATACGCGAACAGAGATACTCGTTTCAAAACAGTTCAGTAACATGAGCCATTGTGTGATACTTTTACCTTACGCTCAACCTTTACTCGAGGTTTTTCCTCTTTTTCTTCGCCCAGGACCAGAGGCAGCGTGAACCCGATTTCAGCATCCAGGCCCTCCACGGCTGGGACAGGATCAGGTGCTGTGAGGAGAAGAACCAGAGACCAGAATGTAAGAGTGAAACCGGGTCTGGTCAACACCTCTTCCAATGGTTTTGACCCACAGAATCAAACACCAGCTGTCACTAGGTCCTGCACTGAACATAGCCAATGACTCATTGGTCTGCAAGGTGGGAACCTATTCTTCATCACTGCTCCCATTCTGCATCCACTTACTACGCACAAAGAAATGCACCTAACCCAATCCCTATGTCTTACATAACTGGTGACCACTGTCTGGAAATAGCAACGGTCAAATCTGGATGGCTGCACTGTCACTAATCCCACACACAGTTGTGACCATCCTCAGATAAAATGCTCACAAAGTTCTCACCAGACCACCATCTGCTGATGACAGCTGGGAATTAACAGCACAAAACAGATTGTAATGGAAAGTTATTCTGTAGTTATGCAGATGACAAATGACCAACCAAAATCTTTCCTTCTTTAAATATCACCATTGACTCGAAATAAACATATTTTAAAATATGAGATGAAAAATGAACAAACATCTCAGATAATTTTTTGTCTACGGATGCATTTTTAGTTTTTGTTTATATTACTGGTATCCTAAGCTGTCTCAACATCGCCTTATTTAAACTGTATTTATTTGACCTTAATTTTTCTTTTTAGCCATTCTACGGTGATACATCCTAAAAAACCCAAAGTTGATTGACCAGGGGTAGGTAGTGTGGCAAGTAAATAGCCCACAGAGCTGTGGAGTTTAACAGCTGCTCTTCACATTGCCATTATCGTACCTCGAGGATAATCTTCCTCTAGATCCAGGTGCGGTTGGTAGGAATCATCATCTTCCTCCTCCTCCTCCTCCTCTGAGCTGCTGCTCTTGCTCTTCACTCGCTCTCTCTTCAGGTCGACATTCCCTGCAGCTTCCTGTTTCACATCTAAAATGGTACACCACTGTCAAGTTATGTCCAAATTGTGATCTGCACCACAGCAGCTATTCCTCAAAGTACAGACTTTCAGGAGACTGATTTCATAAAAGAGATATCCCATAATTCCTTGCTTGTTAAGAGCTCCCTCACAGAAACTTCACTCGAGGGCAGTAAAAGGAATAGGTCTACTGTGGGTGCCCTTGACTGGATTTACAAGTTTGCTTTAGCAGAATATGCGTTTAGAGAGCATTAGTTTAACATGCACCCAAGACTGCAACAATTACATGTTGTTGCCATTGACCTCTGTAACTTTGATCAAGTTTGTTTTGCCAAGCCATCCATGAAGATTAAGATTATTTATCAGACTTCTGGTTATCTTCATGTTCAACGCAGCAGACACAAGTCAGCAACTTCCACTTCCGGTTTCACTTCTGCCCAGCCTGCATTTCTGGCTTGGGTTCGAGACTCATGTCTTTTCCCATCATTTGTCTTTTGACTGCTGCTCTCCTGCTGCTTCTTACCATTGTTCCAAAAGGAAAGGGCTCAACAAAACAGAAGTACGTGCTGGCACATTAAGTTATTAAAGGGTCATTCTTCACCGGCTGTTGGCAGGTCCTCCTGACTTGTGGAACCTGACACTGAAGGCAAACATTTCTGCTCCACTGGAAACAGCGGCTTGCAGGCTCTCATAAGAGCTATTACAGTCATTAATCAGCACTGCTAGATGTGCTCAACCATCTAATATGCTAATCTGGGGTCTGGTATCAGCATGCATGTGCTGAATTTCAACAAGGACTGAAGCAATTACGCTAATTAAGCTATCCAAAAACAAATATTTGGAAACCTGTATATTACAACTGCTATAATGACCATTGCCATAAAAATATTCACTGTTGTATTCACATCAGATCATGTTCTCAGCTGACTTGGCTAATTTCACATTGTGGGATTTCACAATGAAGGGAATGCTGCAGGACAAACTTAGGAGTAGTTAACTCTGGTCCTGGAAAGCTATAAAGATTTATGTTTTCACCAAACAAGAAACGACTGATTCAGACCCAGAAAGCAGGTGAGGCTCTCTGGTCCTGGAAAGCTATAAAGATTTATGTTTTCACCAAACAAGAAACGACTGATTCAGACCCAGAAAGCAGGTGAGGCAATAATATTCCAAGACAAACCAGCATGCCGTGTGGCTGTACAGGACCATGGCTGGCCATGCATGGTATGAATTAGGTCTGGTGTGGGGCGTGGCCTACCTTTGCAGTCAGGCTTCTCTTCGTCTGCCTCGGCGATCATCTCGGCCATGGCCAGGAGGTCGGCCTCCAGTGGGTCGGAGGGGATTTTGGCCTTTAGCTCTGCAATGGTCTGTACGATCTGCTCGGCGCTGTTCAGTGTGGTGGGCAGGAACACGGGCACAGGGACCTGGGGGCCAGGAGGGAGGCTTGGCTGCTGCCCTTTTTATGCCACTAGGCCACAGTGCATCTTTACCCTGTTTCTCTAATGCAGAGGTGTCTAACAAGCACAGGAGGAAGGGCACAGTGTCGACAGGCTTTTGTGTCCTTTCAAATCAGTAGCCTGACGTGTGGACTCTAGCAGGCAAAGACTTAATTTGCTACCTTTGTCATTTATTTTTAGAAGACTTGTTAAATTAAACATGATTTCAGTTACTAAATTGAAGTAAACACTGTGACCCACAAAGATGGGAGTAGGTAAAAGGGGTGTGTTTGGCAGTGAGAGTGACATGTCAGAGATCTTACCGGGACAGGTAGTGTCACAGGCGTGGGTGTGGTCTGGGCGTACATGTTCATTGGCACAGGTATGTAGACAGGAACAGGGATGGGGACTGGGACATATTCCTTCTGTACTTCCTCCTCTGAAACAGAAGAGATAAAAATCTCTCTTGGGCAGTGTAGCGAGGTATGATTTTCAGCATAATTGCTTCCTGCCAGCATCACTTCCAAATTACCACTTACAATCAAAGAATGTTCACCTTTCTATCGTCAATAATAGTTTGGGCTATTGTTTGACTGCGTGTGTATCTGTGTGTGAATGAGAGTGCATGTCTGGCCGTATGCGTGTTGCACCTATCTGACTTTGACTTTGTATATATGCGTGAGAGTGTGTGTGTGTGTGTGTGTGTGTGTGTGTGTACATGTGTTGTATTTGTCTGGCTATGTCTAGTTGTGTTGTATTTGTCTGGCTGCGTTTCCTTGTGTAAGCTGTATCTGCCCTGGAATGCGTTTATGTGTTTGTACAGGCTGGTGTGTGTTTCGCACCTGTCTGGCAGTGCTTGCTCTGCATGTGGGGTTTGCAGTAGGTAGCCTTGGTCATGGTGAGGGGCTTGCACAGCACAGCCTTGTTTTTCACATCTTTCAGAAACGCCGCTCCAGTGTACGTGGCTGTCTGATTGTACACCTGCAGAGAAGGAAAAGTATCCTGCTATACATATGCAACAGGATGGTCTCTGATCTCACAGTCTATTAACCTACAGACAATCCAGGTTATATACACACACACACACACACACACATATTCAAAGGCATAAGACAGAATAGTTTACGATCAGAGGCAACACCAATCAGAGTACTGTGTCTGAGTTCTGTGTACAAAGGCAACATGGCAGCTGTTTGAAGAGCAGAGAGGTGCGTGACACTCACCGTTACTTTGGTTCCCTGGGACTGTCCTCCTGACAAAGAACGACAAGGTTAGGGGCAGATCCATATAAAACACAATACAGATACAAGGTAGATTCATACACATTGCCTCATACGTCCATGTGAGTAGACGTACCAAAGTTCATGTTCTCTGGGCCCTTCTGTGTGGCCAGGTTGGGCTCGTTCTGCTGGCAGTAGAAGCGCAGTAGACAATGCTGGTCACAAAAGTGCTTCATCTCAGCCCTCCACTGCACAGACTCTGTGAGGTTCCCCTGCAGCTTACAGCAGTCACAGCGCGCCGTCTACAGAGGACACACACATGCACACATACAGACAGGCAGACAGACAGACACACATGAGTAAAGACACAGTCAGCAGGCATATTTCATCTGAGGAGCAGGGTCTGGCCTCCAGAACAGGACGATGCGTGAAAGAATCCTGAGTTGCTCCATGAGCCTTGAACATAGAGCCACAGATGACAAGAATATGGGGGTTAAACTGAAACTACTAGCAGTAACAATGTATATATATTTTTTTTCAATACAAGCATTTTGCATGGAGACTCCACAAACCACACTATGTAAAATATAACTGTACAATAATTTTACAAAAAATCTACTCTTCTGTGAGCGTTAGTAAACTCAACATGAACAAGGACGGTTATTGTGTTCTGCCCATGTGAGAAATAGGGAGAGTGTCCAAGCCTTGCTCCCATGGCCCGAGGGTGGAGTGACAGGATTTGGGCAGGGCCCACACGGGGGCGCTCTCACCTTGAAGTACCAGTCGTTGAACTTCTTGGAGCAGGTCTCGCTGCAGAAGTCCCGCTGGACTCCGTCGATTTGCTTGGTCACGCCTCTCTTGCACATCTGGGAGCAGTGGTTGCAGGTGACGCATTTGAGGCCGAGTCGTCTGGCAAAGTCCTGCTTAAACAGCAGTTTGCAGCCTAAGGGAATAGGCAAAAACTTCCATCATAAACAGCCCAAGACAATCAGCTCCAATACTCTGGAACTGGCGAAAATGCATGAATAAGTGACAGCAGCACCCAGGCAACATGCAATGACTCTTGTACAAGCATTCCATCTAGTGGTTGCATATGGGAACTGCACTGCTGGACCGCATGAGATCACTGTGAGTGCATTCACCATATTTCAGGAAGGAGCACATTAAGATGAATGAATGGTGCATCATGCCTTCCCACATGTTAAACTATTCAGCAGATGCCCTTATCAGAGGTGACTACCAAGGCATCTGCTTTCACAGCTGAAGACATGCTCTTGCTCAGCCATAAGGCTGAACTGTACTTTGGGCGTTTTGATCATGTGGGACTGAAATTAGGAAGTGGAAAAAGAGGAGGATGAAAGATCAATCTCACCCTCACTGCAGAAAGGCCTCTTGACCCCTGAGAACTTGACTGTTTCATGGAGAGTCTTCTCCTCTTGACAGTATTCACAGAACGTTACTATACAGTGGAGCTTCTTGTAGTCTTCACAGCAGGTCTTACTGCAGAACTGGTAGACCTTATTCTGGAATGAAGGAAAAACAGGTTCCATTTAAAGACAGCAGACTCTCACACAAGCTTTATTCTTCAGTTCAGCACAGTCAACTGTAAGGCTGGTCAAAGATGAGCAGGGTCACCAGATGGAACTGGAAAACTGATTATACCAAATGGCCCTAGTTCACATCCACACAACAGTAATAAAAGACCGCAAAAATTCTTAACAGTAAATAACAGTAATACTCAGTAAATTATGACAATATTCTCATAAGCTGTGGATAGGTCTTCTCATTTGGGCTGCCTGCATTACACAATGGCCGCTGCTGCAGGGAGCCAACTGTGAGAAAACGTCAATGATTAACAAGCGTCCTCTGTGTTCTGGAGGAGGCTGAGAGAGATTTAAATTGCAGACTAATCACAGACCAGTCACTTCACACACCACGCACAAACCAGAAAGGCTGGCCTGTACGGCTGGAGCTGATCTCAGTCTCTGTGCTCCTGTGACAGGAAATAGCATGTGGTAAAATATACCCACTGAAGAACAAGTCTGTGTACGACACAGCCATTTCCCACAAACCATCTCTGTGGCCACAGGAATGCCCAACAGAAAGACAGAGTGTTACATTATGTAATCCTCTCATATGAAATATATTATATCTCATATTCTTACATTTCATCCCTGGATTCACACTTTACACTGTCACACGGTCATTCACACTGACTGCAGCACAAAATGTCACCTCTGACAATATTTTGCTTGTATTTAAATATTTAATGTATGACACATTTTAGACTGATATTGCAGTAAAAACAGGTGCAACAGATCTGCAGTAATGATATCCCAATCTAGACATATATCCAAACAGTCATGTCTTAAATATCCACTACATTGCGAACTATACAGTATATGAATGAAAAGTGTTGCAAATGAATTTTATTTAAACCATTTCATTGAGACGGGGCACACTGGCCAGAAAGTAGATGCTTTAATGGACCTTGAGAGGAACCATCCAGTCTGTCAGTTTACTGAACAAATGACAGGGTGTTACTTTCCAAACTAATTCTGTGTCTCCCGTACATCACTGCCCCTGTTATGAGTATTTCTTTGAGTACAATTAGGACGTATAATTGGCTGGAGTGGGAATTTAGTGCCACTTTATGACGTCACAGTAAACGACACACACACACACACACACACACACACACACACACACACACACACACACACACACACACACACACACACACACACACACACACACACACACACACACACAGAGCGTCACCTCCCACTCCAGTGTTTGGGGCTTCAAGCTGAACGATCCTCGGCAGTAATTGCACTTCAGCTGAATATTTTTGGATGTGGAGGACGGCGTTGTCTGACCATTTGACGTTTGAGCATTAGCATTCTGGGGAAAAAAAAAAGATTAGTTTGTGAATACTTCTATTCCATATACTAAAAACTCAACACACAAGCACTCAATGAAATGCATTTTAACAACACAAATACTAATTCAATAGATAATGCTATCACATAGTACATTAAATACAAACCATCAATGACTTCCATCAGAGCTCAGAAAGACAGCACTTAAAATGGCGTAAAATGTCTAAAAAGACAGAAGTCACTGGAAAACAGTGTTTGAAGTGAACACATTTCCTCAGCTCAGACAGACAGTACACTGTTTATGCAGGGTAAGGTACAAATGCAGTCAGCATAAAGGTTTGACATCGAGCAACAGGCCCACATGACTGAAGCAAGGACAGACCCGTGTATACCTGGAACTTAGTGACACAGCTGGAGCTGCAGAAGTTATAGACCATACCCTCTGGCAGCGTGGCCTGGTACTGTGGCAATGCGCTTTTCTTACAGGAATGACAGGTGGGCTCTCCAGCTGACAGGAGATGCAAAAAACAGCAGGTCTGTCAGTGTATACATTAACACACGCATGTACACGCACATGAACAAACATCACAGATAATAGTTTCTTGAGTAAAGTCCAACACTGAAACCCTGAAAACTTCATATGACTCCTGAATCTGTTATGTCATAACTCACATCTAATACTTTCCACTTGGTCCTCAATGCCTCCTTAAGGACAGACCAACTGAGCCATAGCAAGTATGATCTGTAGCTAACAGTGCTCTACATACAGCTGGTGTATTTAGTCAAACACCAACTAGAACATGATTGAAAATAGAGGGTCTTTCTCCACTTTACTACCATGAGTTCCAGCAGAGCAGAGACAGAGCTGTCAAAGTAAAACCCCACATGTCTGCAGTACTCTGGAGAATGGCGAGTGATGTGTGGAGGGGGACTTTTATACTGACAGTAGTACTGCAGTTCTGTTAAAGGTTACTGCACTGTGCAGTGAGAGGGAGGAGCAGACTCACTAATGCTGGTGCTGACAGTGTTGCTTTTGCCCTTGGTTTTGGCCATGCAGGCGGCTGAGCAGTAGGACTCCATGGCTCCACTGCGCCCGATGCAGCTGGTGACGTCAAGAGAGCGACACGACGCTTTGCAACCGCTGCAGGTCATCACCTTCCCGTGAGCCTGTAACATCAGATGCGGCTAGTGCTCACCATCACAAACCTTCTCAATGTAACAGATCATTCAAATTACAACACAACATTTCACTGACGTCTCTATCCCTATTCACTATTTACAGTGACTTTCAAATACTTCCTCTCACAGTTAACCCAGCAAAAGCCAAACTGGATTATGGGGGTCATATTCCAAAATCCAAACTTGAATAATTAAAGGCTGAAAGTACATAATTAATGGTTATGGAGATGGTGAAGATGAGTCTGATGAAGACGGTGATCGGGGACAAGGCCTGACCTGCTTGTAGTCCTTGACGCAGTTGTGGGAGCAGAAGCGTTTCTGCTGGCCCTCGATCAGCAGGATGTGGTTGGCGGAGGCCTTAGCGGACAGGTAGCCCCCGCACTGCTCGCAGCAGTTCATGATCAGCCCGTTGGCCATGCGGTAGCGGTTGAAGCACGCATCGCTGCAGATCTTGTGGGTGACGTTCTTGAAGCTCACCTCATGGCGAATCTTAAGGAGAGTGGAGATACAATTACAATATTAAAGCCTTTCAGAAACTACTCCTTAAATTTTAAGAATGTGATGCATCTAGTGATGGTTATACAGTAAGCACTTACTGTAGGTAGGAGACAATGGTAGTGGAGGAGTGGAGAAGAGGAGATGACAACTGAAGACCCACTCCCTCAAACCTGATACTTGCTTTCTACTCTTTAACACTTCCTCAGTTCTCTAATACTAGCCATCTTCAGTTTGACATTTGCTCACTTCAGTCCGAAGTACACTTACTTCTGCCTAGTGCTCACTTACTTCAGTTGATTTCCCACAGACAGTGCACTTGGTCTTGACGGGGGTCTTGGATGGGTTCTGCTTGCTCTCGTATGATGACAGGCAGCCCGTGCTGCAGAACTCCTGGAAGGACTCGCTCGAGTCCACCTGGGCCACAATAGTTCCTTTCATACTGGTTATATCCCTGAAAATGACAACATACAAAAAACTTTGGTACACACATATGATTTTACATCTGACTTACACAAAGCAAACAAGCCCCAGCAATACAAATATGCATAGACCACCCAGCATCTTTCACACACCACAGAGATCATATAGCCTACATAATAGAAAGAGCGCTTCAGGATGTCAACTTCCCTTACTCCTCTCTGCCCACCAGTCTTTTTCTCAGAGTGTGCCTTACCCTGTAACTTCAGCTCCTCACACACCCTTCAGCAACATTCTCAACATAGCTGTTGTCATAGTTTCTGGCTCCTATGAGTGCTTAACAACTGCCTACTGTGGTTTCAGGTACAATGTGTTTTGTGTCTCCAAAGGGAAATGTGCCCAATTATGTATTTTTATTAGAAGAATTAATGTCTTTTTAACTCCTCTTTAGAAAAAGTGTAGACATTAGACAAGGCACACAGTAAAAGAAGGCACAATGATGTAATTTTGTGCAGGGTGTCTTGCACTGAAGCAGAATGAAGGTGTCTTCACCATTCACATTAGACAGTGTGTTTACTTATCTGTGCTCCATCTGAGCTGCGTGACCTAAACTGTACAGATGACGACCCCACTATGTGTGGTGACACAGCCCCTGATGCAAGACAAAGCAAAGGAGAATATGCAGACCACAGGGCCCGCCTTCCTTTGTGCAAGCACCTTCATCAGGCCATCTGACTCATTTGTGTAACTATGGGCACGGCCAAGCCACCTGTTCCCTCTTCCAGAGGAGCTACAGTGAATTACAAAGCAACCTGTAGTTAAGTACAAGCAGCTGGGACTGACCCCCCCATCTACCCCACTCCCCTCCCCCAACCCAGATTTTAATGCCTGTTACCCAACAATGTTTCCCACATTTGAGGTAAATGTTTCAGAAGGTGAATTTCAGAGATGTTTAGATGAAGATGCTTGTTTGGCTTGGTTAGGGTTAGCTTGGCTCTGGGGTTTAGAGAAAAACCCTTCCATACAGAACACACTACGCTCTTACTTCTTGCACATGGTGCAGTTCTTCTTGGGGGCGGGTTTGTGGGAGAAGGCGGAGAGGCAGGTGGTGGAGCAGAAGAGGTGGGCGGAGCCCTTGCGCTGGTAGGCGGTCTGCCCTTTCCTAAGGGGCTTCTTGCAGTTGGCACAGGTGACTTTCACTGTCCTGGGGGTCTGCTGGGAGCCTGAGGGCGAGGGCACCTGTTTGGGCAGGGAGGCAGCCGGCGCTGGGGAGTCCACGCCTGGCTGTTTCTGGTTTCTTGGGAAAGAAGCTGACTGGGATATCCACGAATCTGATGTCAAAAAATTGAAATTTTTAATATTCACTCCACTTTTCTGGAGGGAATGGCACACAAAACTTAAGACAATTTTTTTCTCTGCTGATTTATTTTGCCATTTATTTTCAGGGAGGATTTCAATAACATTGTAAACTTGCCACCTCAAATCAGTGCATGCAAAAGACAGTATTTTACATGGCTACCATTCCATGGCTATGAAAACATTTATTCATCAATGAAAAATGTTCAACTTTGAATCATGGCATTCTTCTTAACATATTATTTTCAAAATAAGTTATTTCTACCTGGATAAACAAACAAGAATAAATTAATTTTACCAGTCATTTTAATATGCATTCTTTGAGCCAGCCAAATTGTTAGCATAGGATGCATACTTATTACTTAACATAACTTTTTTCTGACTTTAGAGGATGAACAAGCACCATGGAAACCCCACTGAGGCAGACACTTTCAAAGCATACATATAAAAACAGATCATGTAATAACTTCTGTGACTGGCTGCACTGTATATTTCACAACACAGGGAAAGACGGGGCTAAGAACACCACATAACATTCACTTCAAGTCTCCATATCCCCACCACACAAGGTGTAGTGTATGTGTGGATTTACAGCCTGTGTCTGTATGTATCTAAAGTATGCATCTATCTACATCTGTGTGTATGTCTGTATGAATTTTCCTATGTGTGCATGTTTACAGGTTCATGTATGTTCCTACTTGTGGGTATGTGTGAACAGGGTTCCCACAGCTTCTTCAAAAACAAATTCAAGGACTTTTCAATGACATTCAAAGGTCATTTCACTCAAAAGGGCTCAGCACACCATATTTTGTAACATTATCTCAAAAAATCTACAGTGCATTACCCAATATGTGTCAAATTACATGCTAACAGAGGCGCACAGGCATGCACATGAGCGAGAGAGGGAAGGAGCTCTGAAAAAATACAAAACCAAATTTGATTAAATTTTTTGTACAACGCAAGAGAATGAATCGCTCTCTGCGTACCTTGCCCTTTTTCAAATGCTATGAAGGACTTATATTTTCTGCACATTAAAAATATTTTCAATCAAAGATTGTCAAGGACGGTGGAGGGTCTGGTTATTGACACTCACCAGATCTCTGGTGTGTGGTGGTCTCCCCATTCTGCACAGGCTCACTGGCGGTGCTCACCCGTCCCGGGTTAAAGGTGGCAGGCCTGCTAGTGGAGGCCTCACTATGGCTCTCCGGGATGAGGCTGAAGGTGCTGCTTATCTGTGGGCCATTGTCCTGCTGCTGGCCGGACCCTGCCCCCTGCAGCGATGTCACACTGGTGATCATCAGGTTCATGTCGCCCTTGGGGTCAGATGCCGGAGGCCCCGCCCCACCCAGCGTGGTGACGCTGGCGATCTTTATCTCAGAGTCCGGCTCTGTGGTGCTCAGTGTGGCACTGGAAGCGCCCGTCAGGGGTGGGCCCGAGGATGAGTCTTTTGGCTCAAAAGAGTCCTCCTCATCATCGATCACAATAGTCTCGTTCTGGCTCTTGGGGGCTTGTGTGGTGGGCGCTGCTGTTGCTGCTGCTGCTACCCCTGCGCTCTGCTCAGTGCAGTCCTTGTGTGTAGGGGAGGGGGCGCTGGATTGGGTCCCGGCCTGGGGAGCGGAGGCAGGGGCAGGGCCTTCCACAAGCACCACATCATCATCATCGTCATCCACGGTTGCTGTAGAGGGCTCCGCTGTTGTGAGGGCGGGGTCATGGGCGGAGTCTGTGCCCTCTGTGGGCGTATTCTGCTCGGTTGGCAGGGCTTTGTCTGTGACAGATCCCACCTCTGTGGCTGTGCTTCCCTCTTCTCCACCCAGCCTGGTTTCACTGCCCTCAGCCAAGCCTCCGTCCATCGCTTACACAACCACCTAGGGACACAGACACAGGCCCACTGAGCCATCGCCCCAATATAACCACAGACAAGAAGAATCCGTGTCTGCCTATCAATGTGGAATGTTCTCAGCACAAAACAAATTAAAAATTGTAATTGTTTCTAATTTAATCATTTTTCAATTGACTCAATACAGCATATATTTAAAATCATTACCATTCATGCTTATTAAATGCATTTAGTTTATAGGTCTCGTTTTTACTTGCTCATTTAATCCACTGCTACCTCATCATTATGCCAGTCAACAGACAAGAGAAAACAAAATTTCCAATGTCTTTCAGTGAATGTGGATAACATCAGTGCAAAATCTGAAATTATTTCAACTTTCACACACTTTTTGTGCAGACAGCTGTCACATCCACTCACGTGGCACTGAGAGGTGTCAAATTCCTTGTTATGGTAAAAAGCTATCTATGGAGAAAAATCTACAGTTGGTTTCTGTATGACATCCTTGAATCAAATGGTTACTCTGCACAAACATGTGCTTACAACAAACAAGAATCCTAAAATACCAATTCATTCAAGTATTTGTATTTATACAGTGTTGTAGATGTTATAACATTTATTTGTTGTCTGGACCTCACTGACTGTGTTAGTATTATTGAACGGGTGATATACAACATAATCACTGATTAGCCTATTTTCTTTTCAAATCAAAAGTGACTTGTAGGACAAATATAAAGAACAGGAAGAATAAAGTTGACTAGAAAAACAACCAGCAACACTAAATTTACATCCAACCTAAAAAAAAAAAAAAAGTTGAACTAAAAAATTCATAACCACTTTATTATTTTGATATAAGACTACAAACAGTGCCAAATAAATATCCTTAGTAGCATCAAATCTTTGACATACTAATCACCAGTTCCATATTTCATTATGTTCACATGATGTGGAACAATCATTCACAACATGTCAGGAGGACTCATGAGCAATGAACAAATTAGCATTATGAATACTACTTCTGGTACTTATGCACGTACTGTCTCGTTTGACA
The DNA here is from genome assembly GCA_022829145.1 of Albula goreensis. NCBI lineage: Eukaryota > Metazoa > Chordata > Actinopteri > Albuliformes > Albulidae > Albula > Albula goreensis. The sequence continues at coordinate 30,887,503 of CM040745.1, forward strand.
AAAAGGGTAAACGTGCACTCTAGAGCCATTATCCAAGTGATTGAGAAATACACAACAGTGAAAAAACAACAGCTTGGCACTCAAATTTGCATCAAGTATAATTTGCTTATCATGTCATTACCGAATGAGTTACTGTTCAAATTTCTATTTATTACTATTAAAAGTCTGTGGGTGTTATGATCAGGTGAGGAGACACCATCCTTGAATAACCTACATCCAAATGCAAGATTTGTGAAAATAGCAAAAAACCACATCTATGGATGTAACAGAAAGAAAAAATGATCTGACATCAATGTGGGGCATGTGAGTGGAAATTTTTTAAAACAGAAAAGTAGTGGGCCAATGGGAAAGTTCAGGTTGTGAGAACACAGGACAAAGGATTGCCAGATAACTGGACACTGTATTTTTCTGCTTCTGACATCCTCAGACTTGATGTTCAGATCGGATGTTGTCCATCAAAAGATCATTAGGTCTTTTCATTTTAACTGTATTAAATTCCCTCAAATCAAAAAAAAAATATGATTTAAAACAAAATCTTCATTCCTGCTCACATTTTGGTACCCCTGTTTTCATAAACATCAACTTTTTGAGTAACTTTTGTCAAGACATGCTTTTAGCATAGCTAATCACTCACATAGTGTGCAACAGTTCTACAATCATGAAAAGCAAACCCCAATACAACCCTGACAAACTTCAATGGACATCCACGCCTGCATAACTACTGACACCATGTCTCCATCTGGAAATGAAGAAGTTAAAAAAAAATCTGGAAGACGCAAGTTTCAAAATGCATCAGTCTCCTACCTCTGTGGTATGCCATCAGTGCTTGATGATATTACTCTGCTGGACATTGAGGTACATAAGAAAGTGAATGGTTAGTTCAGAAATAGAGTAAGCTGAAGAATGAACAGAGAGCAAAGACCTATTGGGCAATTTGGCACATTGACTGAACAGGACAAGTCAAGACTGACATTTTGGCATCTTCAGCACCTTCCTCCAAGTACAGTACGATCACAGTTGAGAATGAGAAATAAAAATATCCTCAATGTAAACAAGTTATGCTATAAGCTAGCACTCAACTTTTGAGTGACATTTATTGCTATACTTTTAACAACAACTTATTCAACAAGAAACATGAACCAGCTGAGACAAACACATATTTGATTGGAATATTTAGTTTCGATATCCCATACTACAAACATGGACAAACAGTCAGCGAATGGTTCTCATTCTCCACTTCTAGGCAGGAATCTACAGGTTAACTAACACTTAATTTATATCAATGTCAAAAATAACGGGTTCATTTGTTAGTTCTGCAGTTTTTATTTTAGAGTCCCTGTTTATTTCTGTGCACCCTCTAATCAAGTCCTAAAATGAGGCACCTTCCAGGCAGCATGCAGGATCACATTTTATTATGCAGAGTTTGATGGTCAGCCTAAACAATATGGAGTGGAGAAACTGCTGGCAGACACATTAAAAGAACAAATGCGATTTCAAAGGTACAGCAGAGAAGAAAATCCGTTATATATAGGCCTATGTCAACACTCAAAGAACTCCAGTGGATCGGGTGTTTGCTCAGCTTAATGGATACCATTCTTTCAAAGTAGCCATATTCTGCTGAAATGGACTTATACTCTATCGCTGGCTACATGAATCCTTTCAAACAGTTAAATATTCAAAATAGATGCTTCTAAGCAGATTTAACACAGACTGATACCACATCTTTGGCTCTTTAGCTATCGAGACATCATTAGCATGGGTTTTACTGTTTTTATAAGCCAACACAGGATGTGTGTCAAATACACGCCCTCAACACATTATAATTGACTAAGTAAAATATATAGCATGAACAGGAGGGGTCCCTGTTATGCTGAAGAGCCACAGGAGAAGCATACAACCACTCACATTATGCAATGTTCAGCGGCACCAATTAAGCCATCTTTTAAAAATATTACATAAACGCTGAAAAGGGTGAAGACAACTGAGTAATGGTTCCCCTTTTATACTGCTAACATGTGTTCATGGTAATAAATGAAGACAAATCTTTAACAACCAAACAACATCTCTTACGTAAGCATTGGCTTCACCCGTCTGTCAGCTATTTGGTTAGCAAAATTCATACGGAACTGATTAATATATCTAAGATGTTACATATTATATACTCAGAATTACGGAAAATATACTCAGGTTGTCCCCTCGACTACACACACTAGGACAATTGTTCCATCACGAGGACCACCGCTCCCCACTGTCAAGGCAACCGGTGAACGACGTCAACATGACTAAAACTTGCAAGCTAGCCAGGTAACGGTAGCAAACATTCCCTTAAAACAATAACAACAAAACTTCTGAGATTAATGTTCACATCAGTCGTCCTTCGCTGCTAAAAACAAGTGATGTACACGAGTTTCGGTTGTTATTAGCTGACAGCAAACGTGCTTCGCCCAGTTGTTCAGTTCCCACCCCTGGCCTCCTGCACGCACACAGCCATTGGATTAGCGGCGAACTGGAGGGAGGTGAGCCAGGGATACTGCGCCATTGTTATTATAGAAAAATAATCACAAGTTATTCGCGACTATTCGCTGCAGATAATGACGGATTCTGCCCTGAGAGAACGCTGTAATGCCTCGTGTATAATGAAAACAAGTCATAAACACAGATCATCCTTCTCAAAAATGCGTTTTTGTGGCCATCCCAGTGTTGACGTTACTTTGTAAAAGCTACATTTATATCTGTTGTTGTATTTCCTGACGGGCGTCTCTGAATTATGGAATTGCAACTTTCCATAAATCATTCTCTGATCCCATTCCTTATGATACGTTCTGATACGGATATTGTATCTCTGTGGTATTTAATTGGAAAGTTACCCCTCAGCGACTGCCCCGGGCAATCATATACAGTACATCTGATGACCCCAAGGGGCGCTACAGCACAGCATTACATCAACTCCACTCTTTTCATTTTTTAATAATATGAAAACATCGGAGAACAAACATGAATGTTCTGTAGATCTTAATTGCCCTACCTAAACCAGTCAATACACGCCGTGAAAAAAGCCTTTCTCTCGGTCTCCGACAGGGGCTACTATTTGCCCCCATCAAATCAGTTAGGAGCACTGCCTCACGTCCGCCATTAGAGAGCGAACGAAACAATACGTGAGAGCACAGGCAATAGCACCCTGCCACAGCAGAGAGGGGGAGAAAATATCAGGCGGGGTAAAATTAACTGCTAAGTCGCCGTTAAATTTGACTTAACAACATAACAGGAGACTCATATGATTGCTTATACTCCAGACTTACGCCATCAATTGTTGCTACAACTTTTGTCAATTAACCATAATTTGCGATAAAACCGTTTCTGGATTGCTTACCCGAGTCGAGCTGCAAACGATATAGCGCCACTTCTGTGCCTTGACACAAATCCCCTAGCGCATGCGCTACAACGTAGCGACGTTTGCGTGGGAGGTGACTGCCAAAGATCTTTTCCCTTTCTCGCCTTTCGCTACCACGCAAGCGCACTGCGTTTTACCAGAATGCTGGTAAAATTGTTGGCCCCAACTAAATGTTAAATTATACAATTTGATGCGGTCTATATTGGATTATCATAATCATATAGGTTATCACATAGTACGTTTATGAGAGATGTTTGACCAACAACTGATTTTAAAATCTAGAGTGAACATGACTTACTATTCTGGTCATTTTTGGCTTCTGGCTATGCTCCTTGTGAGTGTGGTAATTTTAGCCTGTATTGTTGTTGTCATACGAAAATAATGTTCGTTTCACAATTAAATAAATGTGTCAGTCTACGTTTTCTAAAGGTAAAACTCACTATAAACAGGAATTTAAACGAACTCACCAAAACACTCAATAAACGTGTGAATACCTTGTTTGGTAATGACAGTCTTGCTTTCTGGCTTTACAGTGTTGTATGTGTGGATTATTGCAAGTAATTGCCCATTTATTTGCAGCATTTAAAACACTGCATGTTATTTTTAACCTACGACCTTGCTGTACTTTTAATTGCAGTGCAGTAAGAGCATATCGAATGGGCGGCACAGTAACACAACTGACCTTTATGAACAGGTGTCTGTGTGTATCCTCACATTAAGGTGTTAAGTAAACACTCTTTGTTCGAGCGTGTGCTCGCCCTGGTATTTTCTTCTCTTGAAAGCACCTCCCAACCACCACCACCAAAGCATGCAAACACAAGAGGCGCGGAATCATTGGTAGATTAGAACAGAGTATGAAACACAGACTTTATTTTTACTGTCAAATCTGTAAATCACAACCCAAAACTCACAGAATGTGCACTGAACAGACCAATAGGAAAACCCATTGACTAAAACCGGACAGTGGGAAAATACTTTTTTTAAAAAAACCATTAGCTACATAGTTTTAATCTGTAAACCCCGCCTAGCGGTTAACTTTCTTCATTACAAGGTGCATAGGTAAATGCAGTAAAAGCAAATTAGGCAGACTAGGACAGTGGCTTTACAACATGTGCTGCCTAAATGAAGCTATTCAAAAACCTGTAAAATGCTCGACATATAACTTTGGAGTATTACTGTTACGTAGCCATATGAAATTGTAGCTACTTTTTCATAAGTTGTCATCATATGAGAGAAACCGCGTTTGTTTCATGGCCATGTCAGACCTTAAACCCCCTTGTTCATAAAACAGTAGGATTGTTTTGCCGTACATCTCTCCAAACGTAGTATTTCGTTCCACATTGCAAAATGTAAAGTTTTTTATTTACACTCTTAAGTTACACGAGGCTGTCACTGTTTGCCTTTTATATAACACTTGTATACCATGGAATAAAACTGGCTAACGTTTGTTTAAAATGTGTGGTAAAACAGCTACTGTTGTTACTATTTACAAAACAAATTTTAGGTGGAAATTAGGCTGATAAGTATCAGTAAGGGAGTTACGAGGTACGGGTTGATGACGTAGTAGTTGCTGCAGAGAAGCACACACAGCTGCAGACGCCATCTTGAAATACAAGCACTTTCTCCAGTAGAGCAGTGCATCGTTGTGCTGGCTCGTCTCTCTGACATTTGCTATTTTTTTGCAATTCTCAAGAGGTATTCTTTAATTAAGAAATTCAGAGAATAACACGCAAACAACGAGCATGGCCAACCGAAATCTTAAACAGGTTAATATACACAACAGTGCTCCGTCACCCAGACCTCACAACACTAATCGTAATTCGGAGTCTCCAGCCGCTGAGCATGGGCAAAAGATGGAGGGACCAACAACCTCAACTTCGGAGCCTGGTTCTGATTCTGGAGTTGGCGAGCCTCTGGAGATGACTCTTGATTTGAAAAGCTTTAGAAGACCTGGGGAGAAAACATTTACACAGCGCTGCAGGCTGTTTGTGGGCAATCTCCCTACTGATTTGACGGAGGAGGATTTCAGAAAGCTTTTCTCAAAATATGGCGAAGCTAGTGAAGTGTTCATCAACAGAGACCGCGGATTCGGGTTTATTCGGCTGGTATGTATTTGTTTTTTATTTGCACAATCAGAACATATTGGAGCCCAGTATCGACACGGTTTTAAGTGGTCTCTGTAACGTTAATGTTAATAGAGGTTAACAATCACACAACACGGACGTTCACTCAGAAAATTCAGTGTAAAGCATTATTTTATCTGGCCTGGAAGAGCAAAGTGTAATTGTTTAGAAGACTAACTGGCCCTTAGAAAAGTGGATATTTTATTGTTTTTGAAAGAGGCAGCAATTATCTCCGCGTGAATCACTGAAATCATCTTAGGCCTAAATTTTACCAGTTGCTTAGCCAGCGATAATAACGTAATGGTTGCTACCTTTACGAGCAAGATTCAGCTCAGGGGTGAAACGCTAACAGGTTTAATTAAATAGTTAGTGGGCCTTCCAAGTTAATAAAATTGTAATTAGACCTGTTAGCTTTCTGGGTGATTTTCTTAGCTAAGAAATGTATTTTGAGGGTCAGTTTGGTTAGCTAGCAGCGCCTGCTGAGCTTTTCAGTCTGCAGTGCGAGACGAGCAAATTTATCCAGCGTTCGTCTTGGGAAAATGCGCTTTAAACTGTCTGTCTGTAATCCTTGAGCTGTAGTTGACGACATTGCTGATTATTGCTTGTGACGCTTGATTGTTATGAATCAAGCTTACTCATTCATCATACTATATTGATATTTATTGTTGTAATTTGTTCAATGTATTATTCGCTCCGTTTGTGTACTGACACCCGTCCCAGTCTGCCAAGGGGACAGTTTTGTCTCAAGAAAGGGCAGATTGGAGTCAGTCTAGCAACTTGTGTATAAGGCAAAGGTGACACACACGGTCATACGTGAACATAAATTGGATTGCAAAATATATCCGTAAATAAAGTTTTCACTTTGTGAAGTCTTGAGTTTGTAAGTGTGCAAACAACAACAAACATAGGAAATGTACACAGTAAGCAACATTCTTTGATGTTACAAGGGGAACTAAACTTGCACATTGAAATCATTAGCAAAGACGGTAGCCTCATTCCATGTCAAATCACCGTAGGAGCGAACATTTTACACCATCCGTCACAGATATTTGTGACACTCTGCCAGGTTAACGCACCATCAGATTTATTGCAAATTGAGTACAAAGAAGTTTAACATCATGGTCGGTTCAGTCATTACCTTGAATGGATTGCAATTGTGTGCTTGGTTAGACAGTTATAAATATTCATATTGTAGTGAAGCACATTCCCAAAAATCCTATATATTTATACATGCAGTTTTGCCAGTTTTCATTTTCGCAGGATTCATTGTTTGAAATTTCAGGAAAATAATGAGACATTTTGTGTGCACAAGAGAATAAAAAGTTAAACAGTGTTTGTGACAAGTCTGTCTTTCTATCTTTGGTTTATTGTCAATCTGATAGGTGCTTTTATCCACAGTGGCACAACAAAAATATTGTTAATGAGATATTGTTAATCTCATTAGGTTCTCTCAATGCATTGAACTGTGCTCATTTGAATATATCTTGACAATTGCATGACTCAGTGTCAGTGGTTATTCTTCCAGCATGCAAATGGCACTGTCAGCCATAGCTTTGAGTTCCTTTGGGCAATGTATGATTTACCAGGATCTAGTGGAAGGGTTATCAGCTAGGGATTTGACAGGATATCCCCAAACCAAATGTTGAGCAATAACATGAGCTTTGAAATATTGTGGATTTACTTATAGAGATTGAGTGGCTGAAGTTATGTGGTGATAAATAGCTTCAGATTGTCATGGCATGCCTGTTTCTACAATTTTTGAATGCACTACATGTTATTTTTTCATTTCTATATAATATATATTTTTAACTTGGTGAAATTTGTTGAGTTTTTTGTTATTACTTTCTAGTTAATTACATTAGAGTGCTTAAATGTGGTCTGTCCAGAAATAAGTAATATCTTGCAAGAGTAGTAAAACATCCATTTGTTTGGCTAGAATGCTTTTTGCCCTGTTTATCTGTTGGTAGCTTAGCTGTGATCTTGGCTGAATATCATATAAATGCATGACTTAATGTTTTCAGTTTTTATGTGTTTTCAGACTTTTCATGAAGAATTCCCAAGATTTTTTTTTAAAAAGGGCAATCTGGTTTAAACTCATTTACATCCTGAGTATAGGTCTGTCATTCATGGAAACACATTTAGATTTAGATTTAGATGTTAAAATTCAATCACTGTTATATTATCATAAATGGTGCCCCCTCGTGGCCAGCCTTCCAGCACAGGACGTAAGTGTAGTCAAGGTTACAATGTAGTCAAGCCTTGTTGTGTTTGAACTCCTCTTCTGATACTCATATTATCAGTGTTCATTTAACAAAGCCTGCACTGTAAACCAATGTAAGTGTTTGAAAGGAATATACAAATTTGTAAATTTGCAATTTTACTTTGATTTTCTCCAATCATGATTTCTCCAAGCCATCACGTTTTTCATCCAGATTTCACCCAGTCAATACATTCCAGCTTTTTGTAATTATCCTCGTAAATAAAGATAAGTGCATTTTCTGTTACAGTTAAACAAAATGTCCAATTTTGTCACCAGTGGTAACATGCTGTGTTGTAATGGAATAGTTGGTGTGAACTGTGATGTAGTATGTCGAATAGTATCTGACTCGGTGAGTGTAGTGGACGTATGTGTACACTTAAGCTGCTGTGCTCCCTGTGTGGATGGTTGAGCAATAACTAGAGAGCAGCAGTGCAGTAAATATTTGAAGAAATTGGGAGAAAAAGATAAATGTTCACATAGTCAGTTTGAGTTTGGTAGTCCTTTTCTTGGTGATGGTACATACCTTTAGTTTGCTTGTCAGCTAGTTGGATAAAAGGCCAGAGAAGTGGAAGTTGTTTATTCTTAATTTTAGGAAAGTAGCATGGGTTAAATAAACTCATGTGGTGTGCTCAGGTGGCTGAGTTAATGTCTGACGACCACCGGACAGCCAAGGCCAAGGGGCAATGTTGTTCAAATGCCGTAAGATAATAGGCTGTTTCTGAAAATGCTGCTGTTGAAAATGCAAATGGAAGGGAAATAGCACAGTGTTTAGTGATGTGATAATTTGACAACAGCCAAAAAAAAAAACACGTCATGGGAGTGCATGGGACCGTGAAAATGTGAAGAGTGTGTGCTTTATATTGAGCAGAAAGTATACTGTTTTCTGCTGGGGAAAAGGGAGAAACCCCAAATAATGACAGTCCAGTTTTAGGTTTTCAGCATGGAAAAGGCCACTTGACATCCATAACAAATGCAGGCGCTCCTTAAATGCTAAGTGTTTGCCAAATTAAGTTCATTTGAGAAAGCTAATTAATGAATGATTGCATTCCTGTCGTTTGCAGGAGATTCTAAGCCCAAGTATCAAGATATTTTAAGGCAAATACAGATGTTTTATCACAGAACAGCCTAAGGTGTTATGATTGGTTCCATATCCATATTTTGTGATGATAGGAAAGCATAATGATACATGCATAAAGTAATCATTTAAATGACATTTAGATTTTAATCCTGTACTATCGGAAGGTTCATTATGTTAGTCAAAATTTTGTAAAGGTGCTTATGAAATATTTTAAAGTGTGTATATATTATCTGTAATTACACAAAATAGAAACTCATTGGAAAGGGGTGAATATCTCTTTTGCATGCAGCTTTAGTCCTGAAGATTGTTCTTTACAATAGAAGTACATCCTGAAGTGTAGTATTTGCTCAGTCACTTCATAACTAATGCATGTCTTTCAATGATAGTTAATACAATGAATACACTAATGGAAACATTAAATGTCTCTGTTGTCCTAGGTATCCCATAAGAGTTTTTAGAATTCCAAATGAGATATACTTGGTATGTTTTTCATACTGAAAATGTATTTACCCCATCACCTGTTATTTCTGAGACTGGTTTTGTGGGTGTTTATCTCAGTTTTTCCACATTGTTTTTTTCAATGAAGCATTTATGGTATCATTGTTGCAATTTGTGAATGTCCTACAATTCTGTATCATTCAGTTTTGGCGGTTGAAATGAGTACACAGCACTATATTTAATCGGCTGTTTGACCTCTGTGTTCCCAGGAAACCAGGACACTAGCAGAGATTGCAAAAGCAGAGCTGGATGGGACGGTCATGAGAAACCGACCCATTCGCATCCGCTTCGCCACCCACGGAGCAGCACTGACCGTGCGAAACCTTTCCCCCGTGGTCTCCAACGAGCTGCTGGAGCAGGCCTTCTCCCAGTTTGGACCTGTGGAACGGGCTATTGTTGTGGTAGATGACCGTGGTAGACCAACTGGCAAGGGGTTCGTGGAGTTTGCATCCAAACCTGCTGCCCGGAAGGCCCTAGAACGCTGTGCAGAAGGGGCCCTTTTACTGACCATGTAAGTGAAGAAAATCACCTTTGTGATCATGTATAACAGCACTGGAACTGTAATTTATTATGTCATATTTTCTGACAAGATCACAGACCATGGCATACATTAAAACATGAGCTCCAGCCATTTTCACGGCTCTCCTCCATTACAGTGTTCTGTTATTAATGAACTGGGGAGCTGTATAGATGTTTCAGTGTGTAGATGTTTCAGTGGAGTCACATCATGGTAATGTCAATGGCTACAGGACACAGGACAGTTTTTGGTGCCAATGTTTTGTATTAAATATCAGTGATGTGGTGAGGAAGGAAGTTAATAAGGATAATGGAAGGCACCAAATCTGTGAGTGTGATTGAAAGGTGCAACTCAAGTTTGTTTCATGTAGCTTGGACCAAGATGATCTTTACTAAGCTCAAATGTTTCTGGTGATAGAAGCACTTTCCTAGGAAATTTCATGTGGTTTAATCACTTCATTATGTAACTGAATTAAAACAAAAATGCAAAACATTGTACATTGAATTTCTGCTGTAAATCAAGCCTTATCATTGTGACTGTTTTCCCCCAGGTCACCCCGACCTGCTGTTGTCGAGCCAACAGAACAGTTTGATGATGAAGATGGCCTTCCTGAAAAGCTGTTGCAGAAATCTGCACAATATCACAAGTAAGGTTATGTGGGGAAAGCTGTTTAATATTTTACTGAAGGCTGAAAAATGTAATACATTTTGTGTAATTTTTGTAAGTTACAGTCATTTGAAGGTGCCATCTATATAAATATTTAATGATTTTTCAGTAGCACCAATCATCGATTGAGCAACATCTAAGAATTTTGATCGGGTATCCAAGTGTTTGAAAAAGCTTGCAAGCTTTAGTTCTTCTCTCTTGTGACACAGTCCTCTGCCTTTGCAAATCATTTGCCCCTGTGCAGATATTTCCTGTTCTTATTCGGCTCTTGTGCTCTCTACTCTTGCTGGTATCCTGCTTACAGTATGCTGAGAAAGTGGAAACTCTAGGCAAGCAATTTCTGTGATGGATCTCCATTCTAAAGCCATAGACTTTTTGACTTTTGTTGTAGGATACAGTTAGCAGCTCTCGGCTGGAATGTTCTGGAACACTTGAATTATTGTTGAGCAATGAATTGGGACCCTCATTATGCAGAGAGGGCATGTTCTGTGGTTTCCAGGTGGAGATTCTGCAGAATTCTTAACCAGTATGTGCAGTTGCATTTGTGTGTACATCTTCATGTGGGTGGAGCTGACAGCTGTGTGTTGGTTTTCAGGGAGAGGGAGCAGCCCCCACGCTTTGCTCAGCCTGGCACCTTTGAGTTTGAGTACTCCTCCCGCTGGAAGGCCCTGGATGAGATGGAGAAGCAGCAGCGCGAGCAGGTGGACCGCAACATCCGTGAGGCCAAGGAGAAACTGGAGGCAGAAATGGAGGCAGCACGACATGAGCACCAGCTTATGATGATGAGACAAGGCATGTGGAGCCCGGCTCAATGGCACCTGATTCATATATATAGCGCCATGCAGCTATTCTGACTCTAATAATTCTGACACCTTGAATGGGGATCCATCACACAGCGTATCATGTTTCACGAAGCTCCCAAGCATGACTACATTTGTAGATATTGGTGTTAGCAGTCAGAGAAGCCGGGTCTGTCCTGTTTCTTTCGTACAACTCGCAAAATTAAGCCACCTAGCAAAGCATCCGGCTTAGGGTTTGCTCACAGTGAAAGCACTGACCTGCAAATGGCAAGTGAGTCAGTGATATCTGATTCCAAAAGCTGTCTGCTATATCAGCATTATCATTTTCATTCAAAGTATGCCAGAATCTTTTCTTTACTGTGATTATTATGGTTCTTGAATGGTGACCTTAGTTGCACTCCAAATGTACTCTTCAGTAGAAATGTAGTTGCAGAAAATGTATTGTTTTATATGTACATTAATGAATAAAAATATGCATGTTCTGCATGTATTTTTTGTCTTGTATACCACATTACCTGTGAAAAGTAATTTACAGGTATTTTGAATAAGATGAATATGAATTAATTCTGTTCTGGAGGAGATGAATAGCTTTGTATTCCCTTTTAATGATCGATTCCCTTTACTCCCTACCACAGACCTAATGAGACGTCAGGAGGAACTGAGACGCTTGGAGGAACTGAGGAATCAGGAGCTGCAGAAACGCAAGCAGATAGAAATGAGGTACACTTAAGGATATTTGAGTCGTTGAAGGAAAAGATCAAGTGGATATGGTGGCTTGCTGCTTTTTTAGGTAAAACTTAGGTAGTTGCATGTCATAATTATGTTACTCAGAATGCTGTAATACTGAATGTTCAGATGCTTCCTCATTAAATAGTGTGAATATCTGGGCCTTCTAGTCCTCTCATACTTTTATATGGGTGTTGGCATGTTTTTTTTCTGACGGTGATTGTGTGCGTAGTCTTCTGTTTTTGCATACCGTTGTATTGTGGATGGGTTTTTGTATTTGTGTAGATTTTGATTAGCTATTTTTCTGACCGTGGTATGTACATGAGCAGGCATGAAGAGGAGAGGCGACGGCGCGAGGAGGAAATGATGCGACACCGGGAGCAGGAGGAGATGAGACGTCAGCCAGACGGGTTCAAGCCCAACTACATGGATAGCGTGAGTACAACACGGACGCTCTTCCGATCTCCACCTCCACACCCGGAGGTTAGCGATGCTCTCACCTTTGTCTAGCCTTATTCTTCAATAGCACTCTGGAATGAGCGCAACGTTTAGTATGCTTTTCTGTTCTCGTCTCAAATCCTTAAGGAGGACTTGTTTTCTTAATGTGGCAATTTGTATGATCGGACCGCACATGTATACAGTTTATTTCAAAACAGCAATCTGATAAATGGTATAAATCTCCACAAGATTTAATGCCATAAACATGGTATGACAAGCTATAACAAAGCAAAACTCCTCTAAACACACATGTTCATCACACAATTGAGTGAGCTCATACTGTTGAACATTCTGGAATCAAAATCATCATCTTTTCGGGAAAAAGGAATTTTTAATAATACATAGTTTGGCAGAAATAGTGGCAAGATTGTTTGTGCTGCTGTAATTTATTTTCGTTTCTACATTATTTTCCTTGTTTGACTGTAGCATTTATCCTTCCACATCAAATTGTAATGTCCTGTCCATGATATGATTGCAAAACTGATACGGACAGATCTTCATTACAGCATACATAGTGGCCTTGTGTCCCTTGATAACATTATACCATGCTAATTGCATAATGGCCTTAAAATTGGTTCAAAAGATTTGGTTCTGTAGTATTTGCAAATATTCTGCCAATTTGTGTCAAGTGAAGAGGTATTTTGGGTCACTGAAATACCCACTGCTTCCCACAGTCTTCTCTGAGCTGTGAATGATGGCATTCCCTGTGGGTTTAGTACTTCAGAAGTAAACTCTTTCTTTTGTTTTATTGAATGTTGTTTCCCTTTATCTCACTCAGTGTGCCCTGAAGTAAAGGTCTCAGAAGATGACAAAGATGACTTTTAATTGACTGTATTATAACAGCATGGTAGCAAGGTGGCTGATAGAAGCTTCCAAAGCACAACGGCCATACATTTAATTTATTATAGATATTTGTTATACCTTGGTGTTCGTTAATACTCAGTCCTGATCAGATGAACAAATTTACCTTATAAATGAGAGAATATTAAGTATGCATCAAAAATTGTCTCAGGAATAGCAACATTTTAAGATGAAGAAACAACAGATTTTAATATATTTTTAAGTAAAAATAATGACCACTAAGTAGTATGACAATGATAATATCAGTCTTGATGTGTTATTATACCCGGTCAGACGGTTACACTGCATCACTTCAAGTCATACAGATAAACTTGTGAGACAGCCTTCATGATGTGCAGACCAGACTCTTATCGCAGGCGTAGTTATGTGTCAGAAGAGTCTGTTTAGTCTGTATTGGCAGTATTAGGAGCCTTAATGTTCGGTAGCTTTGGCTAATATCATAGGAGATGCTAAGCCCTTGGGTAGCTGGGTAGCTGTCAAAAAAAGCATTCTGAGATGGCTACTTTGACAGTTACAACAGCCATTAACTGACAAGCGGATAGCAGAATTGCATTGCTAGCTAGCTATGTATATTAACAATTTCGAAGAAAACCTGATGGATAAGATGACTGGCCTGATAGAATTAAAAGTCTTATGCCAGCTGTTGTGGTATCAGAACTTTATTAATGTGACATTATGGTTTTAGTTTTGCACTTGAACACTAACATGCTGCATGCATTTTAATTGTAGCCAAGGTATAAGAAATATGAACCATATCATGTCAGTGCATCCACAGGAATTAGTGACTATTCATGGGTGGTGAATGACCACCCATGTTGTGCTAAATATCCTTTTGTATTCACAGCGTGTAATGGTTATATTTGTTTTATGTTTTAAGAACATGCTATATAGTCTCTGTGTTTTATGCTGCTTCTAATATGATATTCAAGATAACCTAATCATGGTGCATGATCATTTACAGGAATCAAATTTTTTTTTTTTTTTTTTTTTTTTTTTTTTAAAGTTGATATAAGAAACACCATGAATTATAACTTATTCCTCTTAATGTATGTATACATACGCATTGTAGAATCATCATTTGAAGGTAGTAATGTTCAATTTTATTGGTCAGCGTTAGGCCACCTGCACTGGCATTCGCATATACATGTACATTCATACCAGAAATATTGTGGTCTATTAAGTGCACAAACAAGTATCACATTGTAATTATGCAGTGTGATTGACAGATATAATAATTACTCCAAAATATCACATTATGACAGGTTAGGAAATACAGACATAAGATGCATGTAAGACAAACATTTCACAAAGACCATAATGCAAAGGAATTATGTATTAAAGAAAACTTAAAGATGTGAAAAATTGGGTTTTTTTTAAAAAACCTGTGATCATCCTCTTACATGCTACAGAACAATATTACATCTCTTGCAAACATGTTTGTACTGAAAGACCTCAGCATTTTTTGTTGTAACTGCATAGAGCTATATAAAGTTCATTTTAATCCTTGCTTTGTACCATCTTTCCAGTTTGTTGCTTTTTCAAGATGACTGCACGATAGAGCCTCAAAATGTCTGTAGTGAACTTAACACCCCCAGACCAATTTTGCTATTTGAAATGGAATGTGGTTGCTGTGCCGTTATAAGTTGAGGTATGTTCCAACTAACTGAATTTTATTTTTATTTTTCTCAAATGATCATATCAAGCTAATCATGTGTTGTGTGCAGAGCTGATGTAAAGCCACCTGTGTGTGATTGCACACAGATGAGGAAAAAAAGCTTAAAATCAGTCTTGACGTCTTGAACAAAAACATCCTGCTTGTGCCAGAGGCTAAAGCAGAAATGTGGGCACACCCAGGTGCTGATAATCACCTACTTAATGCAATGCAACATTTTTATATTTTTGTTTGTAAATCTGCAAAGAAAGATCATCTCTAGTGTTAATTGTGTTGTAGGTCTCACTGCAGTAGAATAGTACTGTGCAGAGATGCATATTTATGCTTGTAATTCACCTTTTGTGGTAAAATAATACTACAATACATGGGAAAGGGGATATAATCTGCTAGGGGTTTTATATTTGCTTCTTTAAGTGTAGTATCCAGCTGATATCCCATACTTTGGGAAAACTGGAAAGAAATGCACCACTATGTTACTCTAGAAGATCTTGTCTAGTTTCAACAGATGGAACTCGCAGCTCTAGGCATTTTTCCTATGCATGGTTCTTGCAACTTGAAACACAACCAGTCTAAAACATTACAAATGTCCCATACCAGGTATCCAGTGAAAGAAGCTGTTACCTCAAAGTGGTGTTGATCTGTCTTT
The DNA here is from genome assembly GCA_022829145.1 of Albula goreensis. Classification (NCBI taxonomy): domain Eukaryota; kingdom Metazoa; phylum Chordata; class Actinopteri; order Albuliformes; family Albulidae; genus Albula; species Albula goreensis. Next base: position 30,903,239 of record CM040745.1, read on the forward strand.
GTGTGTAAATAAGTAAAAAATAGTTTGCTGTCGATTGTTTTTGAACTAATTTCCTTTTTCAGATTTATATAAATGTATTTGTAAATATTCAACAAGCAATATAATGGAGGACAGACTTGCAATTATTTACACACTATTTTACATTTATCATTTGTTATACAACCGTAAAATTTCAAAATTCTGATTTTGCTTTTCTTCTGGTATGCTGTAAAATTCAGGATGCAAAATGCACATGTAATGATGGATACCAAGAAGGATATACATTGGAAAATTAAATTATTTTTAACCTTGTTTTATTTTATACATGTTATAACCTGTCTAGTTTTTTATCATTCCAGTTTTTCCACTATGTTCAAATTGCCATTTCATTTGTAGACTAACAATATGGTGGTATCATATTGCAGATACTGAAAATTGGTACAGAAGACTTCAGCATCATTCATACTTTTAGTTTGCCCACTCCCAGAAAGCAGGGTCCCATGCTGACAGTGCAGCCAAACCAGCATTTTTATATACAATCTCAACCCTTGCATTCTTTGAATTATATTAGACAATATAACATATTTAATGTAAAATTATGACTTTGATTTGGGAATGAGAATGATAATGAAATAGTAATTACATTCTCAGCCACTACGTTGTCACCTGGCAGATTGTTCACATGATGACATAACTGTTTTGGGCTAAATGTTAGATTTTTTTTTTACTCCATATGAAAGTATATTATTTCCTTGACATTTGAGAAGGTGGTTGATTTCAAATCTGTAAATTTCACATCATGCGTCATTTTTAAATGACCAACACATTTTAGTGAACACTGTGCACTGTCAGAATCCATGACTGGAGTGAGAAGTAAACAGACTTCATTTTTTCTGGGAATGACTTAAATGACTTAAATGACTGTGTATTTCAATTTCTATTCGTACATCTGTGATTTGGGGCTGGATTTCATGTGTGGCCACTTTGCATGTATGGAGTGAGGTGGGATTGCCCAGGCCTGTGTGTCTGAAGCAGTTTTCCCATTCATTTTTTTTGCCTTAAACAAGATTTATGGCTTATTAAAACTGAAAGTTAACTGTTAGCGCTAGCTATAGTGAAACCACAATTGATTGCTTGCTTGTTACTGGCTATATCTTCTAGGTGTACAGCTGGCTAGCCGTATGCCTTACTGAGATATTTGCAGTTTAACATGACAGATTTGCCTTAAATAGTCACATTGTACTCTGACAGTAGTTTGTTATTTAAATAGCAGCCAGCTACTACCTTTGCTTTGTGATTTTTCCCTTGGGGTGTATTTGTTTTCCCCTGCTGGAAACCCGGAACTGGCAGGACTTTCCCTGGTTTTTTTTAAATATAGAAACTAAAACATAAGTTTCCACAATTCAATGCCTGTGAGTGACTGGATTTAAAAAACATTGCAGAATTGCAAGCATAACAGGTACATTAGAAATGTACTGATGGGGAAAGAATTTATAGTGAATTTTCCTGTAAGTGAGTTTAGACCTTGATGCTCTATTATGAATGATCAAGTTAATAGATCACGCAGAATGTACGCCTGTTGCTGTATTATGGGTGAATAACCTTTTATGTTTTACCGTCAGCATTTGATGGACTCAGACTGTACACATGCTGCTGTTGTCTGCATATGTGTGATATGTTTGTAATGATTGTTCACAATAACCTGATTACCTTTTCTTCCCTTTTCATTATGTGTTCAAAGACCAGAGGCAGAGGACCTGCTGTACTATTGTAGAAATCCACATTCTCCTGTACTCCCAGAACTTTATGTAGTCATAACAGTAAACCTTTCTCCACATTCAGTATGTGAATATCCCAATATGCTATTTGTTGGGAAGACAGAGAAAGAGACATTTTTACTTCTGCCTTGTTGTAAATCTCTGTTTTAAGTAGGAGTCGCCTCTTTGTCTGCCAATTATAAACGGCTTCCATATTTCCGTATATCAGTCCATATTCCAAAGATGGACCTGTAATGCCTTCCCTTCCTCACGCTGATGCTGGACATCCCATTGTAATCTATGGAAATTTGCTGCGCTTTTGATGCTTTTAATATTACCCATCAGAATGTAAGTCAAGCTTCTGAAAGCAGAAGGAGGTGGTCTAAACAAAAGCCTATTAAAGAGCTAAAACCAATGATAAAAAAGATTGACTGATTTACGCATTAATAATCTTTACATATTTATCTTTTACTGCAGTTATGGCATCTGAGTCCTCGTTAATAAACTGAATTCCTAAAAATGTCATCTTTATGACTTAATGCGCAGTATTCAAATTGTTTTCATCTACCTGGTCAACTTTTGGAATACCAGAGCCAAGGCTGTTGTATTTTTATACAAAAATCATTTTTCAGTGTTGGTTATATTCATGACAGTTGCATGGACTGCTTTTGGAACAAGAACGCACAACACAACAGGCCTTGGTAAATCTTGTGTTTTAAAAAAGAAAAGAATAATTTAAAAAAGAACCAAATGGCAGTTTAAAACGTGCAGTCTAAGTTTTTTATTTTTATTATTATTATTATTATTTTTTTTTTACCAAAAACCAGTCAAAGGAAGAGCTGGTGGTGTAGGTATTTTTTTTTTTTTATTTTGGACCTCATGGGCCTGCAAAAAGGGCAGCCTACCTGTAGTTTATTCAGTATTTCTGTAATCAAATGTTTAACAGTCCTCCCTCATATATGCTCTTTATTTTTTTACTTGGCCTCCATCTACATTTCTTAGTCAGGTCAATAATGATAATCTATTTTATAATTTTGTTTAAAAAGTATATTCATGAAGATTTTCACTGATGTCCTTGTTGCTTGGACTAGCTGGTTTCAGTTGTTTTTTGTCAGATCTTAATAATCCAGAACTAAGAAAAGGAAGACCTGCAACTTTAACAGTAATATTTGTAAGCAGGCCAGATTGGTAAATGGTGCTGAATTTAGAGCTGCTGAGACATATAGCCAGTTTTAGAGCAATGTAGACGCCGTGAATTTGTATCTGTTTCTTAAGATGAACCATGTCCACATTGGCAAATCAAAACATTTACTGTCATCATCTTTGGTAAGTATGTATATAAAAGACAATCTCACGTTCTTTGATTTAATTTGGTTGGGTCTGTGTAAAATAAAATAAAATAAAAAACCTTTATATTGATAGATGAAGTTCTATCACTGAAGTCATGTAACATTTTTTTCAAGAAATAGTATATAAAAAATATATGAAAGCATCTCAGAAAGGCTGTGACAAAAATTGCATGGACTGAGTTGTTACAAAATATATGTAAAATATGTGTAAAAAGCCTTTATGAAATTTAGCTTTAGAAGTGTAAATTTTGTTTAATTGTGACATGATGTGGTTCTGTTTAGAATAATTTGTCAATATAAAAAGGTTAACCTGTAATTAAAAAAAAAAAAAGAGTTTAACCTTAATACCAAGGTCGGAACACATTTTGAATTTTATTTCTCATTTGAGCAGATTTTAATGATTTCTTTTTGCAGCCCCTTTGCTGGGGCATATTTCAGATAATTGGCCTCATGTCCTCATTTTTGATGTTGCTGATTGTATATGACATCGATCCTTTGTCTCACTTGCTTTATATATTCCCCTGGCTGGTGGTGTTTTACCTTTGAAGCTCTTATGATCTCATCCGCTCACTGATTCCCTTCATATCAGACATGGCTTAAACGCTCAGTGTCGAGTCCTCAATAGCATTACATGTCTTTCCTGACAACATGATTATTTAATGATGTTTACTTAATTCACCATATGTAACAAATCCCTCATAGTTGTGTTGTATGTCTACTTGTGAACATAAATCCAAATAGTGCATGAGAAATATTCTTAGTTTTCCATAATCATCCCATGTAAGCCAAGCATTTCATTCTTTTTTGCATAGTTATTTGGCCTTTATAAATTGCGCTTCAATGGAAACCTGTACATGAGTGTATTTATTTGAATGAAATTACCCAATGCCAATAGCCTACTCAAAAGTCTGAAAAGCAGATTTTCTTGTTCAGTTTTAAGGTATAGTACAAGATCTAGGAGAGCACAGCAGCACCCACATTTTAATTACATGCTACATCTGCAATGCATCACATGTAAAAATGACAGACTTCAGACTTTTGATTGATCGATCTTCCTTTTGATAATTTAAGTCCTTTTGTCATTTTTATTCCACTTTTTACTTCACACGGTGAACATTTTTATTTATTTACTTTTCCACATGCTATACAAAAAATTGCCATAAGTTTTGGCAAAGATAAAATAGGTTACAATCTCCATTGTGATGCACTATATCATCTTTTTTGTGGTTTGACCTTATTGTGTTTTGGTTACAGTCCAGAGACCATTTGACTGCATTTCAACAAAAGTTGATGAAAACTGCATCACTCGGAATTAACCCAGGCATCTTTCTTGACCACAGCTGTTGTGTAGGAGGCAAGCCTTTTCTAAATGCAGTATTTTTTTAATTCACCAAGTATGGGCATGTAATGTCAAAACCAGGAAGAATTTCAAAAACCTGTGTTGTCCACGATACACACTTGATTTACTTTCATATACATTTCATTTTGAGACGTTGATCATTGTCACATAGCATATTTTTGCACATGTTGTTGGAACCACTGAAGAGTAATACTGTTCCTTATTGATACTGTTGACTTTTTGAGTACCCTTCTGGGTTTGGAACTAGCAACATTCTAGCAACAGTCACAGCTCTGACCTCCTTGCTACAGTGTGGCAAATTGTCAGATGTACTACTTGGTGAGACAGTATTCACACTTTTTTGGTTTTACATTAGCCATCTTCTTTTTGTATTTGATCTGAACATCTCCAAAATGTGAAAAAAAACTTTGAACCACCATAATTAATTGAACACATAATACAAATCCAAGCTGCACCAGCACAATAGGCTTTCCTGTGTTCCTGGTTAACATATCACAGATATTCCATATTTTGGAATATAATCTTCCATATTCCTGTGTGTTTTATATTTGTTTGTGTCTGAGTGTCGGACTGATCTTGGTAAAATGAGTGTTTGAGGGTGTGTGTGTGTGAGTTGCTTTGTGTGGGTGATGTAGAGTGACTGTGTTTGTATGTGTACAGATATATACACATACATACATACTCAAGGCAAGTATGTAATATGATTTAAGGTAAGTTTTTTTTTTTTTTTTTTTTTTTTTAAACTCAAGTCTTTAAGTGTTATAAATTAGCAACTATAACACTGGCTTGCACTTAATGTCCTGTGAAATTTAAATGATCATAATAACCATAAATCATTAATAAGGTCTTTATTTTTATCTGTCCTTAATCAGATTATGCATTATTAAGTATTTGTGCTTCCTCATGAAAGGTAAAGGCTGGGAGAGTAAAAGCTATGTCAACAGGTTTTTACCAGGAAGACTGACACCGCATTGATTACATTGATGTTATCCTCAAGTGTACAGCTGCATTCAGTGATACCTATAAAAAAAAAAAAAAAAACTATTTCTACCACAGAGATTATATGATTCAAATGAGTATACAACCACAGCAAGGGCCCAATATTTTTCTGAGAAATACTTCATATAAAGTACTTTTGAATTTTGTTTTAGAAAACATAAGTTGAGAGATGCGACGTTGCTGAAGTTAAGACATACTGAATCAACTGTGCTTTCTACAGTAGAATTATTGAACATTTTTGTGTGTGTTTGTGTGTGTATATATATATATGTATTATGATATATAATATATATATATATTACATGTATTTAATTTCTTTCTTGTATATTCACCATAGTAAATTTGTACAATTAAATTCAAAAGAGCGACTCCAATGTGTGGCAGCAATAAATAGGCATGAAACCATGGGAAAGATCTAAACCCCTGCAGTATCTCCATCTATTATATTGCTTTGCTTCAGTCTCTTCTCAGACTTGTCCAGCAAGCATGATTTGCACATAACCAAAATATTTGTGAAAGTGGTACACGCTTACTGTGCAGATATGAATCACTCAAGTTATTGTTTTTATCTTGTTTGTCAGAATTAGGAGTAAATAATAATAAGCAAAGTTATAACTGGGGTGGGAAAACAAGAACATTCTGTTTTTAAATTATCCTGTAGATTTTCAGCTTGAACATGCAGTGAAAATGATATTTGTGTGCATTCAGTTGTGAAAATATCTCTCAATGCTACTTGTATTTGTGTTGGTAATTTACCCCAAATACAAATATGGTGGAAAGGAAATACATTATTTTATTGAATTTTGCCAGGTCCAGTTCAGTTATGTTTGTGTAAGATGATCTGAAGTTACCTAAAGCTCCTGATTAGGGCGTATTGGCACTGTTTTCGTTCTGTTATCTTCTGTAAGTCTTAGCTAACTTAAGAAGTGGAGAATGGGGCTTGCACTCAGATCAGGCTGTTAACTTGGGTAAACTGATAGCGGGTCTCCCAGGTATCTCAGTCAGTAAAGGCACTTGAATGTGTGAATACAGGCTGTACCCTGTCGCCTGAAGGTTGCTAGATGGCACTGGGGAGAGAATCAGCTCTCCTAAAATCGGCACCAAGTATCTGGGAGTTCTGTTTCACCTGCACTGTTTAGGCTAGCGCATTAGAGGAGTGCACATGCTTCAGCTGCATTGCATCTTCAGTGCGGCACAGTTGGAGACTTTTAGAAGTTGGGGAGGAAAAAAAATATGAAAGGGGCATGGGGGGTGGGGAGTAACATCATAGTGAAATGTTGCATGTTATGTATTTTGTCCTTACTACCAGTAAAGACAGAATATTAATTGTCAAATTTACTGTGGTAAATCCTGCTGTCATCATTATGTCCTGAGTATACCTTTTTAGTTGACCCGTGCAAAATTCTTTTCACTTCCAGAGAGAGCAGGATATGAGAATGGGTGATATTGGTCCACGTGGAGCGATAAATATGGGAGGTAGGGTCATACTGGCACCGTGGACTGTGGAACAGCTGTGTGGGGCTTCTGGAACATCTTCTGAGAAGTGTTTGGGACTGTACGTTACCTGCTGCTGTGTATTGGGCTAGGTATCGCAATTAGACCTCCTGTTGTCTGAGAATCAATATATAAGCCAAGAATCTTGTAAAAATCTGTATTTCATGTTTGATTCTTCTTGATTACCCCTTTAAGCATATTAGTCTCTTTTTTTCCATTAACTACTCACAATTTATGATCATTATTTTGAAATTCTTACAACACCATGTAGTGCTTCAAGTTTATGTGCTTTTACTTAGCTTGTGCCTTGCAGTGGGAAGCATTTTACTCTTTGATCATATTAACCAGCCATTATTTGATAACAATAATCCAATGTCTCTGTTTTGGTTCAATTTGAACCAACTGCTCATCCTGCAATCGATTTGCATCTTTACGCTCTATACTGGGTTAATATTTCAGAATACTTCAGTCAGACATGCAGTCTGAAGGGTTTATCACGTTTTTTTTTTTCTTCTCTTGAACTATTACTGTGACGTCTCTATCCATGACGTGTTCCTGGTGTCTGTCTTGATTCCTTTGGAAACTGTGGACTGTACACATACAATAGATAGTAGCGTCCAGTAGCATTAATACATTAATATTGCAGCAGTTTTCCTTTGTATGCACAAAACTTTTGGTTTGAATTGTGTGTGCCCCAGTGTGAAGAAAGCTGCTGTGTCATTTCAATGAAAATGTTAATGTTCATGTAAGGAGGCAGCTGAGATCTAATGGTACGGGTTGTCAGGTGTATGTGTGTGTGTGTGTGTTTGTGTGTGTGTATGAGTAAACCAACAATATTTATTTCTTTATTTTACAGAAGGTTTTATGGAAAGTTGCAAAAATGACCAAACCTAACAATTTTAAAATAAGAAATGAAATGGAAGTGCAGCACAGGCCAAAGCCAGACAAACATCAAAACAAAAAACCCAGCCCGGTAGGCTGTGCTTTTAGTTAAGGCCTATAGTAAGGCAATGGCTTACACCTGGGCTTATTAGAAATCCACTTCAGGTGCGCCTGCCTGTTAGTAAGCTTGCTGTTATACATGTTTCTACAGTCTCTTCAGTGCAAAAAATAGATCTTCGATTGTTTTGATTATAGTATTTGTCTAACAGAACAGTTGTGGTAATTGGTCATCAAGTATGGTAGTTTGCATGAGTTTAATCTATCAGTGCAGAGCCCATTTATTTGTGTTTGGCATAATATCACTGTTCGCTACTGTCTGCTTGTGTCTCTGAAAGTGATTGACCTGAAAGGTGACATGGGTATTGTTTAACTTAACTGGATCACAGGAGTGTGCCCAGTTAAACTATTGAGCTTTTGGGCTTTTCTTATGTATCTAAACTCATGAGTCTGCTAAATCTAGATATACTTCCATATTAGTCATGTGATAATATGAATGTGAAATGTGCAAAGGAAGATGACAATCTTTCCTTTGCAGTCCTTGTATGCTATAAGGACTAAGTGTTGAATGTTACAAAATATGTAACATTCCAAGTTATATATTTAGAATTAAAATAATATGGAAAATAACAGGCTAAATATTTCAAAACAGAAAATTTACACAAAATGCTTGCCAGAGGTAATGGGCAAGTTTAAATATTTGAAAATATAGATCATCATGGGACAAACTAGCAGTTATTTGCTCAGATCACCTCAGTAGTTTCTGGTCTTCACTGGTCTCACTTAAAGCAATCCAAAGTTGACATGGATTCTGAGTTAGTCATTAATTCAAAGGTGGAAGCAATGTGTAAGTGTTAAAAGCTGTATGTTCATGAAATAGTAGGCTGTGTTTGTGGGCTATCAACAGAAGTGTTGGTGGGAATGGTTAGAAGGGGTGGTGGAAAAACTGAAAATGTGGAAGTTTTGAAAGCAGAGCTGTGGTTTATTGTGTTTGTTGGAAGGTTTTCATTCTGTGGAGCCAGGTAATGTGCAGTCCCAAAATTTTCAGCTAGCCAAAAAAAGTTCTGTGTGAGACCCAATCAAAGATGGTGAACAGGAGCCTGACGCAGCCTGTTCCAGACGTTCTGATTCATTGATAGTAATACAATTTGACTCTACTGCTGATACAGCAGCTTGTTACCAGAAACTCCTTTGAGTAAAGAAAGCAAACCACCACGTTGTTTTACGTAGATGCGTATAACCCAGCCACTGCTGGTGGTAACCAGGGGCCCCCTCAAATGATGGGCATGAACATGACCAACCGCGGTGGAGCCATGGGGCCTGAGGGAGCGCCTAACATGGGGACACCAATGATGCCGGATAACGGAGCCATGGTAACGTATTCATCTAGTCGTTTTCATTTCTTTTTACCCTTATCACTCGTTTATAGTAGCAGTGATTGGGGACTTGTTGCATGAAAGCACCATGTCTGATAATTGCTTTATCTGGACTAAATGCTGGCAGTAAAAAAGGAAACATGATTAATATCACCATATGTTTCTGTCATCGTAAAAGTAAAGCCTTATGCGTTGGCCACTAATAATGTAAAATAGTTAAGAGCATAAATTTCAATGGACAGCAACAAAAAAAAAAATTACATTATTGTTATTAATAATTAATAGGTAACTTGACTTAACAGAAACTAAGCTTAGAACAGGCTAAATAGAACAGGCTAATAGGTGTTCTATCACAAAATAGTGCACAATCGCACATTATAGCACAAATGTGCAAATAGGCAAGGACATGGGCTTCAATGTAATGCAACTGAGTTAGACAATAGATTTTGGACTTACCAGGATATAATATCCTACAGGTTGTTTCCTAGAAATAGCCTGTCCACATCAAGTGTGGCTTGCTTTTAATTTACGATATGACTGAAGAGAACACATTTTCAGACTGTGCATAAGTTCCTTGCATGCATTGGTATTTGTAACCAACCTGTTGGAAGTCAGGGTATATGTTACATGCTGCCTTTCCACCACACTAAAGGTTTTAGTAACTCACCCTGGCTTGCTAGATTGCTCCGTTCTGAAGCGAGAATAAAAGCGACATCAGTTTTACGTAGGCTTGTGCTATGGTCAGTAGCTAGCAAGCTAACGGTAAAATTTGAGTTTGTAGTTTGGTTTAGTGAACTGGGTAGCGCTACTGTTTCTGCTGAGGTCTATGTGCAGTTCTGCTTGAAGAAAGCATTATGCAACTGAGTGAAAATGCCACCTTTCAGAAGACAAGTAACATTATTTTGGAAAACAGATGATCATAAACTGGACTCCTGCTTGTGTGCCTTCTCTAGTGAATCACTCCTTACTTAAAATCAAGAAACAATTAACAAAACATTTCAGTTTTGAATTTGAACATATCATACAGCCCTAATCCAAGTACAAGAATTGCAGGAGGTAAACACTTCCCAATGATCAAAATACAGTTTGTGCAACCATGTGCACCTCCTGAAATGCATTTATTAAATTGAGTGCTTTTCATTCTGTAGTTCACCAGCAGTGTGAAGTTACTGTCATAGTGCTCTGTGCACCTGATCCAGGTGCAGGTGAGCTGTAGCAGTTAAGATATCTCTGCTGAAGCAAATGTTCTCCTCTGATGCATTTGCCAGCAAACCGCAGACTGTTTTTTCCCCCACTACTACCACAGTGTGACTTCCATGCTTATTATAAAAGGTGGATCTCCCAGTGATAAGTGCTGGTAACTGAATCAAAACCATTTTTGAAGGGTTAATATGAGGAAATGCTATATCTTGTTCTTCCCCTTCACTAACAGAATAAGATCTCACAAAGGGTTTATTACAGTAAATTTTATCCTTTTATGCTGTTCTAAGACTACCAAATATACTTAATGTGTGAAGATGACATATCCTGTAGCAAACCTTAAATTAAATCATGGACTTTATCATCTCTGTCTAGCAGATATCTGTAAGAATTCTCTTATGCAGTGTCCACAAGAAAATTTTACTGCCTTTTGTTATTTATTTTTGGCCATATTCCTAATGCCACACTTAAGAGGTTATTAGTGTGAGAACCAATCCAGAGCCGTTGAGTTTATGTAATCTGGGGAAAATTGATACACTCACACATGCCCTGCTTGAGCACTTGAGAGGTATTGCTCGTCATGTTCAAACATGATGGGTGTTACAGAGATGGTGCTGATGAAACACTTTTCCTGAAATTCCCACCACTAATTTGCTTATAATCCCTAAAGTCTTGTCCCGATAAGACCTGTATTTTAAATAATGATTTGTGGGTGCATGTTTAGTTTTCCCCCTCTGTTTTAAACTATTATCAAAAATGTTTAAAAAAAAAAAAAAAAAAAAAAAATCAATAGTCATCTCAATAGTCTGAAGTCAATAGTGAAAACTTCAAAAATGGTCATAGTAATACAGGCATGTGGTGACACTGATCTAAGATTTTGGGCTGCATGTGCATTTTGTCTTTGCTAGCAGACCAGCACACAGGCTAGATAAATGCAGTGAAGGGGGTTGGGCTGGGGAATGATGAACATGTAGAAGCTGTATGCATATATCCTCATTCACTAATGTTTCTTACCGTAAGGCCCCTCCACTGCTTAATGCCCATAGTCAATGACTTTATAATTTTGATACTAATATGGTTGTGTTATGTATAATTTAAAATGTCTTCATCTTGAATTCCAGTGCTTGTGGTGCTGGTTGTTAAGCAGAAAAGGAATGTGTGTTTTCAGATAAGAAACCTTGGTGAATGTGGGCAGGGCTGAGACTCTCACGCGGCTAAGCGTTCTAACAGATCTCTAATAAAATCACTCCTTTCTTCCTTCTCCACCGTTTGATTCCTGCCTCTCCCTGGGATTCCTCTGCCCTTGATCCTACTGACTGCAACGTTCGGACCAACCCGTGGTGTGAATGTATTTAAAAAAAAAAACAAACTTTATATTCCTTGTGGCCATCCGTGGATGGATTGGACTGAAATATGACTGTGTAGCGCAATGATAGGTTCCCCCAGGGCGGTGGTCCCCCTCAGCTGGGCTCACCCATGGGCAGCCGGCCTGGAGTGGAGCCCCAGCAGCAGCAGCCGCCCATGGTGGGGGCCGTCCCTGTGGGTGTGGGAGGTGGTGGGCCCGGGGGTTTTGGGAGAGGCAACCCAGGTGGGGGGAACTTTGATGGGCCCAACAACAAACGACGCAGATACTGAGCGTACCACAGAGGCCCAGCCCGAGCATTCCTGCCTTCCCATGTGTACAGAGCACCTTCTCTCTACATGCGTTTACATTTCATATCACTGTTTTTACCTTTGGTTTTTATTTTCTTTTTAGCTCTTGTTGTCTGCCTTATTTGCAGTAAAATGTGCTAAGGTAGCATGAGCCACATTTAGTAGTTAAGCAACAGTGGAGCAGATATTTTGGCTAATGAGAAGGGATTTACACTTAATCTGTACACAGAAAGAACAAAATAATGAGAGGGCTTTTTAAAGATGTACAAACTAGTTCACCATCCAAGATTTTCTCATCTATAGCAACATTGTAGATAAAAGTGAAATCAGTTCATTTTTTCTCCCCACAGTGGTAAACTGCTTATAAATGAAACACAACCATCAGCTGTTAGTGTGTTACTGCCATGAATACCACTCATTTACTTATGTAATGTGGTGTATTATTTCCTTTAGCTTTTTAAATTCTGGCTTGATTAGTGTCATCGAAAAATGCGAACGAGTACGTTTTCATGTTTGTATAGGCATAGTGTTCTAGTGTTAAACTGCATGCCTTTGCTTTGTTTCCTCTGACTGCAGTTGAAAATTATCTCTGGAATTTTCTTATGTCGTGTTCTCCTCAAGAATTTTGGCATCTGTAATAAAACAGAATTCAAATGCTTATCACTTGCCATCATAATTTATATTTTAGAACATGTGTTCAGTTTTGTAATTGCGTGCTACCATGGATTTTCATATGAAGTTTTGTCTATCAGCATATTGGTTGAAGTTTGTTTATAACCAAATTTCAGTGTGTCTTTTCCACATGATCTATTTATACTACCCTGAGGCTTTTTGGAAAAACGTCATATGACTAATGTGTTTCTCCTTATCAATCCCCTATTTATAAGTCAGTCAGACTTATAAATGGGTGCTAATTAGTGACTACTAACAACTACAGCTCCTGCAAATAAAAGCTTTCTTCAACATTTGAAGACAAAAAAACATCACATTTATCAATCCAAATATGTTAAGTGACCACAGTGATTCAGCCTTACAAGACCCTTGTGAACATTTATGTGATTAAAAAAATTACCTACAATAAAGTCCAGCAGGAAGCAAGACTTCCTATCCTCCACACTATTTTTCCTCTAATCTTTATGAAAATATAACTGATAGCAGTTAAGGATAGAAGAGTCTAACTTGTTAAGTATTGAGATAAACTGCTGGCAGGTAGACTCCATATTGCTGCTGCTGAAGTTCATGTGCAGTGTGAATAATGTAACTCAACAGTGTCTCCTGGAGCATCTTGAATTATCCAGAATAAAAGAGCTGTTATGTTTCCTGACATTTTTGAAACTATTACTTATGATTTTGGCCTTTTCCTGCATTGCAGGTTTGCTTTAAACTGCAGAATGACCCTCCATGTGTTTCTGTTCAGCATTTGCTTTGATTCATGTGATATGCTGTTAAATCACAATGTTGTTTTTTAATGTGTAGAACTCTCTAGCCTTACTGTATGAACAGACAGTAATGCATACCAGTATTGATTTCTCATTGAATATGTATTGTGCTAACAGTCTTAGTGTTGACTGCCACAGAACCTTTTATACAGCAATCAATACTTTGGATCCCTGTACAATATCATATACTCTGTGAAAATACAAAAAATGCTACCATTATTTTTGTCTGCATGGAACACATTTGTCTACCAACAGTACCCTATAGATAAAAAAATTAACTTATCCAACAAAGCTTGAAGTACATCTGTTGTCCTTGGAACTTGGTTTTAAACACCCCCTCTTGAGTTACAGCTCTGGTTTGGAACCCAAACTGAGCAAAATGCCCCTGTATTAGCATCAGATGAATTTTTATGTATCAGGTATATACGTGTGTGTGTTGTCTTGCACTCAGTTTTTATTTTAACTATGAACATTTAAGGCACCAGAATTCAGCTAATAAGCTAACATGCTGCATCACTTGCATTTCCATCTGTTGAGAGCAAGGACCATTGTTCATCAATGGGTTCCTCTTTCACTCAGTTCAGTTAATAACCACATATGCTAATGGGTGTGTATTATGGAATTGCAAAGGGAAAATGGCTAAATGTATGCCACTCCTTAACTGGCTATGATATTACAGTATCTAAATAGCTTGGTTAATATGGAAACTGTTACTAGTGATAATTTCCAGTAATGGTCAGATGTTGTCAATGACCTCGTATTTACTTATGTGTGGAATTACAACATTGTGGTTTAAGGTGTTCAAATGAATTCATTCTGTGACATAATGATGTAGCCATACAGCCAGTTTTTGGTGGTCTTCAAGTATAGCATTTAGCCATTATGACATGTTTGTGCTGCATGATCCCTGCAAATTGATGCCATTCAGTATTAATTTGTCCACCACAGAAATGGAACTTTCTGTTTCAAGTGGCCATGACATCTGTTTTCCCTGCCAACAGAGTAACGCTTCTGCAGAATTGCATAGTGTGATTGTGTTTGTTTGAGTAAACATTAAAATACATTTCCTTATTCCAATACTTCTATTTATTGCATTTCAGCAGCTTAAAAAAGTGATCGAAACTGCATTGTTAATCATAAATTATCACTGAGATGTGAGCTGGACTTCTCTGTCTACCACACAAAACTCCGTTTTTATTGTACCTGAGATAGCTTAAGACATTTAGCATTTAAAATATTTAAACTCAAGCATACATTTGATTTGTCATCAGATTTGTCAGTATATTTTTACAGCTTTTATTTATGCTGAAGACTTGTATCTGTGTAAATCATATCTTCCTGGTTGTTTTAGCCAACATACAATACAAGAAAAAACTGCAAATACTGAAAAAAATGGTCTGAGACCACAATAGACATGAATTCTGGACCCCTGCATGTCTGTAATATTTGAAAATTTCTGTAATACTTTCAAATTTTAAAATATTTTTGGAAAGTCACTGTATTTTGTGGATGAAGGGTATTTACCCAGAAAATTCAGTGTTCAGTTTTTAAATATTTTAAACAAAATGCAATTAACTATATTCCTATTTGTAGCTATTGTTAATTGCTGAAGAACTCATTGAATTTTACATTTTGTTTATGTTTGTACATGAAGCACTTCTGAACAGGTAAGACACATTCTGGTGAAATACTTGTCCTGTGTTCTAATTCATTCCTGTGGGTGAAGTGAAACTGCTCAGTTTTTAAAAATCCACTCAAGCATAGCTTGTCATTGGAATGGTTTAAACCATACCATAAAATATGTTTTAAAAAAATAATTAATGTTAATCCAACATTTGTCATCATATCTTTTTGTGTGTGTTGGTCTCCCTATCTTTTTTTGCTTTCCTTTTTTCCCATGTGAAACTTTAAGATTAGCTTTCAAATAATATTTCCAAGGGTTAAAATATCATTTTTAACCTTTGCATGAGGTAATCAGTTCAACTTTCACCAGCTTGATTATGATATGGTTATTATGGTTGTTTAATATTATGATGACAATATCTATAAATATAACTTCTGTATGTTGGGAAGTTGAAACATTTACCAGGACGTTCTGAGTTTAACCATTTTGGAAAATAACCTCATAGTGATGCAGCTAATGCGGTATGCAGTGTATAACACTGCAAATTCTCACTGGTTTATATTCACCAGCTAGTACAAACGATGGAACCATCTTTCAATGTTGTAGGTATTGTTCCTAAATTTTAATGTTAAGTCTCGTAGCTAATTTAAACTAAAGTTTAAAGTTGCACATAAAATATAGCTGCTGTGTATGATATCTAAAAAACCAATTTGAATTTTGGTGTCCCTTATGGATATATCCATGGATGATGTATGAATAATACAAATTTACCTTGTGTGTCTTTATTTGAATAAATTGGAAAGAAATGTTTAAAATGTATTGTAAACTATAGAACCTTTAAATTCCACAAACTAGTGGATTGTCTTATAGAATTTATTAATAAATCACAACATATGTCCTATGTTCAGGTAAATCAGCCTGTTTGCTTGACATGAATTCAATAATCAGATCAAATTCAATTTTATGATGGAATTCGTTCCTGTTGAAGGACAGATTATACTTCATCTTTGACAAGCATTTTAAAAGGTAAATAATCTGTTATCATTTAAATTACATGTAGTTAGCTTGGTCATTATTATACTGCAACATGAAATGCAGGCTAATAGACTGAATTGGTATGGTTTTAGACTTTTGCCATGAGAAATTGTCTGCTGCAAGTAGTAACTATTTCTGATATTGCAGAAAGTACAAATCCTGTACATAAGTTACAGTTGGCACACCTAGCACTGAGGCCTACTGGCAAATTTTTTTATCCTCATATATTCCTAATGGTGGTACTGATGACCGTTGACCAACAGATGATGGTCATGGTAAGGACCACATCCTGCTTACTTTAGTTTGGAATGGTATGGGTTTATGATTTATTTGTTTTACCCCTTTGATCTTGAAACGTCTGTGTGGTAGAAACATGGGTGCATGAGGGTTGTTGCCTGCTTGTTCAGTGTGTGTGGTAAGTGTTCTAGAGTGTATTGGCTATTTTACCTCAGGTCCACCATCGGGACGGAGCGGAGCTTGCCTCTTTCTGGAATTTCTTCTTTTGGACGGGGCTGGGGCTACATACAGATCTTACAGATCAATTCACATCATTTCTAATGGTGTATTTATGAATCACTGCAGAATAACCTACATTTTGATTGTCAAGTCTCATTGGGTTACGCTTTTGCTATTGGTGTGTACTACCTGATACAAGTTCCGCTAGGTATTGAATATGCTTGTGTTCAAACAGTTCAGATTTTTCTGTCATACTTTTGTCTGTCTTTGCTTGTTGCTACTTTACACACCTGAAGGTTTTTTTTTAATGTAGCCATTAATGTAAGCAGACTTTTTTTTTTTGTTTTTTTTTTACAGCTAGCTATTAATGTACATGGTAATTCTAGGAAAGTCCAAAAGTGTATGAGTGTGGCATTTCATTTTTGTCTCTTAATATGTATCGGAGTTTTCTTCTTCAGAAGATGTTGCACATCTACTGGTAGAGTGGCTGAGAATTTCTACTTAAATATCTAAGAAGTTTTAGGTACCCATTTGCATAAGGATATCATCAGATATGCATTCTAAGGTTAGTAACAATCGTTACAATCAACAATCCCCTCCCCACCACCTGCCAGTCATGTCATTCTCATTTGCTTTAACATGCTTTTTTGCATTGTAAACGTATATCTTCACGTTAAAATATTGCTCAAAGTGTATATTTCAGTGATAAGCTCATGACTGCATGTCCATAATTACATGTGGGTGTGAAAGGGTTAATGGAGAGTCCTATGCTCCCGCAACAGGCTTCTGTTGGAAGTGGGAATTTCCATTTCTGTGGCATTCCTTATGTGTGACGAGGATTTTAGTTATCCACCTCACATAAATGTCATCACAATATGATATAATAATAATTATTGTGTTTAGCATCCATACATGGTCAAAATATACCCATTCTTCAGTTTAATAACCGATTTCAGAATGATGTGTTAATGCAAGATCAGGAAAGTGCTGATTGGGCATACAGAAAAAAAAAAAAAAAAAACTTGTAAACCTGTGTCTGTTCAAAATTAAACCTACCTCAAATGAGCTCATTTTTTATTTTGTCAAGCTGTGTTTCATTTTAACTTTGATAATGAATTATTAACTGAATGTAAATTTATAATGGGATTTTTACAGAGCTGGTTTATGTCTGTAACTATTAGCACTTTTATACTAAATTGTTATATATTTTAAGATGTCTTAAGGGAAGGGAACTGTCAGAACGGTACCCTTAGATTCAGAAAAAGATGTAAAGAAAAAAAAGGCCAACAGTTTAGACAAAATTCAGTGTGTATTCAAAAAGTTTTTGTCTTACAATAGCAGTATTTGTACAGTAAATTATTAAAGCTTGTCTTCCTGCATCACTGGGAAATGTGGAGGATTAAGGACCTTCAGTTTTCTTTAGGCCAACATGTTATTTGATGTAGTTAGCCTTGAGACCTAGTGTGTCATATATTCTAAGAAAAAAGTGGCTTTAAATTGGATACAGCTGCCAATGAATTGTGTTCTCCACCTTACGAAAATGCTGTTTAAAATTTTCACCTGCCCAGAAAGGGTGTAGACAGAGCTGTAGAGTATTTACAGCTTGTCTGCACACTAATCGGCTAAGCTAAGGAGAATTGGATTTATTGAAATAATGGGAATTATGTTAGATAGTTTCAAAGTTAAATCTCCCTTCACACACTTGCATATCTTTTCAGTGGGTGCTTAAGGGCTGCTTGAAAGAACATTTCAAGTCCACTTTTAGGAATTTTGAATGTAATGAAATTTGAATCTCCCTGAATTTTTTTTTTTTTATTTTTAAATAAAGTTGTGTCTTTACACAGTGTCTTTTAAAGCAGTATTGATGCAATATGCATTGATATAAATGCTAATGCAATTTTAAAATCAACACCGATTATTCCATGTGTCGAGCATGAGTACGAAGTCCAGAAATGATTCTTCATGGATTTGTAGCTATACCTCTGTCTGCAGCTTTGAAATGTCATCCCAGTTTTCTTAACATCAGGTAACCTATACTGAAAATGTCTCTCCACAGCAGGTATATATCCCTGGATGGGTGACATGAACCGAACAACACTTTCATACTCAAACACATATGCATACTTATGAGATAACCTGCCAAAATATGACTCTTTTAAAACTCTGCCTGAGGCCATGTAAGGTTCTTAATCGTGGCAACAGTAAAATAACCTTTAAGGTTGGTCTTCAGGTAGAGTTAAAGTCTGAGTTGTCAGAGCCTAGGTTATAGTATATGTATGACACTAATGTTCTAGCTGAAAATGTATTTTACTATATGACTATACTCTGAATGAAGCATTGAGTTCATTAGATCATGTGTGTGTGTTTGTGTGAGATAAATGATGAGTGAATTCTCATCAGCTCAGCACTAAATCAGGACAATTTTCAGTGATTGTTAGGAAACCACGGTTTAGCCTGGTGTATAGTTTGGCATGAATCGCGTGGGCTAGTTCCCTATAAGAATGAGTTGTTCTTTTTTTATATTGGCAACGTATAGTCCATTACAGCTGTCTGCTGTGAAGATCTGTCCATCGATGAGGCTTTGCAACCCCTCTTTTCTAACTGGGAGTGGAATCATGGGGATCATGTTGAGCTCAGCCCGATGCTGCAGACCATTGTCACTTCGTTTGTTGCATTGGGATGCGGATCCTAAGTTCAGATGAGGATGTGGTTTGTTTTTCACAGCAAGATTTTCAACACTTGTGGAAAAATATAATGTTACATCTGATGATCCAAAAAATGTTTAACGCCAAATATGTCATAAGAAATTGGCATTCCATGGTAGCAGTGCGAATTTGCCAAACGATATGAAAAATGTAAATAATAGCAGTGCATTTTAAATGAAAACCTGTCTTCACTGCACACAGAGATAATTAAGCGATACAAGTTCCATTTGTCACAAGGCTCCCCCACCAGCACCTCAAATAAATTTAGCTCACTGCAAAAGTATAGAAGTACATTTGCAGAAAAGAACAGCAGGAAGAGGCTATTATGTAGAGGGCTGGAATTGTTTGACAGCAGTCATGAAATTGTCAAAGGCGTCAGGAGGCATCTCTCTTCTGTTTGTCATGTTACCAAGGTGTGTTCTGGTACTGCACTGCAGCTAAATTTAGAAGCGTTAAAATGAATTAAAAAGCATGCTTACCCGCTGCAAATAAATAGCTGAATCAGTTAATATTTTTGTAGAACTGAACAAAAAAACTTCTATTTCAACTATTTTCATTTCACACCTTTTGTTGGCTGGCAGTGAGGATGTTTCCATCATATTAACAGGTCAGTGGACAGGAATGTTAAGATAAATAGCTTAGAAAATGTTTTTCATTTAGGTTGGAGTATAAGTTAATCTTGAATGACATGCCAACGTAAAATTCATGGATAGCGTGATGGAAACAGGGACCTAGCAAACACTTAACATGTCGCATGTTATTTAAGAGCATGTCAACAGATTTGGAAAGAAATCACAGAGGAAAATAAATGCTGAAAGCTTGTATTGTTAGGTAAAAATACAGTTCACAAGGTATTGAATAACCTTCATTTTTGAGTGATCTGCGCCTCTAATAATGAGAAAATGTAGTGCATTATGTCCAGATTCGCATGTCGGACAAAATGCTCATTTTCACACATTTGTAAGAGTTAATGGATCAAACCTGGTAAATTAAAAAAGGACCAGGAAGAGAAATGAGTGACTCTTAACAAGACCAGGATAGAAACTTGAAGCGAATTCTGTTGCTTGTATAAAAGTTAATCTACTTTACAAGTATATATAAAATGAGCAATGCATCATCTCTTCTCTGTTACCATTCGACCTTTGTCAACACTGTTCATGTAATGAAAGATAAGTACAATTCTATACAAAGAACTTAAAATAAATACATTGGTAATAGTGAAATACAGGTTTACTTTGTGCCTGCACCAATAACTAATGAAAGCCAGGAAAGGCTCGTGGCTGTTTGTCACTCTTCCTCTCCAGAATTCCACTGTGGTTTTTAACTCTCTTATGCTGACACAGAGCCATGTTCTGTTCTGTCAAAGACCTGTACAGCTTACATGTGTGTACTATGCTCACACATGACTTACGCAGGATATTCCTGTTTGTGTGTACCTCAGGAACCTCTTTATTCACTGGCAGGCAGGAGCTTTCATGGTTGAAGGACTTAAGGGGAGAGGGTCAGGGAGGAGGGGAGCCTCCTGGTTAGGTCCTCCCCCCTACATCACAACCACCACCACCACCACACCATAAGAGCTGAAGAAGCTCTGCTCCTCATTCTGGCTGTAAGACACACCTGTCAACAACTGAAAAGAGCATCAGCATTGGAGAAGTAATTCCACAACTGCACTTTGAAAAAACCTGGTAACAAAGTTTGGTAACTTGGAATTTAGATGCTCATCACTTTATATTTCCCTCTTTAGTTTTCAGCCTTAAAATGATCCTTGTTTTGTTGGCTCATGAAAGACATTTCAGTTTAGTCTTTCAGGGTCAGTGTGAATGTATTTGAGTAAGGCAGTTATCTCTGTCTCTTGGAAAATGGTTGACAATACTGTAGTATAGCTATTAAGTGTCTGAGTGTGCACTCTGGGGTACACAGCCTCACTTTTCAGGTGACTTCTTTAGTACTGTTCCTGGGTGGGAGACAGGATTCAGTAGCATTCCATAACTTCAGGATGTCCAGTGCATGTGCACTCTATCTTAAATTTAATTGTGCTGTTGAATCTACAACCACTGACTCTATGTATCTCTGCATCTTGCATTGTGACCAATCTCTTCCATTGGTGTTTTCCATCACTGTTGAAATCCCATACTGAGCCTGTGTCATTGATGTCAGACTTCCATTAGAGATTTTGTGACAGCAGGATACCCAGCTCAGGCCTGCCTCTGGGATTTATGCTGATTAATTCCAAAATAAGATTAAGCATAGCTAAGAACATCTCTTTTCTACCCACTAAGAAGTGTGCCATGAATCAGAAAATGATTTCAGTGTAATGAAATTCTATTTAGAAAAACTCAAAGGAGCATCTTCTTGACCTATATGATTTTGCAGCAATGAGGTTTCCTCTGGAATTCTAATGCCCAGATTCCGGGCCGGGATGGATTCAGGCACTATAATGGCTGCCTGCTGTCATGCAGATGGGACATTGTCCCAGCTCAGCACTGGGATTGTTTATATGACAGTTCTGCAATAAAAATAAATCATAGTTTTCACTGGATATGATCACTGAATTAACTGCAGCTTCTAAGTCAATCTATTCCAGTTCTCTTCACTCTGCATACATGTATTTCAGGCGAGAGTACAGAACTGCAGAGTTCTGAAGCAGCCTGTAAACTCCAGAAATGGGTCACTCAAAGGAGAGGCTGCTGTTGTAACCTTTTTCTGACATCAAAATGAGGGCCACTTCAGATGAAACAAATCTTTGATAAAATGTCAGAGGAAAGTGGGTTGTAATTGACAACTGTTGTTCATCTGTTCCTCTTCCTCCTTCCCCCTTGCCGCTGTTTGATCATCATGCCATAGTGCTCAATGTCCTCTAGGCAGTGCCCTCTCTACCCATATGTAGCCAGTAGGCAGTTGCCTCACAAAAAAAAAAAAACTGATTTTACAATTTTGGCCTCCCCGTAATAGCAGGCCAAAGTCCCAATATCCATTTCTTTTGGAAGATGGAGAACATAACTCCATTCATTATCTGGGATCAGTTTTGGCTGTGAGAATATGTAAATCTAATTGGTCTTGGAGGCATAAGAGGTTGATTCAGAGCTCAGCTTTACATACCATTTTGTGTACACTACAGTTAAAGAGTTTTATCCGTTTCCATTACTGCTCTCATGCTGCAAATCTGTTTAAATCAAGCCCAAACGGCTGCAAGAAATTCCTACAGTAACGTGTAGTTTGATAATTCATTGTTAGATCCCTGAATATTTCTATTTACCATTGAGTTTCATGTTCTTATTCCAGTGCTTGGCTAGGATTTGGTGACTGGGTTGAGTCATCCCAGCATACACTGGGAAAAGAGCCCAGACCAGGGGTGTTTCAGAAGTGCAGATGTGAGCAGTTTCTCTTTGTTGTGCATTTGAAACCTGCCTCTTCCATAGGGTATAAAGTTGTTCTTTTTTTGGTTTTCAGATGTTTATCCTGGGTTGATGAGGACCATGGAGGTGTTACCAGTCTCAGATAAGTGGCAAAGACCTTGATGTGTGTCTGAACTTGCATCACAAAGACAGAGAAAACTCTCATGCTGGCTTCATTTTAATAGCTCGGATGTAATCCTGAAGGTAAGAGATACATATCAATGGTTGGGCTGTTGGTCCAGTGTTGTGAGACTACAAATTAGTCAATATGAGAGGCTTATGCTTTCGTGTCGAGCAAATGAAACCCACTGGCTGAACACTTTTTTTAACACGGTCGCTTATGCTGCGGAACATGTCAGAAGCAGGTAAGTGCCTTATAATCTTTATAGGACGGGCCATCCAACTTTTATTTTCCTGAAGATGTATTTTCGTTTTAAGTACTTGCTTTTCAAATAAACCTTTACATTGCCAAAACTTTTGTGGTGTTGTCCTTTAGATTGCAAATAAGTGGGCTGAATCACAGTTGAGCTGGTGATGGAACAGTTTTTCTTCTTTCACTGGATTCGGTGCACTGTGCCAATCAGACATGCGCAGTCAGTAAACCAATCTGCCCTTCATGGTTTGGAAGAAAATGTACTCACAAAATCAACTTCAGAGTGTGCATGACATTTATTGCAAATAAATTTACAACTGGTAATAGCTTTAATGTACATTTAACATATTCAAAATCTATAAACACATCAAGGCTTCTTTTTCTTCACTGATAAAGAAAAAACTTGTCATGGAAACATACAGTATGTACAACTGTTACAGAAAAAGAAATGAACCCCCAGTTACCTGGGACAGGACTGTGACAGTAGGAGGGTCTGGACCCAAATCACAGTGCAAGCTTATGGCTAGATGATGAAGGCTGCTGAATATGCACACAGGCAAACATGTACCAATGGACACTGATGCATTCCTTTTCATACATAAATATATTTTTAACAATCACTGCTTTGCTGGACTTAAGTTTGCTGGTGCCACACCACTCATAGTGTAAAACAGCTGTCAAATGTACATACATTTTACAAGGTTGTATATTGCCTGACAAACATCTGTTGCAAAAACAGACAGAAGTAGTATGTCACGGTGACGACCTTCATTGGAGTACAAGTTGTCCATAAATTCTGGAAACCTGATTATAAATATGCCCTTTCTCAATTTCACGTCATGTTTGGCTTTTAAATACTTCCCACAAATACTTTCAGGAACTTTCTGTGAAAAACAATCTGCACCTTTCTGAATACAGACACTGAATTCATCCTTAGGGAAGCAGAATATATCCCAGTCCTAGATGTGGCACCAACAAAATGTGGCAGACAGACTGTAACAGAACATACATTTTCACAGCATCGTCTGATAGCAACATCAAACGCAGAATTCAAAGCTTCCCAATGCAGCCTCACTATCTAGGACACACTGAGGACAATCAACCACTAGTCACTTCGTAACCCTTAAACCCAAGAAACCACTCAACTGTCAAAAACCGAACAGAACTTTTTGAAAAGGCATGACTTGTCCTAGACAAAGATTTCAGTCCCGATCAATGTAAAACCACACAAGAAACATGGGGGTGACTTGGTCCAGAGAATGCCCAATTCTGCTGCATGCGGACAGTCGGATGTCTGCATGGCATCAGTGAAGGTCCTTGCGAGGTTGGTCAGTAGACAGCCCTGTCTTGGGCACAGAGTGTGACAGGGAGAGGGAGACTGGGCCAGTAACTTAGAGGTAATAAATAATCATTAAAAAACCATTTTTGAGCACCTACACAACTGGCCTTTGACAAAAAAACTCTGAATTTTAACCCTCAGTCTTCATGTGCACTCCATGACACTTGGTTTTTAAAAAATGCATTCTTCATATTTAAGTTCCGTCACACTTAAAATCACAAGGAGTATAGGAGACCACGAGTGATTTTTGTGTTTCTCTGGGAAAACACAGCTCCAGCTAAACCCTTATTCAGGACATGTAACATGTCACTTTGAAAAATAAGTCACAGTCCAAGACTATGATGCAACATTTTTCACATACTACATACTCTCAACACCCCTGTGTCTCACTATTTTTTTATAATCTCCAAGCATGTGATAGCTTTCCTCAGTCAGGGCACAAGCTCACACAGATAAACAGATAGTGCTGTGACTTGTATATTCTCTTTGGCAGAACACTTCCTGGAGGGTATGGGCTCATGCCAGATTTTAGGTTCTTTGAGAATCCTGTGCTTCAGCTGGGCAGGGGCTCAGCATGACCTTTGACCTGGAGGGCTGCATGTCATTGCAGTTGCACTCTATATGCGCATATCAGCAGCTTGACCTACAGAGGTAGAAATGGACAAATCAATAAAAGGACATTCAGTAAGTAGTCAACAAGTGAAGAGGAAGCTAAACGTTAGAGGGTGAAACCAAGCAGTAATCATGGGTGTTGGGTGGTCATTTCACCCTGTAGCATCATCACAAACAGATCTCACACAGTATGAAGAATCCATGAAAGCTCGAATTATAACACCTGTTTGATGTACTGATGCCAGAATGGTCACATCATAGGATTGTCTCACTGATTTGACCAAGTCCATCATGTGATAGTCTAAGCATTTTTTATTTGAACGATTCATTGTCAATGACTGACAGTTCTACCTGCCAATCAAAAGTTCAGAGAATCATTCTAGTCCATTTTCAACTCCTGCCTTCTCACCTTAGCAGTGGGGGCCTCGGCCAGTCGTATGAAGAGCTTATTAGTGCCTTGCACAGGGCTGAAGGAGTAGATGAAGTGGCTGTCCTGAAGGGAGAAGAACAGCCTGAGAACTCTGTGCTTATCTGCATACTCAGTACTTTCACACATTTGCTTTCCAGTATATCTGCAATCTGTGCATATCAGTGAGGTGTATAAGGATGATGAATCTGTATTGAATCTTGAATCTGTAGTGATGAGAGTATCTCCCTCTCTTCCAATAAAGGAAAAGCCTGAGACCATATGATCCTTCAGCTCTGTTGAATGTGGTCTGCATGTCCCTTTGCTACGCTTCGCTTACCTCGCTAAGGCTGCCGTCAGGGTGCTGGCTGACCTGCCCCTGTCAAAATAACCGCAACTAACTCAGAAACGGCACCCATGTGACAGCACCATGGGCCCATCTCCTGTACCACCTCCAGAACACTGTCCCTCTCCTCTCCCCTCCAACACTCCCCTCCATATGCACATTACTAGAGTGGAGACAGCAATGCATTTTACAGGTTTTCCTTTACTGAAAAAAGATACTTCATGACAGTGACAGACTGGAACTGACTTTTCATCTACGCATCCTTCCATATCTTAAGATCTGCTTTGAGCAGTTTGACTTTATACAGAGATCAAACTGACTTTATACAGACCACTTACACTGAAACATATTGCAAAAAGGCCATGGTTATGATGTAACCTCCAAAACTACAAATATTTCTACTATCTCTGTCTGTGCATTATGCCTTTATATATAACATACCAGGAATATAGGCAACTGGAACTTGTCGTTGAGCACCACAGCGTGGACGCTGCAGGGTCCACAAAGCCGTGCAGTGATCTCACTTAGGAAATTGGCATGGAAGATAAAGAGGAGGATCCCTGATCCTGACAGAGAGAGATCAGAATGAAAAACAACTCCCACAAAATCACTCTCATTGGTGCAGGGAATATGCAATGCTGTGCCAATGCTGTACACTGATGGTCAAGACAGGTTCTGGAAACACCATAAACGTTACAAATACTAGAGGAACAATTGTCCCTCCTGTAATCGCAAACATCTTCATACATGAATCCTGCTAGTTCTGGTGTGTTCTTACTGTATTACTACCATATTACAGGGAATTTTGTCAGTGCCTGAATACATTATCTGCTGCACTGCTGACCATAAACTCTGAGCAAACAGAGCAGACTGAACGGTGTCCAGGCACAGTGCTTCACTTAATCTCCATTCCCTGACATCCTGGCCACAACATCCCCATAATTCTTACAGTAGGTACACGATCACACTGCCACAAAAGTGTCAAACATGCCTCTAAAAAAAAAAATTATGTGTGGGGCTGTGCAGTTTAAAGTTGTGGTTTTGTGCACAGTGTGTGAGAGTGAGGGAGTATGAGAAAGAGTTCGGACATGTCTGTGTAGATGTGGATAGCACTGAACAGTTCAATTTGTCCTAAAGGCATGAGTTACAACACACCACACAAAGGAGTTCACAAGCAAGTTTGCAAGTGCACATAAATGTGAGCTGTCATACCCTCCACTGGGCTGTGTGGGGGAGGTTTGTAGTTAAACTCCAGGGAGAAATCAGGACCCTCGCAGAGTCGGTGGCAGGCCAATGGGAACACAGGCTCCAGCAGGGCCAGCCGAGTCTCGAAATACGCCCGGATCGTCTCCTCCGCTACACTCGACAGCCTGTGTGCGCGGGAGAGAAGTGTGGGTCATTCTCACTGCAGCCCTATACACTCATGTACATATGCTCAACATTTACCAGCAAATTCAGAGGAGTTGCATACAAATAGAGTATTGAAACCAATTGAAAAGGTGGCTAAATAAAACATTTAAAATGAACTTGTTTCTGTACTGCCAGGTGTGCACATGCATGCAGTCCCATATGTAGACTCAAGCAGATTTACACACAGCTTGAGGGAAAGATAACCCAACTGAAAATGTGGCCAAATAGAACCATTCAGTCTCTGGTGAAAACACGCAAACAGACTGGTATTGGGAAAGACCATCTACTGTTTACTCAACAGAGATGTGAATGGATTTCGTAAACCTTTCAAAGCTGTCCTGAAATGTCTGACTGTGGATGGCATCCTATGGAAGGTCCTGGAGAGTTAGAGAGAAATGGGAAGAGACCCTCAGTGTATTTGACTAACTCACCTCTACCCCAATCTTATTCAAACTCAGCCAAGTGGTATGAAGCTCACTCAGTATCACAGACCCATTACAGTGTGCACAGCAGCAGGTGTACTTTCTCTGAACATTTACATAAGCATTTCAGGTTAGGCTTATGTGTAGAAATTTACTGGATTTGTTTCAGTGTAAAGCATGACTATGAATATACAACTGAGAGTGTTTAAATTAATCATCTAAAAAAATTTAGCACTGTTAAGACGCAACATCCATTCTGTTATCAGGAATATGAAAATTACAGTACCCTGAATGTATTTATAAATGAGTTACTGTAAAATGAATTATGGTCTGAAATGAGCATGGGATTGCAGAGCTGCCTCTATCCACACAAACTGATTTATTTCTCATAATGGGAGGGAGGGAATACTGGGACTCCCACAGAGCAGCAGGAGGGGAGTGTGCCAGCCAGCAGTCAGCTCTCAGGCCCTGGACCTTTCCAAAGGTTTATTGCTGCTTTATCACGCTCATATTTCTCTGGCCACGCTCTGAGCCTCTCCACTTCTCTGATGAAGCGTTTCCGTTTAAAACATAATCGTTAAGTACTCTCCAATGATCCGAAATTGACCCACAAAAACAAATCCAATGAATCCTGTCTATTTCAGACCACTGACACCCAATTTTTTTTGTTAAAAATTATGGAGGCCACACTGAAAAACCTATGTACTTACATGAAAGCCCAAACACTTAATGGTCGACATGCAAAAACATGGCCGCCAGGACATGTGTGGGCGAGGTTGACTCACATGCTCAAGTGGTCTTTGACGTGGTCGTAGACCATGACATTGTTGCTGAGCTTGGCAAAGTGCAAGGCGTTGATCTGGTGCTTGGACAGGATATTGCAGTCTGCCCCATGCTCCAGGAGGAGGCGCACAACGTCCACGTTCCCTCTCTTGCATGCCTGGAGACACAGTTGCAGATACAGGTATGGCAAAGTGATGTGGGTTATCAGGAGGAAAGCACTTGCACTCTCACACACAGTAAAAACACAAACACACTCACACACAGATTGAGGGGCTTCATAGTGTCACTTTCACATTAAACGACATTTCAGACAATCCATCGGGTCTCACACACCTGCAAGTACCGCCTCAAAGAAATGTTAAACAATGCTAAGTATTCACTATTGAGTATACAGTATTGCAGGGCTATTTAGTTCTGGATGGCCAAAGTATTTGCAGATATTTACTCCAGCCACAAACTTCAATGATTCACTCACATCCTTGATTCAGAGGGTGAGTGTTCAGGTTGGTGTAGTCTATGGTGGGAACATATACCTCCAGAAACTGCAGCCCTCCAAAACTGGAATTGAAAAAGCCCTATAATATTGTACTCCAAGCACATTTCAGAATGATGGAACAAATATTACCGGTTTAGTTCTTTTCCCAAAACCCTCACTCTGCCCACCCGCTATGGTCCAACACTAAATCAAACGATGCTTGAAGGCTCAGGTTCCATGTCTGAGGAGGTTAGTTTATCTCTGGCTTCCAGGGTGACAGTATTTTTTTTATTTTAAATGCTTTCTGATCATTATCAGATGAAGGTGTGCTACATGGCATCAGGTTCAGTGAGCAGTAAAACGAGAGGGACCTATCCCATGATCCTCCTCACCTTCATGAGGGCCGTCTCGCCTCCCAGTGTCTGTGCATTGACATAGGCCCCGGCCTCCAGGAGAATGGCCACAGTGGACAGAAAGTTCTGCATCACAAACATGATCATGTTAGGGAGAAACTGCACACACACAAACGCATGCGCACACACACACACTCTCTCTCCTTCTGCTGTAGTACCTTCTCAGCCGCGTGCATCAGTGCGGTGGTCCCGTTCTTCTGCCGACCGTTCACCTTCACTCCCTTCTTAATGAGCAGCCGCAGGATGTCGTCCTGCCCCCCCGCTGCCGCCAGCATGGTGAGAGACATCCCGCTCGAGTCCTGCAGGGTGTGAATGAGTCACAGGTCACACACCACGGAGCCCCACACATCTATCAAGTCTCAAATGGCACGTGCGCAAATGTGGTTGTGCCTAAAATACTGAATTCAATACCTCAATGCTAACAATTTCTAGTACATTTGGGTACATCACTGCAGTACTTTAGCAAGCAGGTTGCAGCTGGAAGCTAGGGAATTTGACTTACAAAACTTTCCGTAGATACTATACCTCCTGGTCCAGATTGTAGTCTTCTTTAGAACTGAGTGCAAGTTTTACCGCCAGGTAGTCTCCACTTTTCACTGCGTCCCGGAGTTCACCTGGATGAAAGGAGAGAGAGAGATTTAAAAAATGGTTTCTCTCGAGAACATTCCTGGAGTCCTCATTACTCAGCACCATAGCTTAGCACAGTACACCACACATTTCATAACAGTCATTCTGAGTTAATGAAATACAGGCCGCTGAATATCTGTTACAAAATATGAGAGATATAGTGTGCAGGTCTGAGAGATGAAAAGTCAAAATAAGATATACGGTGTGTGCTGTGTGTATATTAGGGGTGTGTGAGAAAAACCACAACAACAAAAAAAGATCACAACCTTACTAGATCCCATATACATGACCATCTCAACTGAGGTGCTGAAGTGGTTTTCATTTATTTGTGTCAGACGAGGTTTGACTTTGTCTTTAAAACTATAGCAAATATAAGTCATCAACAGGGACACTATGTAGAAGTATGATTTAAAAGAAATACAACATATAACCAATTATAGTAATTTATATTATTTGTGTTTTTGTAGTTTATATAAATAACTCCTCAAGTAACAAAGGGGTGTCAAATACAATTGAATTATGTACGAATTTCTGGATGGGATAGGGCCTCAAATCATGTGCAAATGGGTCCACTGGTTGTGGGAAGTACATGGGTTGCCATTAGGGGATAATGTAGGGGTGTGATATAAAGAAATGCAAGAGTGTGATTTAAAGAAAACGTATCTACATAATCTATGATTTATATTGGTTGTGATTTTGCATTTTCATATACCGGTAGATCTAATTGTCCAATTCTCAGAGAGATAGGGGGGAGAGGTCTGTGGGAAATTGAAAAAGTCTGTGGTCAGGCTCTGCTTACAGTCCTGAACAGTTGAAGGCCCTCAGAAGTTAATCGGGTGCACTGGCCTTCAGAAGTGAAGGGAGTGAAAGCTGGGCCTCCCACCCAGGAACGGGAGTGAAGTTTGACGACGTGGGCTTGGGAGCTTTTTGATCTGAACTTTTGAGTAGGTAAGACTGTCGTGGATAATTGGGACATTGTAGATTATCTAGTCAGATGCCCAGTGAAAATCATAAACAAAATGAATTATAGGCTCCAGGTGCAACAGTTATTTTGGGAACCAGAAGGGATGTGGAAACAATGATGTATAGAACAACTGTGGTAAAACTGACAGAGGGGTTTGATTTTAAGCTATGAAAGAGAGCACATTCATAGAAGCGGGGGAGTGATTGGGGAAATTATTGCTCTGCGCAGACCAGCCAGGTTTACTGAATGCACGTTGCTGTATATACAATAAACCATTACTGCATCAGACTTCTCGGGTAAAGTTTGTTTTTTGGGAATTGGTGAGCAAAGAGTGGAGGGGACTCTCAGCCTATCTGGCCCAGGCTGAGATTGTTTGCCACCACAACTATGTCAGCATTTTGTTTTTAAACTTTCATTGCCAGGAAAATACAACCCATAAACACTGGTTGTTTCAGTACTGAATTGTGGAAGGACATTTTTACCATCAGTGATACACTAGTATCAGTAGTACAGTAGTAGGAGGAATACACAGATGATGTTGTGCTACAGTGGCAGTAGATGCAACACATAGAGCAATAGTATCACTCACTGATTTGACCGGTATACAAACTATGAACCTTATGGCTGGGATTCGATCAAATGCACTTTGTCTTTTCGATTCCATTTTAAAATATAAATGCGACATTCCCAAAGATGTTTGCTCATCTTCAGACTAAATTGTGTAAGAGACCAAACTAATTTTAATGGACTGAGCCCCATTTGAGCCCCACTGCATTTGTGTGTGAAACTTACTTGGAGATATGGTTGCAGCAGACAGAATCTCATCATCTCCATTCAAGTGTTTCTGAAAGTCCTCTAATGTCATCCAGTCCAGTTTGAGATCCAGGTTCAGAGAAGTCTGGCCCCTTTCTGTCACACAAAGTGCCACAATTATGTTATTACATTTCACCTCTTATTCAGACCACTTTACTGTATAATCTCATTTTGCAAAGCTGAACCTTAACTGGACCGCACTAATGACTATGACATCATTGGTTCACCTGGGACGGTACAATACATTCATACATGACCTTCAATACATGGGACTCAGAGAATCAAAGCAGAGTATGTCACTCTGCACCTGGCCGTGATGAGGTCACTGAAAAGATGTCACTAGGAGCATGTCATTCATCAGCTTCTGAGTCAAATGTTCAAATGCCTGCATGACTCTGTTACATTATTTCAGAATTCAGTGGGTGTGGGGGTGAAGTGTGCATTTCACTCAAAGTATGAGTGAAAATCAGTGCTCAGACAAGTACTACACAAAGGAATGGACATCAAAGCATATTGAACCTGTGGGGGTCAGTTCTTTAGCCAGATTCCTGTCAGTATGTCCCAGCAGGTCCTGAGGGTCGTGATTGTCTTCGCAGGCGATGTAGAGTCGTGGCTCGCTGTCCTCCCGCCTCCTCTTCTTTTCTTTCATCCTCCCAGCTGCTGCCGTTTCATCTGCCAGCTCAGGGGACGCCACCTCCGCTGCTCTCCTCTCCCCCCGGCCCCCCCGCGTGTCCTCCAGCCTCTCCCTCCTGTCCCGCTGCTCCCCCTTCTCTCTGCGCTCCCGAGTCTCCCCCGCTTTCTCCCTGGGCTCCTCAGTCGCTCTAGATTCGGCTGCTTCTTCCGCCTTCTCCTCATCTGCCTGATTGTCCGTCTTCTCCTTCTTTTCGGACTGGCTGTCAGTCCTCTCTTGTCTTTCTGTCTGGCTGTCACTTCTCTCCTTTTTAATGCCCTGGGTGTCGGCCTTCTCTCTCTTTTCCTGCTTCTCTTCTATCTCCAGCTGGGTTGGGCTTTGTGCTGGCCTTGGAGCTGTGAAAACAGCGGTCAACTATTCTATATGTTCAACAAAACATTTTCTCAGATTCATTTTCAAAATGCTCTTTATAGACTGCTCAAAAATTTAAGCTCCATTTATACTACAGAAAAATGATTAAAAAATGCACTAATTCTCTTGATGTCATGTTTGGTATGCAGACCTCAAATCTTCAGGTAGTACATAAATATTTTCATAAAGCAGAGATCTTACAGCACCAAAGGGTGGGACACATTCTTGATACCTAGCTGTGTAAATTTGACTTAAAAGACTTGAGCAGAGAGGAGGGTACCAGTATTCCTGGTCCATCATACTCTCAAACCTTTCAGCTCACCCTCTGGGATTTTGGTCTCCTTCTTGGCTTTCTCTGTCCTGTCGGGCTCTGGTTTCTGAGGCAGTGACTCCTTCAAAGTTTTTGTTTTTTTCTGAGTCTTCTCTGTGGTCTGCAGTAACAGAAAAACAAAGTTAACACACTTGCCATCATACTTGTTGTCAATAGTTTCCTTTGTGCCTTTTCTGAGAATCAGAACCTGGGCAATGCTTGCTAACTACTTTGTGACACAAATAACAGACAACAGACAATGATATTCAGTCTCTCGAGCTAAAGACTGCTCTACCAACAGTGGTTATACTAAACACAACAATAATTTTAGAGGTGTGGACAGAAGTAAGCAGAACCTTTGGTGTGGTGGTCTTAGTCTGTTCAACCTTGCTTTCTGGGACCAGGTTGGGGTGGGTAATCTGTCTCCTTGGCACCCGGTCCTTGGCCTCGCAGTTCAACAGGAACTTCTCGAACAGGTTGGTTGATGTTGTTTGGTCCTTCTCAACACTGTCCTCCTGTCTTCCTGAGCATGATGTTTTGCCCTTTGCTCCAGAAACTGTTTCGCCCTCATCCTCCTTCGTGACTGCTGCTGAGGAGGAAGAAGACGGTGATGTTGATTCCCTCTGGATGGCGGTCTCTTGTGCTTTGCTCTTCCTCTTGGCGGAGATGATGGCATCGCTGGAGTCCGAGGAGGGACGACTGGGATCTTCCTCCATGCCACTCCTGGGGGTCTTGCCGAGGCTCTTGCTGTTCATCAGTTTCTTTAGTTTCTGATGTGTGCTCTCTTTCTGAGAAGGTGCAGCCTGGGGCTTCTTGCCCTTCTTCTCCTGGATGAGGTCTCTGATGCCCTGGAGCTTCAGCCCTGGTTTGCTTTGCTTCTGTTTGCCCTTAGAGGTTGCTGCCTCCTCTTTCTCAGTGCTGTGGGGCTTATCTGCGGATTTGACAGCCTTCTCCATCTTTTTTGCATCCGTCTGCATGCTGGGGGACTCCATTGTGTCGCTCAGCTCTTCAAGGGCTGCAGCCGATTCGTTCTCCTCAGAGGAGGAGTCCAGCATGTTCCAGTAGTCCTTCCTCTTCTTCCCTTCTCCACCCCCTTTCTTGTGCTTTCTTGCATCTTTGGCCCTGTCTTTCTTGTGCTTCCCACCCTCTTTGGGTTTATCTTTCTTTTGTTTCTTGGACGTGATGACGTCCTCCTCGTCATCCTCAGACTCCATAGCCCTCTTGGACTCTGAGATCTTCTGGGTGCGAGGCGGGGCTGGGGTTGAAGTGTTATCCTCATCCTCTGACTCAGTTCTGTCAGACTCTGGCCCCGGCAGCACCTTATCCTGTTTCCATTTCTTCTTTTCCTTCTTTTTATTCTTCTTATGCATGTCTGGTGAAAAATCATCCTGCTCCTCCTCCTCTGCCAGACACTTCTTCTTCTTTTTGGGGGACAAAGTTTCTCGGTTGTCAGTATCACTCTCAGAGTCAGCATCAAAGAGGTCACTTTTCAGAGGCAGTTTCTGGTGGAGGAAAAAGAAAAAAAATCATCCATTAAACACTTGAGCAAGTCTCTAGCATGTTCCCCCCCTCCAGCTGAACCAAGGTTTACAGTCAGCACCATTCCGTAACCCTCCCTGAGTGGGAGAACATCGGCCTTAAGGGGACCAGCTTCAAATAGGTTCAGACAACTCCTGATCATGAGCTCTGGAAAGCATGAAAACTGTGGATCACCATTTAGCTGTTCCATGACTGGTTAGCTTGCAGTATCAGCTGACAAAGAAAAATCTGATATTGTTAATTTAGTAAACGACAAATTTATGAAAGACAAATTGACATGGCTGGAACCAAGCACCCAGCAGCAGGAGTCACTGGTGCATCATTAACATGTACTTTTATTCTATGAGCCTCTGAAATGGCCATGAATGTCGAACTGAATAATTACATTACTGGGTTGATTAATATTACAATATTACAATTAATCTGTACATTATCATAATCATGAGTTGCATTTATAAAGCCTTTCATCAGATCAGATCAAAGATTAAGATCAAAGAACTTTACATTTCAAGGGGGGAAACTCACCTCAACCACCCTTACCGTAAGGTATCCCCAAGGGGGACGAATGGCAGATATTTTACAATAGTAATTCTGTAACTACTACATCAGTTAAAGTGGTACAAAGGCAGCTGTGACTAGCTGCATGTTTTTTTTGATGTAGAGCTGTGTTATTATTTACATTTGAAACAGTACAAAGGAACCACATTCTATCACATGCATCAGTTAGTACAAAATGGTGGCAACCATTCACATGACAGGAGACATATTACATAATATATCACAGTATTACAGTATGCCATTAGAAACCTCAGTGTGCACAGGAACAAGATCCAGTGCTTGTTTATCACCTTGTATCTTAATGAGGCCCACAGTTTAAGTGCAACATCACCTTAAACACAATACCCACATAATCATTGCCTCCTCCTTAAATTCGGTAATGGCAGAGATGAGGAGATGCCCGATGTGAGCCCATACTCATTTTCAAAATAAAAGGCATGAAAGAAAACCAAGTGAAGCATGAGGGTGCTGCAGGTGCCACGCTCACAGGCCTGCAGCATTAGCACTGCTGTGCTCCTGTCCTACCGTGTCAGCTTTACCTCGCTGAGCTCCTTCCCTGCTGTACAGGTCACACACAGACGGGGATCTCCCACCAACCATCGGGCGGGTACAGCATGGGGGGGTTGGGGGCGGGACTTGGGGCACTTACCTTGGGGGACAGATCCCTCTGCAGCCCACTGGCTGTCACCTCCACCTGCTCTTCCTCCTCTTGGGTTCCCTCAATGCCCCTGGACGCCACTGCCAGCTGACGCTCCTGCACTGCACTAGAGCCTACCGCCCTCGCCTCCTCCACCTGCGTTTCATTTTCAGAGATTTGACAGGGTTAGAGCGGCTGGGACAGTCTTTCTTTCTGCAGGGAGCTCTCTAACGCAGCTCAGGTGACCTCTCAAACAGATTTTCATAACAGGAGCAGTGAGGGTCGGGTCAAGGTTAGCAGGAAAGGGTGGGGCCTCGCTGTACTTGCAGGCTTGCAGGAGTCCAATCAACCAGCCAGAGTAATTCAAAGCATAATCTCCTGCCTCACATCCACTAAACTGTCACATAAACCACAATGACAAGTACCAACAGTTCCAGAACAACTGCTATATAGAAAAGCCTAAAATCAAACTGTATGAGGGAACGACTTCTTAATAAACACACACTTCATGAACACACCTAACTTCCCACATGGCCTAGCACTCCAGACAAAGACAAGGTCCACAAACAGCTGCCCACCTCTGATAAACACCTTCACACCGCAACAAACCGGAGGACCTACAGAGAAGGGTGAGGTGAGGAGAGGGGTGTCTCTCCAATAATCAGTCAGGGCCAAAGGCATTTGAGCTGTGACCCCCCCACCCCCGCTTCCTCACTACAGCACAAGCCCTTCAGCCATGCAGGCTCCTTCTCCCTGTGCAGAAAGGCGTTACCGGTTGGCCAACATAATGCTGGCTGCTGTGGGCCCCTTGGAGATTTGAAAAAAAAAGAAAGAAAAAGGAAACCCCCCCCCCCGGTGCTTCTTTCTTGGTCTTGTTCTCTGGTACCTTCCTCCTGTAAGCCAGCAGCACCTCCCTGCAGTCTGCCAGGTGAGCCTCTGGCTCCCATGTGTCATCATCGGAGGTGTAGTTCTTCCAGCGCACGCGGTACATCACCTTCCCCTGAGGAGACGAAGGCAGGAAAGGGATCAAGAGGCGTCAAAACAAACAAAGACCAGACCACAGATACTGGAATACATTGCAGTGGATTACCACTATTTGTCTGGAATTCTATCTAGACAATCATTTGCAGAATTACAAGCTTATAAATGTACTGCCTGAATGCAGATTTATATTTGGCCGATTGTGCTATTAACTTGCACTGCACTGTTTGCACAAAATGGATTAAGCTAAAATGGGTCTGCTTTGGTAAATGTGAGCTATGCAAGTCAGTGTACCTTTGTACCCTCTTTGAACTGTTGATGTAGTGGAATATTCAGAATGGATCAATAACATGCATAATGTAACTATGAATTAGTAATAAAATAAAAACAGAAATCTGTTTAGCCAAACATGAAAATGAGCTCACTGCTGATCAAAGCAGAACCAACAGAACCAAACCTAGAAAAAACACATGACAGCACATGAAATCTTTTCTCATATCTTGCCTATAGATTTTCGGTATTGTGTTTTGCTTTTACTTGGCAGCCAGCAAATCTGCACAGAAACCTACTGTCTCATTGTGCTTGCAGGATGCAAGAAGAAGAGTTCAAAAGACGTTCCTTCTGCCTTTGATTTGCAATGTCCATTTAAGACAGTATAAGACCTGTGTTTGAATCATCCTTAGATCTCCGAATGGGGGTGTCTGTGAAATACACCTACATCAGACCCAAGGGCTAGCACTAGTGGATTTTAAAGATCAATTTTAAAATTTGCCATGTTGCTTAGAAACCACCAGCAGCACTGTCCTCTCATTCATTGCTGTCTGTCTGTGGGTGGGTAACTGCTGAAGCAACACTACCCAGGCTGGCATCCATGTAGTGCTGGCACTGCCCAGTCCACATGGCACTCAACGAACAATGGGGTGCTTTCATTGAGCGGTAATAGGAATCACTCTGTCGCTGCACACTCAAACAAGCCAGAGGGTGGCGCTTTGGTTTCGGCAGTTAGACTACTCATCTAAACAACGAAAACCAGTAGCAGTTTCCTTACGAGAGGCACAAATATTTGGTGCTTCCACAAGCTTAAGTAGGCGATTGGCCACTTAGTTGACAGCCGTGTTAAGGCAGGCATGTCCATGTCAGCCACTCCCAGACAAGCCCCCCTCCACCATCTTGTTGTTTATGTAGCCCAAGCCTCCAGATCCTCACAGGGCTCAGCACACAGAGACAGCTGAACTCTCAATAGCTGGGAGTGGCAGCCTGCCAATACTTCCTGTCTGTGGCCACAGCACCAGACTCCTCCCCTCTGGGGCAGAGAGCACTGAGACAACTGAGCTCCCCATCACAGGGGAGGACATACACATGAGGAGCACATAAGCACAACATGCATCCACACATGCATGCACATACACTAATCAACTTAACACAGGACACAAATATATACACAGACATATGAACCACAAAAAACATCTATACAAACCTGCATACACACATAGTACATACACTGTAGACCACACATATACAAAACATGCAAATGCACACATGTTAAAACAGAACTGTACATAGGCATATAAATCACAAGCTGCACACACGCATACACATGCACACACAAGCAAAACAACCATTTTTTAACATACTGCAACAACTCAAACATTACTTCATGCACATCCTCCATCACAAACACACTCCAGCAAGTACTCAGTCATGCACACGCACTATCCTACACAGTTCACACAATTTTGCATACATTGTCAGAGAATTTAAATCTAATGTCCTACACTGAGTTAACTGATCTCATGAGATGTATTGTACTGTTTGTGTGCTGGTTTGGGGAATAGATGTGGAGCACTCTGAGAGAACACTAAGACCAGTTTGCAATGATGGGAGGAGATGTCCCCCAAGCTTGAGGTTGTCAGGAGAGTGCATTTAGGATAGCTCTGGAGCTGCCGTTTCATCAGCACAGCCTATCCACATTCTATTTGACTGGAGCATGCTGCAGGTAACATTTGAGCTCTTTTCCAGACCAGAGTGGCAATGCTGGAGTGTTAATTCTACTGGGCTGAACTGTGAACAACCAGCCCCACCATATTCAGCATTGTTCTCTCCCACCCCTCTCCCTCTCTCTGGAGTGTTCATCTCATTTTCAAGGTGAAAATGAAGTGTTGCCAGTGAAGTGACAAACAAAGGATTGCCTGTGTTAAAGCATTACAGCAACCATGACCATGACCATGGCAATAGAACAATGGCATTAATAATTTAGCCATCACTAAGATTTGTCCAACACTTCGCTTGCTTCACACTCGCTGTTCATTGTGTATGTGTCAGGGCAAAGTGTCTGTGCCCTATAGCTGGTGTCTGGTGGCTGGGGAGAGGGCAGCCAGTGGGGCTGTACAGCCCTCTCACAGCAGTGTAGGTAAAGGAACAGAATCCAGCTGTCTCACCTCCTCTTCCTGCAGGTGCTCTCTCTAAATTGAGTTGCCTCACTTCCAGTCTCGAATGTCCTGGGTCCTAAAGCCCACAACTAAGACTGCAAGCCTCAGTATTTACTATTAATGTCTTCACAACTAATTTATCCCTGGCTTTTCTCACGCAAAGCTAAACACCCCCATTTCCTCTGTAGGGTGTGCTGGCATCCGTTGCTTCTTTTCACTCAGCCATCTGGTGGCAGAGCAGCATAGGCTCTGTGTTGGAGGGCAGTCCATGTACAGGAGCGGCCTCTGTCCCTGGTGACACAAGGACCATTCCATGGACTGTCCCCCTCTCTCCATGGACAAAGCCACTGCCAATCAGGACAGCCACATTCAGTCAGCACTGGCACCATTAGGATTTCTTGCCAGACCATGAGGAGCCTCACGCACTGATACCCACAATCAACCTGACGACGGATGCCATGGTCACTGCATTTTTAATACTGTATCCTTTCTAGTAAACACATTTTCTCCTTAATTGTCATGCTCATAACCATATGTCAGAGTGGTTTCACACTCCAATGTAGCATAACCCTGCAATAAACCAATGGTCCATGGGATGGATTTGTAAAAATCATGAACCATTCCAAATCAAAATCAAATCCACCCTGAAAAATCTTGTGACACCAGACTGCAAGAAGCCTTGACAAGAGACGTCAAAAAAGCTGTCCAGAAAGCCTAACCAATGACGGTGCATTTAGACTTTCAACTACATTTTCCAGAGGCAAGACCTCAATGTTGCAATGTTGAGTAG
This sequence comes from Albula goreensis, assembly GCA_022829145.1. NCBI lineage: Eukaryota > Metazoa > Chordata > Actinopteri > Albuliformes > Albulidae > Albula > Albula goreensis. Next base: position 30,943,268 of record CM040745.1, read on the forward strand.
GCTAGCACTGCTGCATCAGGTCAACAATGTTTTCAAACGTAATGGGATCACAGGGTATTTATCTGTCAGCCTCTCTGGTATCTTACAGACAGGAAGCGTGGAATATCAGCTATGTCCAGACATGTCCTGCTCTCCTTGTGAACACAGCCACCAGCCCTTGACAGTTCTCTTGTCATCTAGCCCACCAGCACAGATCTTGCCATCCCTGTTTTCATCTAAGGCCTTGCATCTCCTCAACACACAGTACAGTAGCACTGAAGAGGCAATGCATTCTGGATGCTCTTTTTGTGCTTGATTACAATAACCAAGGCTGTGACATCAGCAGCATGCATCTATTCATGAAATTGAATAGAAAACAATAAGAACAAAATGCAGCCTTTTTGATGGCATAGGAGAAAGTAATATTGCAGTTATGCTGTACATGATCATCAATAGTCATAAATGCTGACTCATTCTGGTGTTGTGATAGTACACAGTGAACCCCCCTCCTCCCCACCACTAACACTGCTGCTGCTTTCCCAGGAGACTCATTAGATAACCCAGACAAAGAGGAAGGGCATTCCCTGGAAGGCAGACCCACAGACAGCAGCCATTCATTCACAATGGTGCACACTGGGACTTACTCACAGATTCAACAGGGGACAACATGGTCCACAGTGGCATCTTAAGTGTCTGCAGTGAGCTCAACAGCACTGACAGGGCTTAACCAGAATTTTAGTTCAAGACACTTCAGTGCAAATGAGAAATTCTGTGAAAGATTCCCTGTTTAATTTTTCCCTGTTTAATGTACATTGTGGGTGTGGCGGGGAAATAAAAACTATGCTTCTGAACCTAGGCTGCCTAACCTAACGTCCACATCAATTGTGTTTTGATTCGTCACAGTTTCGAGGTTCTTAAAAATGGCTTTCAGCATTTCCAACTTGAAAAGAACATTGCAGGCAAAGACACACCCTGAGAACACAGAATGCACGGGGGAGCTTCTTATCTGTGTGAAATTCTGCAAAGTTTTCTCCCAAAAGATATTAACCGAAATCGTCCCTTTGTACGTTGTTTTGTCGGGCTTTAATTTTAAGTAGAAGATATAATAAATGCATGTACAAGACACAAATGAAAGAAAATAACATGTCTATCCCAGTTTCATTCACGTATTTTGCAAATTGTAAGTGTATTTGAACCTGCTGAACTTGATAAATACCATCATAAATTCATTCATGTTCAATAAAATGTGCAAATCGTGCGGCAGTACCGAGTCAACATGTTTGTCAGTAAAATACATAGTTGGTTGCTATCCTTGCTGATTTAACACATACAGCCACATGTAACAGAGGCTAGCTAAGCTAGCTATTACTTTGAGTCTGTATCAGTGACATAAACAGTCCACTTACAGCTAATAAATGGAGCTGTTTATTTTCCCATAAAAACCCACCTACAGCTAAACATATAGGTACCGATACTATTTTTATTCCATCAGCTGAACATTTATCAGCTATTAATTATCCTACTACTAATTCACCATCATCCGTCACCTGTTAAAGTATCACGTTAGCTAGCTAACCACTTGGAAAGTTAAGAAAGCGTTAGCTAGCTTGCAAAATAGCTTGCCAAGTCATCAAATCACCAACGTCGTTATGCAGTTTGCTGGACACGAGGTGGTTAGTAACTAACCTTACTGGAAGTTGTTTAGTTTTTTCAAACCGAGTTGTAAAGTGTGCATCCCTCACTTAGCCTAGTTTGCCAACGTTAGCGCAAACTGGCTATTACAACTCGTTTTGGAAACCAACTTAGCTAACATGCTAAAGTGGCTGATTGGCTAAATACAGTTTAGATAACGTAAAGCTGGGAAACAAATCCCTCAGCAGTTGTTTTGGCAACTAGTCACGCATGCATTTTGATAACTTTCAGTGGAATCTCCATACACGGTAAGTACGAGTAGGCTGAGCTATCGAGCTAGCCAGCTAGCCTTGGAGCTACAAACACCACAACAGTGCGAAGAGAAACGGATTCTCTTCGAGCAAAACGAATCTTATGTGTGGCACAGATAAATGCCTCAATTTTTGAGCAAAGTCACCCCGCCATGCGGGCCTTCGGGCTTTTTCGGGGCGCTTTCCAAAGTTTAGCTGCAGGAACATCGTGCCTTAAAGCTGCCGCAACTCCCCTATTTCCAAAGACCAGGCAACCCCGCTACATCGCTCACCTTTTCCATACGCATGTCTATAATCCTTTCCACCTCATACACATCATCTTCCTCGTCCTGTTCACTGTCTCCTGGTTCAGACCTTTCGGCTCCTGCAGCCGTTTCCTCCATTTCTATCCGTTACTTTCTCTAGTCAGGTTAAGGCAAACTAGATCTATACGCACTCAAACTTAAAACTCTTAAGTTCAGCACGTTTGCCTTACAACCCAGGCCGCGCCGTGCACTATTTTCCTACTACAGAACAGAGGGGAGAGGGACTGGGCGGACCGCTGTCTGAGGGGGCGGGGCTTCCCGATCTTTGGTCAGCCAATCATATCAAAGGTTGCAGCGAAAGATCTTGCAGAAGGCCCGTCATAGAAATATCAAAGCAGGTGCAGAATGTAACTGTGGGGAAACTGTTGTCATTTGAAAACACGTATTATTTGGAACTCTTGCTGCTGTAGTACTTACGGGCTTTCACTGCCCCACGGAGACGCTTAATATAAGTGCTGTACAGGATTTATAACCACGTGGATGGAAACGCAAGCGCAGTAACCAGGAACTTTGTGCTCGAATCTGCTCTGCTGTGCCCTGACGCTCTGCATTCACACAGACCAGAATGTGCATTGTGTGCAGCTTGTCTTATTGATTTTGATAGCAAAAGTAACGATTGCCATGGAGAGATCTTTGGGACATTTTGAGCAGTGCAGTAAAATAGCATTTACTGATTTGTCCTTGACAGTAATCTTTTCTAATCCTCTTTATAATTAAATACAAGCCACAAAATTCAAGCATATTTAGATGTCGCATTTTAATGTAATTTTAAAGCAACAAAATCAATACATGTGTGGCACACTTCAATAGTAAATGTACTGTAATTTCATTTTATGCATTACATTAACTCAAAGTGATTGATTTGACACCATCTTTCCAACAGATGTTTTTCCATAAATGGACTAGGCCTGGGCATGTCAATGTGCCTAATCCTATGTCTTAAAGTCTCAGCAGAAAAGCTTCACTCTCGTCTTATTTTCATGTCACAACAGCTTTGTGGCTCTATAAGTCACAATAGATGTCACAACATTACACAATCTTCGCAAAGAGGAAGGTGCAAGAAAACAAGTAAGTTGCTGTTGCCAGAAGTTTAACTTAATAATTTGAGCAATTTGAGTGACTGATGCTATATTATATGACTATAATGCATGTCCCCTAATGGTTGTGAACCCTTACCTTTTTAGTATTGTTTGTAGCAAGCTGTATGTTGCTTTGCTAACAACTAATAAATGTCCAGGAAGACACAGAAATGATAACCCTGATCCCAAGAATCAGGATAACCAGTAGGGCTATGGGAAAGATTTGTAACTGTGCATTGCCTTATTGAGGCTTGCCCCATTGAGACTTCACAATCATTATGGAAAAGCAAAAAGGCGAAAAAAAGCCTTGGCATGCATTGGCCTGTGAAATACAGCAGCAGCAGAAGTGTGCCTGAATGCTGATGTGCATAACAGGAATATCATAATTGCATAAAAACAGTAATCTGTGTCTTTTATCTACAGAACCCTTGACACATTCTATATTAAAAAGATCATTAGGAATGCATGCAGCAGATTAACATAAGTACAATGAGCCCACTACCCAAGCCACACATTTTATTCATCTCAGCACTCAGTGGTACACAGTCTTTGATTCTACAATACTGATCATCATACAAATTATGAATTTGTGGCCTATGTCATTGTGAAGAAGCATTTAAAGACTTACAGAGCAAATTAAATCCTGAAACGAATCACTTGTACATAAAAAATATAGGTCAGCATCAGATTTATTCAAAAGGAGAATGTTAGATATGAAGGAGAAAGTGGACTTTGGGTTCCAATATTATTGAGATGGGACACATTGGGGAGTAGGGTGTTAGGTGGTAGGGATTTGACAGTGGGAGCAGTTGAGTGTGGGGATGGGGTTGGCAATTTGGGTTGAGAGATCCTAACAACAGTAAAGCATGGGTAAGGGGGTGAGAGATGGGGGAACTATAAAACAAGTTGATAGGGGAGTGGGGGTGGTACAGGAGGGAGAGTGAGGGTAAAAAGCAAGGTATATACGGTAGAGACGGCAGGAAGGGACTCCCTCCCTGGGCTCAAATTTGTGTACTCCTCTCCAGAACGCGATGCAGAGGTGAGTGTGGAGGCAGCGGGTCTGCTCTCAGTAGCTGGCGTGTGGCAGACTCCCAGTCCCTCCCAAATTCCAGTCTGCTGCAGACACAGGGGTACTGCCTGTCTGTTCTCATCACCCACTCCACTGCCTTTTTCACAGCCTCCCCACGCAAGGACCTGTGGCCAGAACACACATGCCAAGCACGCGCACACACACAGACACACTCATCATCAACGTGCTGCTTCATTTAGTGAACAAACCACAAATTCATAGATGCATATCTAATTGGGGATAAACAACTCCACTCTCTATCTCTAAATAAAATATGTGTTTATTGTCTGCTTTCTGTGGTTGGGTAATATGTTGTAAATACCATTTTCTAAGGTGGTATAAATTACAGACAAGACATTTTTAATGCTGTCCATGCAGTATTTGTAATGTGAATTAAATAATAGCAAGCTACATGACCAAGATGGATGTTGCAAAAAATGTTCAAAACAAGTTTGTACTAATGTTTAAAAATGGTTACAACGGGCCACCTTTGTAAAATGTCTCAAACCTAGTTTAGTTTCTATCGTGCAGCCTCACAAGCCTTAATAGTGATATATTTTATCATAAGCATATATTTTTAGATACAATTACAAACAATTATAATAGATAAAGAAAACAGGCTCATTGAATGTGTGTTGAATTCACATGATTGTGTTAAAAGTAAAACTGGCAGTTAGGCTACTTATTTAATTCCCCTTGTCTGAAATGCTCAAAAGTTACATAATTACATATTGTAATTATTACATAATTACCAACATAACATTAAACTGTGGCAAAGGTCATAGATTTTTATGAGGGATCCTGAGTATCAAAACACAAAGGATATTATACATTTTATTTTGATACTCTAGGTCCATAGATTTTTAGGAGGTATTGCAAAATAAAAGTTTGTCCACAAGGGGGTGTACAGTTTCCAGATTTCAGTCCACCCCAGATCCACCTGAATGACAATGTCATTTGAATAAGACTGTACTTCATGTCAGTTGTGAATTCCCAGTCCCAAATGGGTTATATTCAATATATATCATGTTACTTTTGTTTAGTATGGAATATTTAGTTTTTGTGATGTATGTTTTTGCTTTTGTTTGTGCTCTCAGGTAGTATGGGAAACAATATGATGTTGGGGAAAAAGGGACAGGTGGAGCCCGGGACACAAAAGACACAAAATAAAGTGAAGCGAATGGAGGCCTACATGGGCAGGTTGGTGTCCTTCAGGTGGAACAGGGTCTTGAGCAGACTCCCTTCAGGCAGTCCCTTGACTCGTGTGAGCTGGAGGACGAGCAGGGTGGCCAGGAGCCGCAGGATGTCAGCGTGGGCTCTCACTCCTGTGAGAAATGAGTAGGTCACCGACAGGCCAAACACACTGCATCTTCCTCACTCCACAAGCAGGAATCCTTTGAATTCCATCTCAAAGAGCCATAGGTGTGTGTGTGCGTGTGTTTACATACAGTATGTGTTTCTGTATGTGTGTGTGTGTGTGTGTGTGCGTGAGAGAGAGAGAGTTCACAGGAAAGTGTGAGGTTGTGGTCCAGACAACACAAGTCATTTTATTAGATGCCATTTTGTTGTAGATGTCTAAGCCAGAGCTGCATCCCATGGGCTCCACTAGGTTACCTGGTCATGGGGTAAATCTGGCATGGTAACTGATGAGATGAACTGAATGTGTATGTGTGTGAACTGAATGTGTATGTACTTGGAGACTGTCAGCTACTACCTGCTTATAATCAGCCCTTGTTTTGCAGTAAATTAAATCAGAATCACCATGCCAACATTCAAAAATTCAGACCAGTATTTTCAGCTAAATGCAGAAATCTGGAAGTATAGCAGAGGACGTTATATGACAAAGGGCATGCCGGTTGGAAAAAACTGAACTGTTTTACACTGGGATGAGGAGCAAGGTCCCCATGGCATTATTCATAAAAATGGCAGATGATTAATTAGCCCATTGGACCTCTCGTCATGTCTGTGACATTAGGTACCAATCATACACCACCCTTACCCAGAGAGAGGATTCCCTTCTCTTTCAGGAAGACATTGGCAAAGAAGTCTATATCCAACTTCAGAATGGAACCCAGTCTTTCGGTGCATTCCCAGTAGCCATCCTGATCAAAATTGGCAAATGCACCATTAACAAAGCTGCAGACTCCTAACAAATCAGTTTGGCAAAAGGAACAATCCTGATGCAAATATGTAAATACAACTAATTCCCCATTTAGCCACCATGATTAAAATATGAGAAATCCATATCCAAAAGGAACAGAATGGGTTGTGTCACCTGATGTTGGAGGTCAAATAGTTCGGCCCATGGCACCATATCTGACCTTCTCCCTTTTAATGAGCACCTGAATTGATGGTCACAAAAACACAGGGCAAACATTTATATATGGCCATAAATAAAAACTGAAATATTACCTGCCATAAAATTTCCTAAAGAGGAGGTTGTTCATAGATTTTAATTTTGCTTTTACATATTGATCACAGATATGTTGAAAGGAACAAAATACTTAGGCTTAATTACCTACTCAAACGACGAGCAGCAGATCTGTTTGGTGGAAGAGGAGGAGGAGGAGCAGGTACAGCTGGGAGCACTGAAGGAATTCTTGCAGAAGATTGGAAACGCGAGCGATGGATATGCTGAAGGAAGGAATGGAAGGCAGCTCCCTGTTGTGGTTTTTGTGTCTCATTGGCTGGTAGGGGTTCAGATAAAGAGGCTTGAAAGAGAGAGGGAGGGGATACATTTGTAGGAGCAAAGCGAGGAGGACGAAGAGCAGCAGACATGTTCGGTGGAGGAGGAGGAGGAGGAGGAGCAGGTACAGCTGGGAGCACTGAAGGAACTCTAGCAGAACATCGGCGACTCGAGCGATGGAAATGCTTTAAGGCAGCTCCCTGTTGTGGTTTTTGTGTCTCATGGGCTGGTAGGGGTTCAGATAAAGGAGCTTTAAAGAGAGAGGGAGGAGGACGCGAAGGAGGCGGAGAATGAAGAGATTCTAAAATTCTGGACGTGGGGGTGAGATCACGAGGGGGTACACCAAAGTCAGAGCTTCCAAGTCCTGTAACAGCTCTCTCTTGTTGTTGGAATGCGTCAACACTGATTGATTCTGACCCAAACCCTGACCAGACATCCCCTGAAGACCCAAATGAGAAATGTGAATACGCAGGTGAGGAACCAAAAGATGAGGCATTTACAGACCCAAATGTGACATCTGAGTACCCTGATGATTGGGCAGGACTCCCAAATGAGAAGCATCGAGATGGGATTACGCCACCTGAAAACCCGAATGAGGTTCCAGAAGATCCAAATATGCCGGGCTTAGAAGTGGATAATGGTGTAACCTGAAACCCAGATGAGGTCCTGGGTGATTCCAATGTGAGGTGTGAGAGGCTACTAAACATGGCTTCATAATGAGGAAAACCACCTGACTGGGCTTTCACTTGGCTGCCTTTTTTGTGCTTATGTGCTGTTTCAGCATCACCTGCAAGCAGTGTCTCAGAAAGGCGCAGCTTAGCAGGCAGTGGGGCAGCGGCAGGTTTTGAGGTCGGAGCTTTGGGTCCCATTACTCGTGCAGATCTTACTGCCCTGTGAATTCCCCAGCGTGAAGACACAGCCGCAGAGCCTAAGGAGTCTTCTTCATCAAGGCCCAAAAAGTCCAAAGTATCCTCCATGCCAAAAGTAGCCTAAAAATGAAACAAAGGAAAAGGCTGGTGTAAATTATTTTTTACTCACAAATAATCCAAGATTCTAAATTGTTGGCATATAACTTGTCTTTGATATTGATTTTGATATCAAAGAGTATTTGAATGTATTTCTATCACACTATCACAAACGGAACCCATGTGATGCTGTGCTGTCATAGCAGTCCACTACAAAATGACCCATCTCATCAAATGGCCCATTTTCTCCTCACCACCACCTTACAGTTTCCTTCAAATGAGCTTTACTGGCATGACCACACGTCAGCATTGTATTGCCAAAGCTACCATTTGCATTAACCATAAATCAATAATAACACCAATGCTAACAATAAAAGAGGTATACTATACATTCACAGTATGTTTAAGTAATAGGGTTATATACATCCTGTTTTGCTAAAAGAGGTGGAGCGAGGAGCAAACTCCTCCAATTGGACTGCTGTTAGTTACTGCTGTTGTGACATGTAGCAACAGAGCAGTAACACAAACAGTTTTATACTCACTATCTCTGTTCTATACTGAAGTCATTTCAATAAATCAATTGGCGAGATGATGCTGTCAAAAATTTTGGTCACGATATTAATTTGGATCTCAATGTTGAATCATTTTCTTTTGACTGCATAGAAAGACGTACAGGCATCTTCAACATCCTGAAAGATCTCTCTCTCTCTTTGATGCAAACTTTCTAATCAAGAGTATAATTCTGAGACACTCACAATCTACACATAACTACAGTTTTAAAGTTTCTAGAAGTTTGTATATGTCCTTGACAATAGATTTTGCTGGCCCCACACTCCTACCGGAAGTCCACAATTCTCTTCCACAGCATCATAAACATCTTCATCCATCTGTTTTTCTTCCTCCCAGCTGATATAAGGTAAGAAATCCACATCCTCCTCTGCGACCAGCTTGGGAATGTCTGTGAAACCCACATCTGGTCTCTCTGAATCCTGTAGGTTAAACAAAAATGTTTTAAAAATCTGAAAGCATGAGGGCCACCCAGGACTGAGACTGACTGTTGCCCTGAGTGATCAGCTGTGAGAGGGGCTAGACACTGCGGTGGGGAGGGATTACCCACAATCCCTCTAGCTCCCACCCTCGCTGGGACACCTACCCTCTCCTCTATGGCCACAAAGCTGGTGTACTGAGTCACAATGGAATACTCTTTGCTCAGCTCGATGATGTAGGCCTTGAGCTCCTCTTTCTTTCCCTGGAGACAACAGCAGAAGAAACAAAAGAATGAGTTTGCTCTAATTTTTCTTTTTTCTCTGTTTATCCAGCCTTTTGACTAATGTTGATTAGATCATTTGAATGATTTGTTTAGCTTTTCTCAATCGCTCCACTTTTCTAGAGAATATTGAGAGATAACTGAATGTTTTTGAAGCACTGAAGCATTGTGGGTTGAAAAGAATGAGGATCATGGAGTTTTAAGGGAGCCTCACATTTTTCCTTCACAGTTTATTTCATGTTTTGATGGTTGGGTGATGGGTTTGTTAAAATTGCAGTGAAAACATACATTGCTCTGAAAAAATGAAACACATTGAAAACCGTGACTACTTTGAAAAACCATCCAAACTCAAAAAGCACTACTTGTTCATAACTTCAGAGTTGAATGAGTGGATTTAAATGTGTTCCTGGAACCTACCTCGTGCTCTGCCTTGTCTGCATGCAAGCTGCCATCTTCGTAATCCCTTATGACCGCCCTGGCTGTCAGTTTGTGAAGGAACTGGAGAGCAGAACACACAAAATGCATGCTGAAGTATGGGCATATGCAGACACTTGTCATGTTGAAATTAGCGATGCTGGCCTGGACAGTATAATCCTGCAGCCCCCAACTAAACATGCCCTGATGTCCTACCGTGCCTTTTGTCTTCTGCAGCTCGGTTGTGGACACCATGGTCTCAATTTCCTGTTCACTCAGCTTGCCGGACAGGGTGGCCTTCACAGATAAATTTAAAACTTGTCATTTGCTCTCCACTTTTCTTATGTCACAGAAACTTTCATCCAGAACCTTGCACACATAGGGATCAATTCACTAAAGGTTCGCATGTAGAAACTAAAATGTAAAACTGTTACCATGGGCAAAAAATGGCGCAAAGAGGACTGAATATGTTAAAATTGAAAGATACATGGATTTTTCATTTTTGTAGTACATATAAAACCACCAGCTAATTCAGAGAAACAGTAGTCCTTTTTGACTGAATTGATTAGGATATTCTTTCCAAACATGCAAAATTCATAACACAAGTCTGTATGGGTGTAATTGTACAGAGGGTCCTGGTCAGAAGACAAAGAGGTGTGGAAAAAAACCTGGTGGCTTACCTGGGTGCAGTGGGGCACAAAGCCGTAGATGAGGGTTTGGCAGTCACTGAAGAGCCCGTGCAGCTGGGCGGGGGCCTGGACAAGTGGGGCCGCGGTGGAGTCAAACTGCTGCCACTTCACCGAGACCGAGCTGCACCCGGGACAGGCCATGCGCCTCACCTGAGAGGAGACCTGTCGAAGCGGACAACTCCTGTCTGACAACCTGAGCCATCTTAATCTCTGCTCATGCACAAGCTTCCTCAGAATCCACACTTGCACACATTTTACAGTAACTGTAAGACCCACCAAAAAAAGTGAGACCATGGTAAAATGTGTGCATGCTCCAGGACGGGCAGTATGAAATTTCCTTTTAGTTTGATATAAATGGTACAGCACATCTAACTTTGTCCTTTATGCATGATAGTCATATGTGGTTTGGGATGCACAAAATCTGTATCACACAGTTTCCCTGACAATATGGTTATCCTTTAAATATAACAATATGAACTATTGAAATGTGTTTATGGATGAATGATTGCACATACTTGCTGAAATATTGTTGTTACCAGAATTTAATTCACACATACTGTATCCTTGTGTTTTACATAACCTTTGTGTTTGCAGAATAGTTACTGTCTTTAATCATAAAACAAAAATTTCCAGGAGTTCAAACTCACACTGTAGTATCTGTGCTATATTACAGGGGATGTATCAATGAAAAAAGTTCATATTTCCACAAAATATCTACAAAATATGGCCAAATGTCATCATTTTTATACCCATATTCAGTGAAGTGATTATTTAATTTTTAAACATGACATGTGTTGCTTTTGGAGTTTATTTCCTCATTGTGAGATCTTTGTTTTGAAAATGAACCTGCTTCTGCTTTAAAGAGCAACAACTACATTCACCTCCAAAAGAACCAAACTGCTCTTCTATTCTTGAGCTAGTAGGTTGGTTTCCACATACAACTTTTAACTAACCCAATCCGTAGTGGTAAGGCATCACTGAACAATAAGACCTGTACCACCTGAACTCGATCGACTTACCTGAGCATATACCTTGTATAACTGCACAATACTACATGAGCCAAAATGCTGGTAAGATGCAAAAGTATTTATGTTGTTTGCTGTTTAAATGCAATGCATTTGACAGAGTTGCAGTGCCACTATGTCCATAAACAACATTCTGTAAACAAAAGGCTCACCTTTCCCACCCAGGTGTGCTTTCTCTTGGTGTCAAAGAATTCGTAGGCTCCGCCCCCTGCCTGAGCCAGGGCTCGTAGTATGTGCTGATTGGCTGTTGGGCTGAGGACAGACAGTGAAAAAAAGTCTGTAACACTCACATAGATTTGAATACCTAATGCTGGATTTTGAATGATAATGGAATTACTAAGTGCTAAGGCTCAGCAGCTGCCACTTGCCAGCCCCTCCCACACCACCTCACGCTTACCTGACCCCACAGGTGAACATGCGGCTGTGCTGGATGTTTTCGCGAACCATCCTGAGGGTGACGGCCTCATTTTGAATGTGCCCATCTGAAATCAGCAGGAGATTTCTTGTGCCTCTTGATGGTGGCAACAGGCTGAGGGTGCGAAGAGGTCTCCACATCTCAGTGCTGCCCCCCACTGGTGGGGAGGTCTAAGAGAGAGAAAGATTCAGGAAACAATGTGAAAAATGGGAAATAAGTTAAATGATACTAGCACTGTACCGCAGACAAACATCATCCTAAAAGAGCATACACATTTTTTTTCTCAGAAAAAGCTTGAACAAAAGTGATTGGTGTACTATTTTTGTATACTTTTTGATAAATAAAAAATAGTTATTGAGATATACCAATGTAAAGCTCACCATTGCAAACTTAATTGCAGGTTGAAGGGCCATATTACAGGACTGGGAGGACAGGAACAATTCTTTATGACCTGTAAAAAATAACGAACCATCAATACAATTTGTGTTCTTACCAAAGTATTTTGACTGCAGCTTTATTAGATTTCCTCTCAGTTGGCAGCCTTTTAAACCATGCACTCATTATTCAATCAGTGATTCAAAGGAATCTATTTAGAGCTAAAGCACACTGTGGCCCTCCAGAACTGGACTGTCACACCTGGGCTGTACACCTTAACACACAATGAAATAATCCACTGGTGCAAACTCAGGTTCTGGAGTTGGAGGAAAACGTTTTTGCCATTCCGAACAAATATTCATCCAGGCACTTCATAATTGATCAAACTTTAATCAGCACGTTGCATGAAACAAACACAAGGAACATCTCTGACACTCCAGGACTACGGTTAACTGCATCTGCCAAACTGCACAACAAATACCACAGCGTTTGGAAAGAAATACTGTATACCTGTGCCAAAAGAGATGATGTTGACCTTGACCTCACGTTCCAGCGATTTCAGAACCTGCACAACGATCCTGCGTGCATCCTGCATGGCCACACCCCTCATTGACTCAGAGGTGTCTAGCAGGATCACCACCTCCAGAACCCCACCGCCTGCTCCGCCCACATCCCCAGGACCAGCCCGACTACTGGGGTCAAAGTGCGGGTAGAACACAAGCATGCAGGCCTGAGGACAGACACAAAGGACAAACGCGGCTCTTTACTGAGCCTGGGCCTTAACACACACCCACAACATCAGAGTGTGCATCTGCTTATACTCAGAACTCAGACACATTATGTGCTGCATGTAGTTCACTGCCCCTCACTATTTACATTAACCTTCGAGTGTTAACTAGGGATGGTGGAGTAGGGCTTCATTGAAGCACAAATGGGAGGAGCTACAATACAGTATCCATGACTCAGTGAATTGGACCAATAATCACATTAGCTTTAGAGAGAAAAATGTTTTATGATTGGTCAATAAGTAACAGAGTTGTGTAGCTCCGCCCTAATGGGCTCATGAAAACTCAATTCAACCATTACTAGTGCCAATGTGGTGACATGTGATAGGACTATTAGAGCATGCAGATAAGTCTCCTCAAAGCATCTTTACATGAACGTTTGATCTTTAGACAAACATTTTTTTCAGTATTGTGCGGCTGCCCTTTTTGGAAATGAGAGACAGAAAGGCCTAAGCAGCGAGAAGGAGAAAGTCAAAGAGAGAGGGGTCAGGAGAAAGACAGGGAGAGAGAGAGAGAAACCGACCTGGCTGTCTTTGTCAGGATGGTTCTCCACCCACATCCTAGGCAGGTGGACCTTGGATAGGGTGAAGGAGAGTTGAAAGCCATCTGATCCAAGGGTCTGCCCAGGCAGTGTGCTGACCACTGCCTTACAATCTGTTTTCTGTCAGCAGGAGACATGACACCACACACACACAGACACACACAAACACACAGATATGCACACACACATGTGCACACACATTAGCATTAATTAGTCATCTGCTACTAATCGTTCTATGTGTTCTGCTTCGCATCTTTTGCCTTTTTGTGATACTACTACAAGACTGCACCTCAACACTCAAAATGTATTTCCCTGCCATGATGCAATGATAGCCATGTAGGCTCAGATTGTACATGAGATCTGATGGGAAAGACTTCTTGGTTTCTAAAGGTTGATACAGTCAGCTAATGATAAAGATGATTACCTTGATTTTAACTTGGTGGGTTACACAGGACAGGTCTAAGATCTCATATGGCATCTCGATGGACATATCCAGAGTGAAGAGCCTGTGAGGACAGCCAGAGAGCCATGTCAGAACGCTCATCTTTATACAGGGCACCAATATTTCTGGATTTGTGTGTTCGTCTGGATGGAGGGCATGTGAACTTGTGCCAACATGTGGCAATCATATTAAAATAAGAGGCAGGCAGGGGAGGGAGGGAAGGGAGGGAAAAAAAGGAAATGAAACAAAAGATAATGGAAAATTGGACCAGTGTCAGTCAGATGGCCGAGAGGGAAGTTTTAACAGTGGCAGATGCGGTACTGTTACTTAAATAAACTGAGATTTGGATTAGAGTTGAACATAGGAAGGGGGAAGGTGTCAACTCACCGCTCTGTCTGTACTTCATTAACACGAACCTTCTCCACTGACACCTGATACACATAAAACACATACTCTTTATGCTCATTCCCATTACTCCATGTATAATATTCAAATTAGATAACTGCACTGTGCTTTACTTAGGCCTGCAATAACTTTTTTATTCACAATTTACATTTTAACTTAAAATTGTGTGTGTTATACAGCTGTGATATTTTTGTTATTGTCACATGCTTTATATTTTAGTTATGTATATACATGTTGAACTAATAATCAGTTACTTATTAAAATATTACTAATTACAACTGTAACTCACTGTGTAATGACATCTTTAATGGATTTTAGTCTAAACTTAAGAAAACAAAACAAAACAACAAGGCACCAGACAGGGGTCAAGTCCCTTGGTAATGACAGTTAAAACTTCACTATTAGAACTTGGCTCACTAAGTCTAGTAGACCTCTCATTACAATACAGAGAAGAGTCCTAGAAAATGGCCAGTCTTACCTGAGTCCTCTGGTTCAGGGCTTTGCTCTGTTGCCAGGGCGCCACGCTGCCTGGCAGGGAGAAGACCAGGGACCCTGCCCTAACCACGAGCTCTGAGACATATGTGACTTTTATCAGGACAGTGGCCCCTGGTGGCAGGTTTCCTACACTGATGGTGAAGACATCCTGTATGCAGTAGATAAGAAACCAGACCTGTAATAACTGTCATTCACTGCATATGTGCATTTTTAGTACTTGGGGAAGACTTTGCATTGAAATATATTACAGGAACAGGTAAAATTGAACATGCTGATGCTATCTGCGGAGTTCAAAGGTTTCATTTTCATTACAGTGACTAAGGTGTAAATTGACTTGTATAATGTCACCGTTTTACTTTACTGCCATTTGTAAGGTTATCTTGTGTGTTTTCAGCAGATGTTCTGTTTCTGTAAATATTCTGTTCGGGACGTGGTCTGTTCAGCTGAGGATTGCGGTCTCCTTCTCAGGTGTTACGGCCGACCACAACTGGCACCACCGAACATACAAAAGTCCCAACAGGTCAACACAAAGCTCGAAGTTTATTTAAGAAAAATGGAGAAAACAATGTAGCAGGTTCAATACAGACATACAAACGAAAATATACATACAAACTGAACGAAAATAAAACCGTTACCCTGGCAGGGAGGTAAAGGGGTTCCTCGCACCTACCCACGGTGCGACCCCAGGGCTGAGGACGGCAGGAGCACCCCACTGTTCCTGATGGGCAACTGCGTGTTCTAAGAACGACAGGTCCCACTCCCCACCGTAACAAAACACTGCTACAAAAGAAATAGAATAACGAAAACAACAGGAACTTAGTTAATGTAAAGTAATTTTAACAATAAGGGAAAACACAAGAGCCGATTGTGGCAGCGTCCGTCCCGAGAGAGAGTCTCAGCCTTTTTACCGCCAGTCTTTTAAAACAAAGACTCCTCCCACCGGATCACCTGCAGAACAGGCAAAGGGAACAAAGAAAACACGGAGTGGAGTGCATAACACAGGTTACAGATGGATATGTGTTTGCACAGACCACACTGTGCAGATGACAGGCCAACACTCACAGGTGCATCCTGGTCCATTAGGTAAGCTCCATGGCCCTTCTCAATGGCCTGTCTGTACTCTTTCCTTGCCTGCCCTTTCTCCTTCACCTGCAAGAGTGACAATAAACATCACACGAAACAACCATCACTTATTCATTTGTACTGAAACGCATACCCCACATATGAAACTGTCTGACAATTTGAGAATCAAACAACATGCACCCAGACAGGCAAGTAACTACTCCACATACAGTAAAGTGCATTGAGACTCCCAACACATACACCCAAAAGAACTGACAAGTTAAATATTTTAGGTTCATTAGTTTATTTCATATTCAATTCTACTCAGCATCTCTGTTCAGGTCTACAGTAGTCACCCTTGTAATGCTGAAATTCGACAGCTCATTGCACCTGGCCTCCCTCTGCTTATCCCAGGTGCATGCAGGATCTGCACTGCACAGTGGTTTTTGGGTACCTACCTGTCCCACTATGTGCTTCCCATTGATGAACGCCTCAAACCCGCATACCGCCGCAGACTCATCCAAAGGAAAGACATACTTGGCCTCGATTGGGATCTGACTCAGGTTGGTGTATGACTGAAAAATAATGACCTGAGAACACAAGAGCGTACAGAATTTGATTGTTAATGCTGGAATTTCCTGTCTGGTCACAAGCACTGGATGTAAGTGTTGCCAGCAATTCCATAGATCTTCTTCGAAAGTTACGAAACTTCACCAAGTAATTACCAACCTCTCTTATCAGAGCATAAAAAAATAAATTAACACAGTACCTAAAATATGAGTATGAGTGTGAAGCCAACAGATCAAACAGCAGTTAAGATCAAGTACCAATACAGTACCTGTATCACCAGGGGAGATTACTGAACAGCACAGTGGTAGAGTTACCAGATGAGATTATTTGGTTGCTACAGTACCTGTGTAATCAGGTGTGGTTAAAAGGCAGCGCAGTACCTTGACCTGGCAGGCTAGTTTACTGGCAGTGCAGTGCCCTGTGTTTCAGGCTAGTTTACAGGTGGCACAACACTTGGGTGAGGACGTGAGGTTAATGGTAGGTTAGTTTAATAGCAGGAAAGTACCTGTGTCAGTAGATCCATCAGCTTACACTTCACATGGACAGCTTGTAAGGGCAGTGGTTTGCCAGTGTTATCCAGCAGCCCTGCAGTAACTTCCTCAAGGCGGTTCTTGTATCGGTCAACACTGTCCTCCTCACCTTCGGCCACTGGAAAGATGAGATGCACCAACACTCAACACTGGCACACAACCGAATAGCAAAAGTGTTTATGTAAGCTAAAAAAATATCAAATGAGAAAGGCTCTGTTTACTCCAACGATCACAGATGAAATGCATTCAGGGAAGCAACTCCCTAAAATGTTCTTCCTTGGAGAGTGTGGAATAGTTTTTTTAGTTTTACGCCACTGTTTTGGATGGTGCATCATGCACTGTTCAGGTGCCTCTGAACATGTGTAGCTCCGCCCAGGTGTGACATAACCATGCAGTCATCCTTCACTGAGGTGTGCTCTGTACTCACACAGGTCAGAGGCTGAAGCTGGCTTTTTCTCGTCAGATGAGACGTTCACAGTCGGCTGAAACTTCTTCTCCGTGTCTCCTTCCACAGTGAACTGCACTACATATTTGATCTGAACCTGGTCTGCGTTGTACACCACATATTCGTTATACTGGGGGGGGGGGCACACAAACCAAAATATGTTATCGTCAGGATCACAGAGCTTGAAATTTTAATTAAAGCATAGTGCGTGCAAAATTTGTCTCATGTACAGTACAAACAAAATCATTTTTATCTCATGTCCAAGAAAGATGTCTCTTTATGGACAAAAGGGGCTAGTTTCAATTAAACACACTAAGTCTTTGATGGCGTATACAATTCAATCAAAACAGACTTTACATTACAACATCATATTCTTTGAGTGTGAAATATTTCATTGGATACAAGCATGTCCTTTAGAATGTCCTCTTTTCATTGTGAAATAGAAAACAATATCCCTTTAAAATATGTTCGTCTGTTCTTGTGTGGAGAAAAATCTGCCCTTAAAGGAACCATGTGCATTTGAGTGAATCTAAGCCAATGTTTTTTTTCCATGACACCGACGAAAGCACCTTAAAGTCAGAGGGCTTTCCAGGGTACTCTCGGACACCGCATACACTGTGGTACCCCTCTGGGGCGCAGGTCAGACTGACATCCCTCTTGTGGAGGTCCTTGCACTGGCCCAGAGCCACATCACAAACTGCCAGCAGGCGAGTGCCATCAGTCTGGCCAGGCTTAGCGTAGTTGAGGCCGGTGCTGTTGGGGGGGTGGTGGGTGGTGGGTGGTGGGTGGGGGAGAAACCATGAAGCAGCTAGCACAGGAACAGAACTTATGTCCAGAGTGACACCTGATTTAAAATCACAATTATGTTTGAAAAAGAAACCCAGGAAATGCATGCTTGCATGAAAGACCAATAAAATAAAATAATGTACAGGAATTTTGTACGTCTCAAAAGGGTTAAAATATTAATTACATAAGAGTAAACATTGTAAAAAATAAGTTTGGACACAGACTGGGTTGTTTATTAACATTTCAGCAGGGAATTTAATAAGAATTGCTTCAAACACATCTACTTGTATTAAACTACTTTTCCATATTTCTCAAATTACTGACCACAGTGAGGAACTCCCCTTTGCAATGAAATATGTTTACCTTCTCATTCATTTATTTTAGGAAAGTCTGTACAACTGGAAATGTGTCCCCTTACAAATACAGTAAGGGGACACATTTCCATACTTATTGAATCATCTCCACAACCAAACATTGTCATTGCCTGAGGTAGTTGCCATGACACATGAAAATCATGCACACACACACAGACATGTGCTTGACCCTCATTTTCAGAATGGTTGCTAGCTTGCACTGATGGACCATGGTGACACAAAGTGGCAGTGCTGACCTTGGAGAATCGCTGAAATAGATTCCACTGCCCAGGTGCCCAATGTCAGTCCTTTCTATCCCATGATGCTCCACTCCAACTTTGGGCAGCAACAGCCCACTAAAGGAGAAAGGAACATGTCAAACAGAGACCTTTGTCAGTCACAGGTCCCATGACAGTGAGAAAAATCACTGTGTTTAATTAAACCTGTATTGTTGGTAATCTTCAAGTATAGCTTGATTGTTTTCCGATGCTGCAAATTAAACCTTTTCTAAATTATGAAATGTTTGGCAAACCAAGATTTGTTAGCTGGTGTTGCAGTACAATCCACCCCATCATATCTCCATTATCTCTAAACCAATGGATTAACAATAAACAATGGGAGCTTGAGTGAACATGGGTCTCTTAAAAGAAAGTTTAAAAGGTAAGAACATCATATTAAGTTCCCAAACTGCTTGACTGAGAGAGGATAATAACTCTTCACATGTATAGATAAATTATTTTTAAATGGTAAAGCTAATGGCAAGTAGCCATGAGCATGGATTGTGATATACATATACTTGTCATATAAAATAGGAGTTCTTGTAACCCAAATCATCTAGAACAATTTGTCTAAATCACAGGAGCCGTACTATGTTGAGCAGAGCGCAGCTCTTACCATGTTCTGGGTGTTCTCGGTGTCCATTAAAACGCCGCTCACTCACCGGGACAGGATTCCCACAAAGTTTCTGGGGGCGGAAGAATGCATGAGGGGTTTGACATTCCCCAGCTCTCTCTGAAATGTCTGCATCTCCACCGGCCTGCTCACCCGGAACACGTTCTTAATCTGCACCGGCCTGCAAGGGAAACGCAGGAAATCTGACTGACTCACGCCTCTACGACACCACAAAACGCAAACAGCCGCGCGCAGTGCATTTTGTGTTTGGTGCAGTACCTTTGACGGACCAGCATGTAGGTGACGTTGCGGTACTCCTGGCTGCCCGGGGAAACGCACTCGATGCTGCACCCCAGTGCACGGTATTTACCCAGGCTGGAAGGGGTGGGGCTCCACAGCGTGGCCTCGCTAACCTTCAGCATGTCCCTGATTAACTGAGACAGGGCAGAGAGAATCTATCACATCCCAATGGCACTGAAATGCATCGACAGCACTGACAATCAAACTCATTGATTCTTTGTTTATCACAACAAAGCAATGGCCAGTAAAGCTCCCAGTTTCTCCTAATCACAGATTCACACACAGAACTATGGAACTGACAGCAGACACATAACCTCTGGATAGCCCATGTCCACAGACAAGTCACCTCATGGATGGAAACCACACTTTGTTATTTGTTCAGCCCTCCCTGGCCTGTTACTGTGCTACATGACCGCCACTTCTCTTTCACTGTGGTTTTGGATCTATGAAAACCTTCACATAGGTACTTCCCTCCACCCGCACCTGCTAAGAGTGTGTGCAAAATACATGCAATGTAATACAAATATGCACTGTTCAGTTGGTTTAATTAATAAAATGAGGGCTTACTATTCCTTAATATTTACCTACACAGTATAAGGAGCAGAAATGTTTGCACTGACACTTGCAAGGTTTGGATGTATGTTTGGTAACAAGGAATAATAAGGAAAACAAGCATGCTAAAGCCTGCTTATCTTGTTTTTCTGGGTAATTGATAGCTTCATCTACTGAAAACAAGCAGCTATCCAACTGTGAGAGATGGTACTTCCATGCCTGAGAAGACTTGTGTGGATTTCACCCACAGGAAATCAATTCTAAGTCAATTACATTCAGTCAATTACATTCATTCATTTCCTCTGTGGAACCATGTACTGTTGTTTCTTTATTTAAACACATCTTAATGTAAATAAAACCAGCAGTTAGGAAATGCAATTTAGAATGTGAAAATCACGAGGCAACAAAACTGAAAAAATAACATATTTTCAATACCAGACAGATTTTCTTTCAAGATTAATTCGGTCTAAATATCCGAAAACATTTGAAAAGTGGTGGCCTGTAACCAAGACCTTTATTCATAATTGGATCTTAATCCAATAGCAGGTTAGTTTACCTGGCAGAGGTCCAGTTTTTGGGAGATGGTGCGTGTGGTGGGGTGTGTTTCCTCTTTGTGGGGCAGGAGGGTGTAGAATTCCCTCATGAGCTCCTGCAGCTGGTTCTGTTCTCTCTCATCCTTCAGCCCTTTCTGTACCTGCAGCAGCAGCCCCTCCGCTTTGCTCACCTGCAGCAACACAGGAAGCACGCAGGTCAATACAAATACAAATACATATACAAATGCAAATGGATAGATAGTGCAAGTACAATAAACTACAAATTGTACAAGAAAAAAATGTGAGTGCCAGTGTAGCATGCACAAAGTGTATAATGTAAATACATGTAGTGTAAATACATATGCAATGCACGGTTGCATTCAGAATTCACATACATAGTCCTTCCCACACACAGGCTGTCTGGCGGGCATACACACTCACACAGAGACAGCACTTCCTGTCTCTCGCCACAAAGGTAACGCTCACACCACATAGGCATACAAAAAGAACTTAGAAAAAAGAATGGTTGCACGCCATTTGCTGTGTCCCTGCTGCACTTGCTAGCTGTGAGAAACTCTCCCCACTTCGGTTAAGATGTGCAGAGTGTCTTTGCTGAACGCAACCAGTGAGACACAATAAGCCTTACATCATTGAGACTGATGCCGGTTATGGGGATCTTGAGAATGTTGTTCAGGCAACCGAGGGCTTCTCTCCACAGGAGCTCAACAAATGCACCTTCTGTCTCTGAGATGGCACTGCTGTTCATCCTCTCCTCCAGCAGCAGCTGTCAATCACACACAATACAAGATGCTGTCATTGACACTTTGCAGTAACAACATCAACCCCCCCCAATCTGGCAACCCTGCCACCATGTAATGCTCAACATTGCCAGATGAACACAATTAACTACCTTGCAATATTAAAATTAGATTCAGTCACTCCCCACTGTCAGACCACAAAACCAAAATGAAACTGAACTAATTATTATTCATTGATGAGAAAGTCCCACATTAATTCAATTGAGAGACATACTGGTAATCTGGAAATATCAGGATGTCTGGAAATATTAGAACTTGTATTGGTTGTTATGGAGAAAATCACACTACTGTATACATGTTATTCCTGAAATCAGCTTCATGATACTGAAAAGTGGGCAGATCTAGCATAATGCTAACTTGCTGATTTTAATATATTAATGTGTGCTGCTATGAAGAGCCAAACTTTTTTGGTTGGTTCAGAGAAGTCAGTGATTGACAGCTCACTGTAGCTCCACCAGTTACAGGGCTCCAGAGAAACCCAGCCCTACCCCATCATTTGCCACACGCAGTGCCATGGTGTGTAAAGCCAGACCTGATGCAGCATGCTTGAGCCCAGGCCCTGGGTCAGTGGGGGCAGCGCAGTCTGCAGTTTAAAGTTACAGACGTGGAGCTCCGTCTTCAGGGTCTCGTACACCTCCAGGGCTTCCTCCGAGCTGGAGCAGTGCACTAGCTTATCACGGGTGACTGAAGCCTGGGAAAAGGACATGCAGAACAACATCAACATCATCACCATAAAAGTGCATCTGGCATGTGGGTCCTATACATTGGTGGTGACTAAGGGGACTTTCCTCCATGGATTATAGAGTGTCACTGAAAGTGCTGCATAAATGCACATTGTTGTTGTTGACAATACAACAAAAGTAACGATAACTAACAAAAGTAATGATCTGCGTACATATATTACTAATGTAACTACCAAATAAAATAAATTACGTAAATTATTATTATTATTATTAATTAATTAACGTGTCATGTGACCTCCGACCTCACCTCAGCACCCTGACCCTCACTCCAGTGTCGCACCACACGGTACTGCCGCCCTGTTGGTCCACTGCTGCTCTGCAGCTCCAGCACTGACCAGTTCACACTGGGGCTAACCTACAGGCACACATGTCATCACCACTGTAAAGCCATGTACATTACATTCACCACATACACAGGCACACACACTCACACACACACACACGTGTACACACACACACACACACACGCGTATACACTCACACACACGTATGCACACACACGCACACACACACATACACACGTATACACTCTCTCACACACACACACGTATGCACACACACATACACACACACACACACTATACCATAACATTAAGGTCTTTTTTGAACACAGTGGTAGGCTTACCCTCTCAAAAATGGAATATTTGGCCACCTCGAAATCGGAGGGATACATTGGCAGATCGCTGTCATTTTCACTGTACACTCTACAGAAAGGGAAAAGCTTGTTAATACCAACACACAGCTTTACACTACCAAGGCTATCACAAAACCTGGGACTATACCCATGACAGACATTGGTTCAGCTGTGCTCAAAACAATGCTTCAGCACAAACCAATTTACAGTGAATTTCATACAATTTCATAAACTGAACAGAAATGATCAAATGGGCCTCAAAGCACAATTTATTGGAACAAACAGCCAGGTTACTACAAAATTACAACTATGAAAATCACCAATGGTCATATAGAATCCGCTATGGATTTGACAGGAATGTGGACATATAAATTGCTTCTGCTGTCTACCAACCTAACTGGGTGAACAAGTAACTCCAACACACCTGAGTTTGCCTAAGTATGTCCCCTCCCTTGTCTCCTCCTCCGACTCGGTCTCCATGTCTGTCTCACCCTGGGGAGAGGTGGGTGCTGGGAGTGGAGGCTCATTTATAGGCTTCTGCCCCACAGATGGCTGGCCAGTCTCCTTAAACACTTGCAACCCAACCGAATGACACAAATCCTGCGTCAGCAGGTGCACACAGGGCAACATAATCAACACAATCCCATCAATTATCCCTTGCTATTCACTGGATGTTACAATCTGAGCGACTTATGTTTTGCGCTGTGTTGTTTAACTACAGATTTTCCTCATATAGGAGCAACAGCATTCTCTTGTCATCTACCCAAACAGTCATATTTCCTCACAAAATAGTTAAACGGTACTAGGAATTATTTTTGATGGATGCAGTGAGCTCATTTTCTGTTTGGTTTCTCAGTGTTGGAGTTGGAATGGTACTCCATAAGATCAACTAGTTCCTGACCTGCATTTTCTATTTAAAATGGCCTTAGGTATGCCTGAACAAGTTCTTAGCATTTAATTTCTCTACCCTTGACAATATGGGTCCTGTCATCTCCATTTCTCTTCCAAGTACCCTATTATATTGACAGGGAAGGTCCCAATAACTCTGCCACCACAAGTGATCTGCATGCGGGACAGCAGGCATCGTGAGTCTGTTACCACTGTTTTACAACTGTTAGAGATTCTACAAAGAAGATATGGTAATCAGAAGGTAGCAATGCTCATTCAGTGGATGATGTCATGACATACACATTAACCATTAATCCATACTGTAACTTTGTACTGCAAATGTGGGTCACCTTTTTATCGGTAACTCAAGATGTCATTAACATGGGGGACTTTATCCTTAGTCCATAGTTCTCAGTACTTATACATGAGCCCTGTTCTTCCCTTAAGGCATTCTTTGTAATGTTATGCTAACCTTGGCCAACTGAACATTTATAGACTGTCCACACAAAGAAAAAGAATTTAAAGTTCCATTTAATTCACTCATTTTACTACTCTAAGACGCAAATGGCGCAAACTCATTTGTGCATCAAACCATTGTCGGAGCATTTTCGTTTGGAAAGTGCTGGCATAGCTACAGTCCTAATACACGCACCTGGAGCTTGGGGAAAGAGGGGAAGTGAGTTCCTGATCTGCGAGGGCAGATCTGGACTGACTGCGGTGGGAGGGGGAAGCGGACTGTACTCCTTAACAGGAAGAAGAGTCCCATGTTCCAAGCAGCGGGACACATACTCCACCCTCACCACTGGCACCTGGAACTTCTGGATGCTACGTTGTCGATTGGAACTCACGCTGGATAAGTTGTTTGTGATCACATGAGTGCACTGAGAGACAGAGAGACATCCAAAAACACATAGAGATGAGTTGAATGGATGGATGTTCAAAGCATAGGCTACAAAGGAAGATTCTACATTCAGACTGAAAGAGTAAAAAACATATGGAAACCACTTTTCTCCAATTTCATTTAAGTATTACATGGCTGAACTCTTTTATGATTTATAAAATCAACCATAAACACATATGGAGCAGCAAGGAGGGGAAGCTGTGTGATAAATACAAATAAATTCAAAAGCTGAAATAAGACAGTATGAAAAATGGGGCAGCATACCTGTTCATTGACCACATAGGAAATTCTACCTCCATTGTCTGTTATTGCCAACTTCAGCTTCTTCTTTTCCTTGAAGGGCAAATCCTTCGAATCCAGAACTACTGAGCAGTTCTCAAAGACAGGCATGACTGCGAGAACTTCACCACACACACAAACACACGAAAGCTATGTTTGAGAATTACATTTTGAGAACCAACCCAAAAAAGTATGCTTTTGCACCTGATTATGTTTTTGTACATTACGGACATTACCGGTTCAACTACATGAGACACTTGTCCATCCGATCCCATAATGTTGGAAACTGGTAAAGTCCCGAGTGAGACGTGCGCAGTCTATATTATTACAGGTTAAGTACTAAAGTAAAGGAGTAGGTTTACCTTAACAATTAAAAGCAAATAATATGTAAGCAATGCTTTTCGCTTCATAAAACTGATTTAGTTATATTTCAATGGTTGTTATTACGTTAGCCTTGTAATGTAGCTAGCTGAATTAGTCTTATCCCACCGGCTGGTCAGGCTTCAGTACGTGACAGTTCTGTCTAGCTGCACCAGGCTGTGCTCAAAAACGTTAGCTAAGCATTCGTCATGAGGTGTCTCGGGCGGCAAAACACACTTTTTGTAAGGAAACTATGTTGCTTACCAATTGTTGTTGCTTGTAGGTACTGAATTCAAGGCGTTTTTCAGCCAGACTTCCGCGAAAAAGCAAAACATTGGCACGCAGCTCTTCCTGAATGATAAGACACGCCTTTTTGAGTTGAACTACAGTTTGGTAACTGCACAATAGCACCATCAATTGACTCGAATCAGAAAAACTCATCTCCCCCACACCTCATATCCCAAAGGTCGTATCTCTTGTATTATTTACTTATGTGTGTGTGTATGTATGTATGTATGTATGTATGTATGTAACAGACGAAGAAATTTCTCGATACCGTAATTTTATTTCGACAAAAAGTCCATATGAAAATAAATGTTTGGCCAACCAGTCACAATAATTGTATCCAACATAAATATGCTGTACATCTTACATGCATTCAGAGATGCTTAACTAAACTGGTGCCTAAATCAGCTTGTGTATAATTCATTTATTTTTTCCTCACCACTTGCAAATAAAGTGTTCTTCATATACTCCAAATACTGTTTTCGCTGTACATGTATTTTTCTTAATTAAAATTACATGCAAAAGGGAAAAGGGCATTTCGTGCCCAGATATAATACTTCTACTCAAAGTTATTCTACAGGAGTACTTTGCTAATCATATAGCCTCCCCCTGTCAATTTAAAATCACTAATGTAAAAGACGGCACACAATAACTTTTTATCTTTATTAATTTCATCTTATTTCCTATTTAATGGTATTGTCCAATGCACGTAAATTGTCCGGGAGCGAAAATACACTGCTATGAACACAGAATACATGTCCAATTCTTTATTTTTACCTAATGAAGATGTGTATGAAGTGGTCGGTCGCGGCACTGAGATGTGAGGGGTTATTTTCTGGGGGTGCTGGCATTGGTGTGGCATGAACATTATTGTCTGAGTAGGGTGGTGATTTCCCTACAATTGTGCAATTGTGAAATACTCTGTTTCAGAATGTTTTTTATTCACAGGTCTGTTTCCTTGCATTCGGCAATGTAGTGTATAAGTACATAACTATAATTTCTTAGATGCAAAATCAAACGCAAACAATTTGTTTTTTTTAAAAAATTATCAAATGTAGGCTATTTAATTCCATGAGTGGACCCTTTTCATTAAAAACAAGCCAGTTGGTGTTAATGTTACACTTGTAATTAAACACACTGGAGCTACCATGAGCTGGCAACGAAATTGGTTACCTCTTGCCTTATTTTAACCAGCAGACATTGGCTGACACAGAAATTTTTAATGAGTACGTTTTGCAATATCGTGGCTTTGCGAGTCGCCAATATATGACGTGTGAAAGTGATTAACAGACAGTAAATGATTAAAGTAACGAAACTTAGGTTTATGTTGTCATTATCATCTAAGGTGATAAGGACATCTCGAGATTTAGGCAAAACTGGATTACAGGTGAACTGGAAATCCCATTGATAATCATATGCTTTGGTTCCGAACCAAGGAAATCTGGAGCCTTGTATCAGGTGAAACTGCCCTTGAGCATTAATCCAACACTTTATAGATATGAGCTATACAGACGAATGCACACAAAACCATAGACCGCTTTATGCATAAAACTGTATTGTTATTCTGTGACGTCAGTGAGATGCCACAGGACATTCACACTTGCCCAAGGACATATAACGCTAGGTGATTAGCTGATTGCCTCTTACACACGCTATGAATAGAGGCTGTGTCAAAAACATTTTCGTTTGTTTAATTATTTATTACTCGTTACAACCATGATTCCCCCTGCCGATTCGCTGTTACTATATGATAACCCCGTCTTGGTTACCAGGAAATCACCTCAGGTAACACGATGTGAAATAAAACTCTAGCTAGCGATAGCTGACAGCTAGCTGGCTAGTTACTCACCTGTAGGCTGATCTAAACCTGTTCGTTACCTATTATAAAACCTGGCAAGGAATAGACACCGATCAGCTGACAAATACATATATATATGACCTTCTGTATTACAGCTATAGTAAATGTCATATTGGGAATGAATGTCGCTATTATAGTGTTGCTAACTTGTTATCTGTAAACGTGCTTCAAGGCTGTTTGTAAGGTTAGATTTGGATGCTTAACTTTGGCCTGCTAGATGAGCAAATTTTATCTAGTCAACTGACAATGTAATTGCTTATTCTAGCATGTGATGGTCGGTTAGGCTGTTCTTTCAGGCTATTCATATTCAAGCAGGAGCTAACTAGCCAATAGAACAGCCATAATGAACAATTTGCTTTACCTAAATGTCGAATTTACTGTTCATAAAATATCCTGACTCGTGTAATAATTAAATAAGCCTGTTATATCAGCAGCTAGCTTTGGTATATTTTTGATTTTATTAAAGAGACAAACAAATTAATTTCACC
Organism: Albula goreensis; assembly: GCA_022829145.1. Lineage (NCBI taxonomy): Eukaryota > Metazoa > Chordata > Actinopteri > Albuliformes > Albulidae > Albula > Albula goreensis. The sequence goes on from CM040745.1 coordinate 30,971,423, forward strand.
AGTTAAGTAATTCATGTATAGCATGTAATGTAATAACAGTTTCATCATACACAGTGTTGTAATGGCATAATTTCCTCTCAGCCTCAAGCTGCTCCTGGGAAGGTGAACACCCAGCAGCAAACTTCTAGCTCTCTGGTCCCCCCTCCTCCAAAATCAAAGTGTCCTACACCAGACCCAAACAGGGAGAAAACTGAGGAAATTCTTCATGCCATTCTGCCACCGAGGTAAGGCCTTGTCTACACTGGCCTACACAGAGAGCGCACCTATCAGTCTGTAATATTGCAGGCCATCTCTATTGGTAATCTCTACTGCAGGGTGTGGTCGGAGGGTACCAAACTGTGGGTACAGCCAGTGTCGAGCACACCCGGCACGCGCATAGATGTAATTAAGCTGCAAGAGCAGTTGGATCTGAAACTGCAGCAGAGGCAGGCTCGCGAGACCGGCATCTGCCCCGTCCGGAGGGAGCTCTACTCGCAGTGCTTCGGTAAGTAGGAGCTGACTGTGCACTCAACCAGGAACCTCAGTGAAAGCAGGCGCACCACAATCACAGCAACTTAAAGAGTAGATTTAAGAGTAGTGCTAATACTTGTGTGTCCAAGCAAGCACTTCCCTGTTCTGTTGATTTAATGCAGCACCACAGAGTGATTTTGCAGCCCACTTTTGCCTCCTATTACAGATGAACTGATCAGACAGGAAACCATCAGCTGCACCGAGAGAGGGCTGCTGCTGTTGCGGGTTCGGGATGAAATTCGTATGTGCATGGCTGCCTACCAGACTCTTTATGAGAGCAGCGTGGCTTTTGGTATCAGGAAGGTGCTGCAATCTGAGCTGGGGAAAGCCAATATGGAGAAAAAGGTACAGCAACTGGAAAAAGGTTAACCGAGGAAGTCCATTCTCCACCCTCCAAACTCACAGGCTCAGCCCTAACAGAATTTGGTTTATTACATAAAAGAGCTCAGAGTAATGTGCAAGTTTGTGAGGACATGAGGGCTTGAGTTGGTGTTTAAAGGAGGAAATGGGACAAACATTGTGACATCATGTGTTGCCATGGAAATTGCATTAAGCCAGAGAAACTGCTACCGGTATTCAGGATGCGCATGGCAGCTGCTGCCGTTTCGACTGTTCATCATCCGCTTGGTTATTATACCAAGCTTGAGGAACATGAAACAGAGATGATGGGTGCCGTCAAGTCCAGAAGTGTGGTGAATTGAGTTGCACCATAAGCTCATGTCACTTTATGCAGAGGGCTTGCCCTTGCCAATTGCCTGAGATCAGTAAGAGAACACAGGGAAGGCCTGAGAGAGAGACCAAAGAAGATCTTCCTCCTCCACAGAATGGGAAATAGAAACCCCCCAGATTAATTGCACTCCAAACTGCATGTACGCATTAATCGGAGAACAGAACAGCCTTTCTCTGCTCTCCCTATTTTACAGTGCTGGCATCTCTCTTCCCCCATACCAATAGGAAGGAGAAAGTAGCAGATAGAAGTGTTTGTGCCTGTGGTAAAATAGGACATTTTTTGTATAACTAATTCTGTTGTCTGTAATACACATCATGTATTAAAATCTCAATTGCAGATTGTCCCACTGGTAGTCACTGACAGAATTATAGTTGATAGTTCAGTAATGACTGGTTAGATTGTTCTGATTACTTAATACACTGCAGTAATCTCTTCCTTCCCATCCACACTCTGAGTAGAGACAGGAACTGGAGAAAGATAATAAGGACCTGGAGCAGCAGGTGAAGGATTTGCGGTTAAAGTGCGAGGCCATTAAGATAAGGGAGATGGAGCGACGGGAAACGGAGGAGAGGAAGCACACTGAGGAGATCGAGTTCCTGAAGAAGACCAATGAGCAACTCAAGGTGTGGCTTCTCACACCACAAACCGCTGTGTAGATCAGAACTTTCTGAGTGCTTAGTCCACTCTGCCTTATCTATCACCATCACCTCATCCAGGATCATTTACACCAGTCTTGCATATGACTCAAATATGAAGCACAGTAGAGCAAACATCCACTTTCACGGCAACTTCACATGTAATATCAGAATGCATCTCTGAGTTGCGTGTGCTTTTGTCTTTTCCAGTTCCAGCTGGCAGGTATCACACAGAAGAAGTGACAAGTGCCACACACATCAAGGAAAATCACACTGCTGGGACGCTCTAAAGGCTAAAGGTCTTCTGACACCAGCTTTAAAACTCAACATGCAGTCATTTCGAACAGCTCTTCTGTATGGAAAATTCATTATATTTATGCAATTATGACACAATCGTTTCTGCACTTCCCCATGAAATTGTGAAGTATAAATTGGGAAATAACAATGAGTTTTTTAAAAATAAAAGCATTAATTTATCTTTTAAAAGTATTGTTTTTGTAATGTTTTTGATTCTGCATTCATGTAGTTCATTGGTATTTCAGCCTTCAACGTTCATTATACTGATTTGTGAAGGGAAATAACTGTCCAGGTTTGAGTCCATGAACAAATTCATAAATCAACTATTCCTACTATTAATCAAAGGTACATTAAAAGGAATTTTAAAAAGTTAGCCCAATAATTTGATTTGACCTGCATTACCTCATACTAACACCAGATGTCACTAAGAAAACACCACTGAAATACAGATTTGGTATGGCTGCACACAATAACCATGATAAAATTAATAATAATTTAATTTAAAATCAGGAAAATGCTTGGGAGTAACAACCGATTTCCTTCTATCTGTCAAAGAATAGAATAGGCCTACATGTGGTAGGCAACCCTATTTATTAAAATATAAGTTTGAATATGTTAATCTGTGCAAATTTAAGGGATAATCAATTTGGAGTGAATTTATAAAAATATACAATTTATCTGTAAGAGATCGACCAAACCATCAGAGACTGAACCACTGATCAATTGATCTTTGAATAATGAAAAATGTCTTTTTAATAAAGGATTTTAAGACTTTCCTGCTTGGTTATTACAGGGAGAACATGTTTTAAACAATGAGAGGACAATGCCCCACCTACTAAACACACTGCAAACTGTGCATTGCCTAATGGCACTTGGCTGCAGAGAATACAGCCAGTATGTCCTCTCTGTATGAATCATGCCTCTATATTAGGAACAGGTGCCTCAGCTGGACTCACCATTCCTGAGCTGAAGATTTATTTTCGCTTATTTCAAGTGGTAATGATCAGTTCTCCCTGTGTTTACATAATACAGACAGCAAAAATAACAATTCATCTAAAAAGAAGACAAAGTATCCACGTGCACCCCCTGTTTTCATAGCCTCAGAGGATGACAAGTATCGTTACATATTAAAACTGGTGACTTAATGATTACAACCAGGACTGTGTTTTGAGAAATGAGAAACATAATTTAGGATTGCCTTTGAAATCGTTGCAGTTTTTGAGGATTTCCAGGAGTTATCCATGTCCAAGACAGGAATAGCTAAGGTGTTAAGCCTGGTGCCCTGGTCAAAGTCTCAAAAATGAGTTCACTGCGTCTGGCCACCAAATTATCCCCAACTTCAGATCGGCTGCATAATGCCATAAAATCCCGACCCACTTTACTTCTCCCATCGTCACAGCAAAAGCGAATTGAGTCCTCAGCTGAACTACCTGGAAGAATAAAAATCGTTGGAGCAGGAACCGATACAATATTTTATGAAATTAAATCTTGGAGCACTTTGGAGGCTTTTAGGATATGACGGTCAATGTTTTAAATTCGTATAATTTCAGCGTTGTCCTAAAACTTGTATGACTTTGATTTCACCACTCAAACAGATAAAACATTTAATGACGACGACAAAGGTATGATACTACTATTATAAAATTAAAGGTTAAACGAAAAAAAGGATTCTCTCTCCGACACACAATATGCACTTATCAGATTTTCTACACACATTCGTGCATTTGTTTGTAAATGACATTCATGGCATAGGCTACTGTTGGCACATAGGCAACTAATTCTTGCTCCTTCCTTAGTCGACAATATCCACTTCGCCCCCACCAACTGCTGGTGGTGTCTCGCTGTCAGCTCCAGCAGCAGCGCACAGGCAGGGTGCCCGTCGCGCGCAGATGGAGTTTCCTTTGGCGAGCAATCAAACAATTCTCCGTCAACTCGTCCAGACTTGACTTGATTTTGATGGTGATATTAAAAATCCGTTTTTAGAAACAAACTCAAAGAGATTGTTAGATATGTCTCATGGAGCGCAGGGGGAAACCGAAGACTGGAACACTTGTGCCGCGCGCCACCCTGCCGAGGCTCGAAGGAAATAAGTGAAAAAACTCATCTCGCGCAAGTGAGGATGACCATTTTTGTTAACTGAAAGGAGGCAGTTCACAACGACTAAAAATTTGAGCTGTTTGTGTCATTTTGCTCCAGATGCTAATTAGGATAGCTTTTTGGTGGGATACACCAGGAGTTTGGCTTCTGCCCCATATTGCACTGCGTTTTTAGACTTCTGTCAGGGACAACTTGAAGACCATGGCACTTGGCTGTACATCAACCACAAGGATACAGTGTATTGTTTGGTTTGTGACCGGTAAGTGCTGGTGTGCAGAGGGCGGCTTACAGTTTGTATTCGCGACTGTGCTTTGAAACTGCACTTAATTTGCATGGTTTTGATCTTTTAAATTCTTCTTCTTCTAAAAATTCTGGGAGGAATTTCAATTCAGTTGCTCAAATCATTATATTAAGATGTCTCAAACGTGATCACATGTACATTGTCTTCACTTAAACTGCTTTCAGTTTTCTACAGTCAACAAAAGTTACTGACCACTGTCAGAGAAAGATATTGGAAATATGTCTGATTTTTTTTGGCTTGAGAAATAGTAGTAGATTTAAATTCCAAATGTCAAAAATTGTTTATTTGTGTTTGGTAACAGTTTCAGCTGAAGGAAGTATTTGCATAAAACTATTTATTCTTTAAAAATATGGTGGTAATTGCATGATATATGGAACCAAACACTTTGTTCAAACAAACCACAACCTAAATTATGTTCTTTCTGCTATATTTTGTGATAATTTGAATAATAAACTTGTAATAAAGATGTAACTACTGGACTTTTGTGAAGGATACATGATTTTCTTTAGTAACCAGGTATAACCAGGTAGTAACACTATAAATAAGCACTGTATAAAATACACAGTATATTAGTGTTAACTTGTATTGTACAATGACTTCAGGAAAGTATACAATACAATTAAGAGTGTACTGCATTGTCAATTTTAAGATTACACATGCCCTGTAATGCTAAAGCAGTCACAGCATTGAACCATATCAAGTGTCTCAGAACTCAGTATGTGATGCCAGTGTATTCAGAAAGGTGTTATCTCTGAATGGCCCCTGTCAGGTCTGTGGTACCTCCGTAGACCTGGAAGAAGGCTAGCTCATTATACCTTTCTCTCAATGTAGAGCTAGCACCAGGCTGGACCTTTTTAATTCCTTCACCTGTAGACTCGGAGCCAGCCTGGAACGTAGGTCATGAAAACTAATGGCAGTACTTGGAGAATGAGTAACATGATTAAAAAGCCCATTGGTCTCAGAAGCTGATTGGACTTTCTAGCCTCTGGCTGTATCTGGTCAATCACTGAAGCACAGATTTATTTTTTGTGTTATGCTTCTGCTTATACCAATTAACAGAGTTTCCCTTTGCGATGATTTTCACATCTATGCCTTGTGATTTACATAAGTTTAAGATCACTTGGGCTAAAGTCTTGAAATGGACCTACATTACTTGTTCAACTCTGAATAAGAATCTTTGCTGAATGAAGACCAGAAAGTGTTATCCATTGCTAGGCTACAGTTTTGAAAAAATCTGGCTATATCTGGTAATTACCTATCCAAGCAATATTATCTGAGCAGCACTGCAGTTCTTTGTCTGTCTCAGCTTTGAATACCAAGCATCGTGTTAAGTCATGCTTTACCTAGCCAAGAATAAAGATCTGATGTAACATACAATTTCATTACCATATTGAAATAAGAGGAGGGGACTATGATTGGTTCTTTTGAATAGATGATGTCACCTGTTTATACACCCCGAAATAGGCTTTTTGACCTTGAAATGGAGAAACAAGTATACTGGATGATTTTAAAAAGGGGCTCTATTGCATTACACTAGCATTATTGCCACTACTTAAAGCTCATCACATTTTCCCAACTTCAGTGTTACGAAATTACACAGATAAAAGTGAAACTATTTCTCATTTACCGTGTATTTTATAAATTACATATGAGCTGAGAAGTTCCCATCATCACTGTGCAGTACTGTACATGCATTATGGCTGCGTTGTGCTTTCTGTAACTGTGTTAAGGGCACCCCTAGTGTATTCATATGCCAGAACAATAATTTATTCTGCCTAATATATTAAGCTGGTCACTCGCCCTGTTGCTAAATTACTATAAATGGCTAAATGGTGCCAAATATGTATCACGCTGTGTTTTGTTTTTGCTTTTCCATTTTGTTTATCTAGAGAATAATAAGAGGGACTGTAGGGAATTGTGAATGAAATTGCTCAGATAGTCGTAGCTCCTCTTCACGCCATTTAGAGAGTGTGCTGCAGGCTGGTGTTGAAGCGGTCATGCTTGGCTGAGCTCAGTGATAGCTTGTGCTCTGCAGGTTTCAAATTGAGGGGGCACATGTCATGCAGTAATTTGCGTGCCGGCTGTTTGTATGCATGGGCTTTGTTGTTTCCTGGTACCTTTTATGTTTGGATCAAATCCTCTGCAAATAATTGCTAATGCAGTGTTCAAGCCAGGATATTTTTTTAGAGTTTTGATTGTGTGTTGATATGTGAAGGTGTGATTATGTCTGTAGTAGGAGTGGTAATGCATGAGAAAAGGCAAAATATGTTTGCTTATGACCATACGTAATAAGGCATATTTGAAGTGTTAAAATAGGGTCTGTAATAGATTCTTAAAGCTGCAGATCATTGGGATGTAAAGAACATAGCCTGAAGCAGATCTAAAGACTTTTATCAAGACTGAATCTTCAGACTAATACTGCAGGGGAAAGGTTTCAACACCACTGCTGGTATTTAGTGATCCAAAAGCCTCATTCACTGCAGCTGAAGAGTCTGCAGAAAACCAGAGTCTAACAGGGTGTTCAGTACTCCCCAGCACTCCAGGGGAAATGACTTCATTTTTAATGCGTTATCTCAAAGCTTTGAGTGTGGAATAAAGTCAGCAGAGGCATTTATCAGCTCCTCTGTAGGAAATATACTGCTGAAGTTCGACTTAAGCGGACATGAAGTTCCTGAAGAACTCGGCTTGCCACATTAATAAAACAACGCAAAACGGCAGCATTCGAAAAAGTCAAAACAAACATGTAACACTCGGGATTTTGATTCATTCCATTTCGCAGGAGGGGAGCACCCCTTGTTGTCTATGTCTGTGAGTGTGGTTGTTCCTGTTCCCGGCTGTTTGATTTGATTACATAATAAGCAGCATGCAGTCTGAGACATGGCTGTGCAGTACAGCAGCACAGGCATTAAGCTTGTGGTTGCAGGTGTTAGGAAAGGTGTGGTATGGCTGTGCAGTACAGCAGCACAGGCATTAAGCTTATGGTTGCAGGTGTTAGGAAAGGTGTGGTATGGCTGTGCAGTACAGCAGCACAGGCATTAAGCTTGTGGTTGCAGGTGTTAGGAAAGGTGTGGTATGGCTGTGCAGTACAGCAGCACAGGCATTAAGGTTATGGTTGCAGGTGTTAGGAAAGGTGTGGTATGGCTTATGGTTGCAGGTGCTAGGAAAGGTGTGGTATGGCTTATGGTTGCAGGTGTTAGGAAAGGTGTGGTATGGCTGTGAAGCTGAGGGCTTCCTCTCCACTCACATACATCCTTGGTCGTTTTGTGTGGAGACTCTGATACCTGAGGCTGGTCCTGTGTGAAGCAGTGGGCAAACGTGAGTCTGCTTTGGCTTTCCAAAGGAAATCAAAATTCAAGGCCGGCACCATGGGCCTAAAAACACAACTTTAGAGTTGGCTGTAGGAAATCAATATGTCACAAAGGTGGGTTTATATACCAAACAGACTCACTCAGCAAATAGGATTGTTCTTAAGGCTGACTCATGCAGGGAGGAGTCTGGGTAAGCAGCGATATTTGATGAGTTGTATCATATACAATGGGCAATGGGCAGGTGTGGGTGCTCTGTCCAGGTTGTCTCTGCTCAGTGTTACTTCAGCATCCTTTATTAAAAGCCATGAAAAAGGTAAACAGAGAAAGGGAGTGAAAATCGCCTGTCTTCTAAAAATCTTATACTCATTTCATCATAGTACAAATGATGGGCCAAAACTTTTCTTATTTCATCATTATAAAAATAAAGGGAGAGTTTCAGGTAGCAGTATTGTTCTGAGTTCAGATTCCTGCAGTCTGCTTCCTCCAGCTGTGCCCTAATTTTACCACTCTGGTGCAGTGACTGCATTTCTCTGCTGGGTTGACTATGGACTGAGAAAAAAACAGGAGCTATCAACACACTGTTTGGAGGATAGCACGCTGCTATTCAGCTGTCACCTGAATTTTACAGAACCGCTGATGTGTTGGTGATGGAGGCTTAGAGAGAGAATTGAGGATGGTTTTCTAGACATGCCTGTCCTGCCTAAGCTAATTTAGGTTTTCAGAGTGCTCCTAATTCTCAAATGCACCACTCTATCATTCAAACCTCTAGGATTGCATCAAACCTGACATACGAGTTGTTGTTGCTAAAAGGAAGATGGCAGGAGATCTGGTGCCTTAAACTGGACTCAGCATGGTTTGACTCACAGCCCATTATCTCAAAATCTACAACTCGTAATTGCCTTTACTGAGAACTTCCTTTGACACATCACGTAAAGCATTAACTAACTCGGACTGACCCACCTGTACTTAAACCAGGAGCACTCCTTTCCTCCTGGCATTGATAGCTTAAACCTCATGAAACCTCACTACCCAGTTAAAGACATGCTCCAGCTAATTTTCCTCTCCGATTTTGCCCAATAAAAAGGATACTCATTTAATTGATATGGGAGTGTTCCTGTGTATGAGTTCTAGAAGTAGGTAGTTGGAATGGTTATGCCCAATGGGTGAGTCATACATCTTTGTGCTCCCTGAACACACTTGTAGGAGATGTATAAACTTGCTTTTCTAAATTCAATTAGAAAACAAAGATGTGTTCTCTCTCTCTCTCTCTCTCTCTCTCTCTCTCTCTCTCTCTCTCTCTCTCTCTCTCTCTCTCCTCTCTCTCTCTCTCTCAGTGATCTGTGGAGCATATCTCCTTGCCTCGGTGGCAGCCTGTGGAACAGATTATGAACGTGCCATTGATGACTTCTGTCTGGCTAAGTTTAGGATGGACATGCAGGCCCTGGACCAGAACCAATGGTGCAGCTGGGAGGACACAGTTGAGTAAGTGTATGTGCACCTCAAATACAGCAGAGTAAGCATCATTGCAGCTCAGATACAGCAGAATAAGTTTCTGGGAAGCTCTGACACAGTAGGGTAAGTGTCTGTGCAGCTCTGACACAACAGAGTAAATGTCTGAGCAGTTCTGACACAGTAAAGTAAGTGTCTGCGCAGCTCTGACACAGTAGAGTAACTGTTTGCACAGCTGGGACTACACAATGTAGTCCATTGTGGTGCAGCTCAGAGGACACAGGACAGTAAGTGTCTTTATAGCACTCAATTCCACCCTGGAACACACATACCATTGGGCTGGATTACATGGTGACCATTATGGGATGTGGACACTAGTATTTCCCCATCCCTGCAGTGATGATGAAAACCATACAAACATGAGTACCCAGCAATTCACATTCACACCCTTACACCCAGCTGCAAGTCAGTCAGCAGATGAAAGGTACATTCTCAGCTGTGTATTGAGCAGATTAAGTAAATCTGGGGCATAAATATTTCTTTTGCCACGTAAGAAAAAGAAGCTTCTTTCATAAAAAATCATAGGTGGAGTCATAACATCTCAGAAACACAAAAAGCTGAAGAAGTCAAGGTTAACTCCACAGCAAAGCAAACTGTACTCCTGATCAGGATTCACTGCTGCCTGGAAGGTAAACATGCAGTCAGAACAAACACATTTTATTTGTGTTTCTGTGTTTAGTTAAGATGCAGTGTTTCTTTAATTATGTTGCCATTATTAATTATGAGGTGCAGCTTTTTGTTTGGTGTCAAGTTGTAATTAGAACAGTTTTTATTGAAGGTATTGTTTTAATTATGTTGCACTATATAATCAAGGTTAAAGATTTAATCAAGGGAAGTGTTTCAATTAAAGTGCAGTGTGTGATTATACTGCAGTGTGTCAATTAAGCTTCAGGGTTTCATTAAAGTACAGTGTTTAATTAAGTAGCCATGCTTTGGAGATAGGTTTAATAACTGTGGTTGAAAGTGTTATTTTTCCCAAGAGGAAAACTGACTATTATCAACAAAAAGATTAGTTTATTTTTACACACATTTGAATTCTTGAAGTCTTTTGTTGGATTTACAAAACAAGTCCATCATCTTTACAAAGCAGATTTACCAAAAAACTGATACATCAAACTTAACTCCTTCCCAGGGTTTGCACTAGAAGAGAACCAGCCAGGTAACGGAACTGGTGCCATATAAATCTCATGCCATTGGATGTTGTTGTCAAGCGGAGTTTCTCTGTGGGATTTCCATTGTGGATCATGTGTGATCTGTTGGATTTCCATTGTGGATTATGTGTGATCTTTTGGATTTCCATTGTGGATTATGTGTGAACTATAGCCATGTGACAATTTACAGCTGCAACCAGGCTAAACTACAGTGCCACAGAAAAACTAGGCCTTACCAAACCTGATAATGCAAATCTATGGTCAAATAGTAAATCCTGAAATATAAGGTAAATATATTTTACCAACAATATATTCTATAATTTGAAAGGGAGTTTGTTAGTTTCCTAGCTACTTTCGCTTCCAGGCGACATTTGGTATCATGTGATAAAAAATGTTATTGTTATGGTACTGTAATATAGACAGAACAGCTTGTTTCTGCATAAACAGTGTTGATTTCTCTGTGTTTGCGCTGCTATTTGCAGCAGTCAGAATGAATCACCTCCAAGAACCTGAAGACAGATAAGACTTAAAATTATCAGAGATGTCTTAGAACAGCTCATCGTGTAGGAGAAAAACCAAAGGAGGCTGCTGTCAGAATGAGTCTGGATACTACTGTGGCAGAATTCATGGTGAGCGTGTGCACTGTGTCACTGTCAGTTTGGAGCTAAAACAAGAGTTTAGCTTCACAGAGAACTTTAGTGAAAGACCAGGAACTGTAGTCTGTGAAGGACCAGAGTTTGCAGCATCCTTTAATATGGTCGATGTTCTACATGAATTGACAGGCTGGTCTTTGTGCACACTGATGCACACATGTACTCATTTGATTCATTGATAAATGATTCCCAAAGACACTTACGCACTTTAGTGACCATTGTCTATCATAGTCACTTCATACTGTTTTCACATTCTTTTTCCTTTTCCTCTTGTTGAAATGGACAAGACTCATAACAATTTAATGTGATCTGATCATTTAGCCAGCATGGCCTCAGGTGTTTGGGTAATGTCATTGCTCATTAGTGACCCCTCTGGTCAATCAGGTACCTGCATCAGCAGCTTAGTCCTCTCCCACCACAGCTGCAGAACTGAGCCTAATAACAGCAGTAAGTACATTCTTTCCTGCTTGTAAAATAAAAATCACACAGCTGTGATATTGGTGGCGATATTAATGAGTGGTCACAGGTGGGTTTTGCCTCTCCCTTGCCTCTTTGCCTCCCCCTACAGCTTGTATGGGGAACTGACCAACTGCACCTATGTCATCGCGTTGAAGATGAACTGCTTCTGGCCCAACCGGCTGGTGGACATGTTCTTCATCCAGGTTCACCAGCTCTACTTCAGGAACTGCTCACTGTCGGGACGGCTGCCGCAGGACCCCCCAAACAGAATCATGGGGCCCTTCATCCTGGTGCCAGTCCTGGTTACTTTACTCATGACTGGCCTGGTGGTGTGGAGGAGTAAGCGCAGTGAAGGAATCGTGTAGGGTTCCCTACCTGGTCCCAGGGCCTCCTCATGTATGCAGTTTTTAGCTTCAGCCAGTCCTTTTTGACTGGTTTACATTTTTGTGCACATGTTCATTCTCATCAAACTGATTTGATCAATATGTCAGTTTAGCACATTCTCATTTACTATGCACATTTTCTTTTCATCTCTTAAGTCTCCACTCGATCTCTGCTTTAGTTTACTATCAGTGACGAGGTGTCTGTAGTTTCAGTGTTTTGGATCCCACTACAAATTCAGTGCATTTCACAGAAAATGACAACATGCATTTTATGATAGCAGAGCTCACTGCCAGTTTCTGAAAAAGTCATATTCATATGAGATATTTATTCCTCACTGCATGGATTTCTACTGTTGGCACAGTGTGGTTTAATGAAGCAATTAATATCACAGAGAGTTGCAGCTGGGGTTGTAATGAAAACTAGCATACATGGTGTGAAGACAGAAGAAAATTGTACATATGCAAAAAGACAGCGAGTGTGAGAGAGAGAGAAAGAAAGACAAACACCGTTTAACAAAATGTAATAAAAACTTAGAGAAGTCACAGGGTCCAAAATCAGCTACTTAGCATTTTATAAAAATGGATTAAGCAGTGAATGGCAAACATAGGTGGATGAGAGTAAGGTAAATTGTAAGAGAAACTGCATGAATATTATGATCACACACTTTCTTAACGCATACCAGTCTCAGTATCAGAGAATCAGAGAATCTATCAGCGATGGCACAGCTGCCTGCAGCCCCACCCTATCTTATTTGTGAATTCACAGATAAACAGCTTCAATACCAAGTATTTGTGTCTTACTGTCATACTCTGCTCTGACCACAGGGATTAGTAATTCACAATGACATGACTAGCTGTCTCATGTAGAGGGACTATGGGACAAACCATGGACAGTGATGCAGAGGTCACATCATGGGTGAACCTTAAAATATAGAGACCCAGTACACAGCTGGGAGAGAGCAAGCTAAAACATATTGTGTGTTTTTCAGCAATCACCATGAACTCAACTGTATGTAAGCTAAATGTTGTAAAGAAAAAAAGGAAATTGCATTTCCATGTCACATTCACATTTTGTGCCTCATGCCAGATGCTTATGGCATGTTCATAAACATCACATCATGTGCATAACTTCCAATGCCCAGGATGATACTTGATAAATAATTAAACATTTTCACAATGTGTTTGACAACTGGAGCACAGCACACATTTTATTAAAACGTAAAGAGAGTAAACGTGGTGTCTTTATATGTGTGTGATAAACATATCTACATATGCATTGAGGGCATAACTCATTCTGAAGACAGTAAATATTCCCCAATCATTCATTTATTTTTAAGTCATTTAATTGGCATGCCCTTTGTTGTAAAAATGTGCTTCTATTTCAATCGATGCCTTCTACGTTTGTTAATTTTCCTTGAAACAAGAACATGCTCCAGTTTACCAATCTTGTAACAAGTGATACTCTATTGTATGAAATTTTACTAAATTCATTTGCAGAATCCTATAGCCTCCTTATTTTTTACAAGTCTATCAATAATGTGTGGGGAGTAGTGTTGGTGAAATTTGGCTTCCTTGTTACTAGAAGAGAACATTGCTTTAGTCTGAAGCTTAGGCATAAGTCTCTCATGTCTGAGAAAGCTCTTACATTTCTCAGGGGTGAAGACAGAGACTTTTGGGGGTTAAAATACATTTTATAATAACATTTCCACTGAAAGTTTAAGTAAATTGCTTTGTCAGTCTCTTACTTTTCTCCCGGCACCATGGTAGAGATGTCCTTGGTATTTGTGTCAAGAAATTTAAAAAAATAATCTCAAGGGCAACAGCAAGAATTAAGGTAATAAGGCCTGTGTTTTTGGTTTTATGAATCGTATTTACACGTAGACATTGATACTTTCACGATTATGGGCCAAACCTCAAGTGAGACTTTGCAAGTGAATCTTTGCTAGTTGAATTTTTACAGAACATGTTTTATATATCAGTGGAAGCTTGAACTTTGTTGACCTCTTTAGGTTAACTATATCATCTTCATATTCATAATTAATTCAGTCAGCAAATCAAAATTCACAATTCTGGGGTGAATCATCCTATCATGCTTCAGTTCACCTAGAAACCCAACACCATACAAAACACACCGGTAACCTTTCAATCACAGACACACACACACACAAACCATATGGAGCCAATAGAAGTGAACAAGCACATTTCATTGATGGTGCCACCCTTAGTCATTATGGCATGCATGCTGTTTTCAATTAAGTCAATATGACAAGACGTCATATCAGCATCCTACAGTAATCAACACTGCAATCAGGGGCCTATTTCTGCAGGAGGACTTTCTCATCAGTTTGGTAGAAGTGAAGCAGGGCACAGTTATAATTAGAGTTGATTACTTGCTCTCATGTGCTTTGAATCACTTATGAAGTGAACTGTGACTGACCTGAGCCCATTAAAGAGGTATTTTACATCCACACCTTCCTCCACCTTTGGAACATTAGCTTCTGAATTAAAATTTCTTGACTGCAGTTATTTCATAAAACTCTTGACAGTTGGCACAAAATACTTAAAAACCTTGAACAGAAAATTGGAGACTGTGTCTTTTCAAAGGTTATTTTAGGTAGACTTTCGTCTTACCTCTCCATTCACTTGACATGGAATAATTGCAATTACAGTGTAATGCATTTGAAAGTACTTTGTCCATTCAGTGAATTCAGACAGCTGGCTTTCAATTACAATTCGACTAGGTCATGGAATATGCTGAAAAACAGTGTATAGTCCTGCTGTTTTAAAGACTTAAAAGGGGCTGTTTAAAGGGGAATTTCACTTTGGTAAACAATTGGGCTCTACATTATCTCTGCATCAGCCATGTATTCATGAACAAGGTCTGAGGCCTAAACAGACTGACATAAGACTCAGTTCGTTCAGGAGACAGAATGAAAAGAAAATGATTCCACCAACTTCATGAGAACACAGCAGGGGTAAGGAAACTAGAGCTTAAGTGTTACTACAGGAAAATGCCTTTTTAAGAAAAAAATCAACAGTGGATAGAGGTTTCTTCCCCAAAATACTATTGTCCACATATTAATTCAGAGTTGGAAGTACAAATAAGTGACCAATCACAAACAAACTGACTGCAGATTTAACTAAATGTAACCATTTTCATTTTAAATGTTAGTGCTCCAGCACCTTACATAAGTGGCTCAAAGCAGTAAATTATATTATTAATATCGATTTTTTTGATTCAGTGTACAACAATGTTATTTCACAGGAACATGCACATTTTTCTTCAAAAATGAAAATAAATACCATATTTTGAACAGAAAATTATGGTCACATTCTGGGTCCATTAACAAAGAAGCAGTCTCAGTGCAGCTCACAGCAGCATCAATGTGAGAGACACAGATCATTCCTGTTAAAAGCATACTGACAGTAACAGTAGGGAATTAACCCATTTTCAATGCTTTTGTGTTCCCAAGTGACCTCAGAATTTTCAGAGGAGTCTTTGTTGGATTTTGTTCCTAAAGAATTGAAAAACTTGATGAAAAACAAAATGGCTTTGCTTTGTCAAAAAAGTCAAACTAATGCAATAAAACCAGGATATGTATGGAAAGTGGGTCAGCAGACATAACCTTACCCGAAAATATCATACAAATATGAAATCCCGCTGATATGTTACTGCAAACCTGCTGCCTGGGATGACATCATCTTTAACTTTGACTCATAATTATATTCCTGACAAAAAATGTTTTATGTGCCAGTAGGGGTTGACAATGCTGAAAAAGCAGGGACATTCAAATAACAAACCCACAGCCCTTGCATTTGACCCATGTCCAACACACTGCTGTTGCACCGTCAACAGAATTGCTCACAGGATAGCTAATGAGCATGACAAATGAGATGGATGCCAGATTAAAGAAGCCACTACTACACAGCATCAGGGCGGCTCTGTATACACTTCTGTCCACCGACACCATTCGCCCAAAGGCATTTCATGGAAAGAAGGTGCATGATTGCTCAAACATTCTTCTCTGTGTGTGTGTGTGTGTGTGTGTGTGTGTGTGTGTGTGTGTGTGTGTGTGTGAGTGTGTATGTGAGTGTGTGTGTGTGTGTGTGTGTGTGCATGTGCACATAGTAAAAAGTATGTGTGTGTCATTGCTCCTTTTTTTCTCTGATTTTTGGAGATGTTGTCATACAAATAAATAAAAAATACTGTAATTTTTTGTCATAAATTGAAAGTTTAATTGTAATAGAATGTCACAGACTTTTTTGTCAATTTAAAGTAGTGATAATTAGAAATACTTCATAGCTATACTTTATACTGGTTTTGGGAAAATAATAGACATCCTGTCAATATGTGGTATGATTATTTAATGATATACATCATAAAAGCATGCTAGGGCCTGACTGAATAATGAATATAAAGCCATTCTATGTGTATCTGTAAATAATCTATTATCTATAATTGTAATATATTATTAGCATTTTGGCTAATAGTGCACTTGACTAGAAAATATGCATAACACCATCATACCAGAGGCAATGCTGGAGTACTGTGCTTCAGATTTCATTTTCTAAAACATTTTCTGTGAACACTAAAAGCACATTCAATTTCCTGCTTTGCTTTTCTGTGCTAAATGTGGTGTCATTAGAAGTTTTTGGCATACAGCATAATCTTGCAATAGTGCCTCCCACCTGTAAAGTGGGCGTGTGTTTTGAGAAGACAGAGGCCCATTCTATGGGGGAGGTGGGCGACTCTGATCTGATGAACACTGCTGGATGTTAGATGAATGCTGGAAGAAAGCACAAACAGTTTCTCTCCTTTATTTTCCACCTGGTCTAATCTACAAAATGGGCTAGGTAAATGAGCAAGGACAAAGCAATGACCTGCACGATTCCTCTGAGGTAAATGTAAAGCTGTGACCATAAATATTTTTATGACGTAATAACCTTTTGTTTTTTGGAATTTAAAACACATATGAGAGTATTGGTTGCATTGCATAAAAATGAGTGAGTGGGACCCTATGTGTTTTCATGTCTGTGTGTCTGTGTGTATGTGTATTGGACTAAGTGGTTTGGAGAATGAAGATGTAGTTTTATTATGCAAACCCCTAACCAGCAGAATGTAGTGTCTAAAGATGTCTCTTTTCCCTGCTATGGTTGACAGTTTCTCTGATCTATTTTACCACACTAAATGCTATTGACAGTTTTGTAACTGAAGTTCCCTCTCAAAATAGCCTGACCTAACGCACTCCTAGTCCCCCCACCCCCACCAAACATTTTGGATGCTCCACTCCAGTGTTGCCAACCTACACATGCATCAAAAACAGCCTACCTCAACCACTGAAAAACACAGCACAATCCTGACAATATGCAGAGCAGCGAGGCCCTTCTCCTAAACCACACAACACCCTCCTTTCATTAGAGATAAAAACAGCAGCGCTAAATGAGCCTGCGTGTTGTTATGGAGTGGGCCGGAGGGGGGAGGTGGGTAAGACGCTCTAATCTCGGCGTCAACTCGGAGAGGCAACCGACCTGTCTCCTGTCAGGTCCCTGCTTGTAACGAACGTCAGAAAAACACCTGACTGACAGCCAGAACGAGCACAGGTGACAGGACAGCGTTGGCATGGCAACCTGCTTATTAGAAGGCAACGGATGGAGAAGCCCAGATGAGATAAAAAGGTAAAGTGATAAACGTGGGTGTGCTCTGACCTGCAGTGCCAAGCTGGATCAGCTCTCAGCCCGTGATTGGGATTCATCTACAGTGACTGTGCATCCTCTAAATGGCAGCCCCGGGAATGTCAGCGCAGCATACAAGCCCAGCAGCGGCAGGAGGTTAATATGGATAATTAGTACAATGTTGTGTGATTACAGAGAATGGAGTTCAAAGGAACAGGAAGTGATGTGATCTTTTATTGTGTTCTTTTCATATCAAAATGCTTGCTTGCTAGTCCAAACTATAATAAAATATAATTAAATAAAATATAACACACTCAAAGAAGCTAGAGGAAGTGGGTGGGGTTACGTCCTCTTCGTGCTATATTTTAAAGCTTGCCATCCAACACACACACACACACACACACACACACACACACACACACACACACACACACACACACACACACACACACACACACACACACACACACACACACACAAAATGGCTTACCCCCCTGTCTTACCTTACCCCAGGAAGGCTGAGCCTTTGTGTGTCAGGACCACAAACATGTGCCTTTGCTGCATGAGTCTATTTAGGATCTTAGGATTTTTTATCATACATATGCTAATAACAAACTTCTAAAACATATAAAATGCTCCAAAATTTGAACTCCCTTTCCTACCCAATTCATCTCGTCTGGGCACAAAAGTAAGTAGAAGACAGAATGTAATCATAAATTAATGAGTGTGGATAGTAAACAAAAGGGAGGATTATTCATATGTTGATCAACAGAGAGAAAGTTCACAAATGGCAGTATAAGTAAAAACATTGACTTTTACAGCACTGTACCTTGCAAATGTAAAGAACACAGCCATATCTATGCAAAGTTTTTTATTTGTCTGGTCAAGACCCATTCATATGCAGGGCAACACATTGAATGGCATGTGCAGTATGCTAAGGTGTGCTGTGATTTATTTATCATTTTCATATGGCTGCCCTTTCACTAATGGCTGAGCTGCCAAATGAGACATAGGGAACCAAGAGATCCATTCACTATCACAGCTTCTTTGCCAGCCCTCTGTTTTTTACAGCTTCACCAGTCCCAATGTTTCTGGTTGGTTTGGCAAGTCACCACAGGGAATTGAAACCTCTTCTGTGTGGCGGCGTCTGTTTTGCATTGCAGGGGATGTCATCAATATTGACCACGGGTGGAAAGGAAAACCTGAAAATCGGTGATGCTTAGATCCAGCACGAAACGGTGTCCGTTGGGGACTTGTTCCTTTGAGTTTCCTCTGTGACACCTGCAGCTTAAGGCCTAAAGCACTACTGCATTCATTATGTCACGGCCCACATAGCCATATGAGCCTTAGTGCCACGTGGAGGAGAGGTGACAGTGACTGGCCTGTAGGCCCCTTGTGTGCTGCTGGAAGGAGCTTTCTGGGAAACGCGCTTGCTGTTCACTACACACACGGTGAGTCATCTTCCTAGCTCTGCGGAAGAACACCTTCTCAGACTGCTTCTGGTCTTACCAGCGGTCACTCAAAAAAGTGGACTTTGAAGCGGGGCTTCAAATGGCCCCTCCTCTCTAGTTTCACTCATTAATCTGCCTCATTAAAACGGAGGGGAAGAGTATGTTCTCTTTAATTCCCCCTGTGCCCGGAGCCTTAAAAGCTCTGAGATAAAGCACTGTGACCGTCCAATGGAGAGGTGACGAACTCTTGTTAATAGCTATGCTTCCACTGAGGTGTGATGGAGAGCAGGCTGGATCATTGTGATGGGGGCATTAAATGTAAAGAGTCAAAGTTTTGAGCTCATGTTGCCATGAGGTTGACAATGATAATTTTAGGAGCATATGGGAAAAATATTTGAATTGAGAGTTGGTAATCATTACTAGAGAATCCTTTATAAATGCATTAACTAATGGTAGGTAAAACCTTTTGATTATTTTCAACCAATAATAAATACAGCTTGCTATGGCGTTATTCTCTAAATACAAATAATTAGCTTGGTCATCATTGTGTGGTGTTAATAATTATATAAGTTAGAGATTAGTGACCATAGCAATATCCAATGGATTCTCTTTCTCTGTTATAAAGGCTGTGCCAGGACACATGATGAAAGTTCAGTACAGGAGGAAATTAATCACCATTAGAGAATATTCCTTCAATTATTCTTCAGGCAACTTACTTTAAAAACACAAGTATAGGCTCCTAATGATGGTGTCGAAATATCCCATGGGTGAGTCGCTTTTGATCATGCCATTCATTCTTACAAACAAGTCTCAGTTCTGCTGGTGATTTTATCGACTATGAGATGGTCTTCAAGAGGGATAAAAAAACAATTTGTGTTTGAGGTATTCCCTCCATACAAATGAGGTTTGGGTTTTGGGCTTCCAAAAACCTGTATTTTCAGTTTCTTTTTCCTTCAGAGGTCTTTCTAGGACAACACATTTCATTTCTTCTGTGTATACCTCACTTCGTCACACTACAAAGCCATCAGAGTTTTCATCTTTTTGCAGCGTGTTATTAAGGCTATTGCCATTTGTCGGTTTGTTGTTGTTTTGGACTTGCTTGCACCATACAGACTTCATAAATATGCGTGTGTATGTGTGTGCATATATGAATATGTGAATGGGTGAATGTACATCTAAGTTTCATTTCAAAGTACCTACTTACAGCCAACAAGTGTGACTTGGTTCAGCAGTGAAGGAGGTGTGCCTTGTTACACCCCAAGAGCCATCTGACACAAGCAGCAAACACATTGAAGGCTTTTTGGATCTGACTGACATTTTATTAATGAGCTGTTGGCATCCAAGTAACAATCTTCCCTCTTCTACTGTCACACTCTCCTAACAGCAATTCATCCAACCAGCATGCACTTATTTTACAATAAAACACTGTTATTATAAGGTACAGTTAAACTACTGAAAACAAAGCTACAAGACTGAATACTACAATGATACAACGCTTGCATTTCCAGAAACAGGAGGCTCTCACAAAAACAGATTAATCTTCACCCCTCTTTTGTCTCTGTCCTTACTTCACCAGGCCATACAATCTCTCATTAATGTTATCCCCAAATGAGTCTTACATGCAGAAAATGGCTGATGAACAAGCAAACAAATGTTCTGCTGGGGTTCCAGAACTTTCTTTAATTTAGATTGGGGAAATGTTGGGAGATGTTGCCTTATAGTTTTTTAAACTTATAAATAAGTTTATATATAGTTTTTGGTAGCATTTTTGTTTAGCACTCCACACATGTTCCAGTATACCTTGAGGCAGTGTGCTTACTGCGAGTGTAAACAAAAGGATTTGATTCCCAAGCTGACAGTGAAGCAGTAACACTGAGCCAGGTGCTTTGGTAAATATCTAGCTGTGCAGATGGTCTATATCAATACAGTAATTAAAGGCATATGCCCCTATATGGAGTATGCCTATCTAAACTTCTGGGGGTGAATTGTGTACCAAATGCTATCCTTATTACAATTAATACACATGTGCTTTGGAGTTAAAGTATGCCTACCTTCTCAGACAGTATAGTCATCTTCTCATTTACCGCTATATCACCAGTTTATATGTCAGAGGTCAGCAGTTCACCATGGATAGGGCTATCTACCACGGACATAACTGCTATAATGTGAGAAGAGGTGACAACAGGTTAATAATCTCCTGTGTTCTCATTCTGTCTGGTCCTCTCTCATGTGCTGTATCTGCAGCCGGTACAATGACACATTGACATGATTCACCAGGATGGCCCCGTCACTTTCTCGCCCCTGGACTCGCCCTCCGCTGATGGTAATTTTATGGGATGGCGGGGCCGTACAGCTCATGGTGATAATCAACTGTGAGGTCAAAGGCAAAGTGCAGGGCTTAGCTTAAGTGCTAATATCTTGAATTTTCAAAGGCCAGCTGTCAAACACTTTTCAACTCCATGACTTAGTAAAGCAGCTGAATTTGTACAAAAATGAAAAGAGGAGGATAAATACGGGACAATTACCAAATGAAAAGCATAGGGTAGTCCACAATAGTGACCGACCCTCCCCCTTTAACAAAACAAAGGAGTGCACTGGCTAATGCATAAAAATATTAGACAAGCGTAGGGCCTATAATTATGTCTAGCAAGACAAGACCTCAGAAACTGTGAAAGAGTGGTGATTGTAGAGTTACCACCTTTTCTTCAGTACAAACCCAGAGATGACACGAAATGGCAAGGGTCCTGAGGTAAAAGAATTAAACCTCCACTAAAATGGCCTTAACTATAAAAAACAGCCAAACCATGATGTTTTACTTGTTTTTAAGGGATTGTCAGTGTTTTTAGGAAGTTTATTGTTCAAATATACACCAATCAGCCATAACATTATGACCACCTGCCTAATATTGTGTAGGTCCCCCTTTTGCTGCAAAAACAGCCCTGACTTATTGAGGAATGGACTCCACTAGGCCTCTGAAGGTGTGCTGTGGCATCTGGCACCAAGATGTTAGCAGTAGATCCTTTAAGTCCTGTAAGTTGTGAGGTGGGGCCTCCATGGATCAGACTTGCTTGTCCAGCACATCCCACAGATGCTCGATTGGATTGAGATCTGGGAAATTTGGAGGCCAAGTCAACACTTTGAACTCGTTTTTTGTGTTCCTCAAACCATTCCTGAACCATTTTTGCTTTATGGCAGGGCGCATAATCCTGCTGAAAGAGGCCACTGCCATCAGGGAATACCATGTCTATTAAACGGTGTACATGGTCTGCAACTATGCTTACGTGTCAAAGTAACATCCACATGAATGGCAGGATCCAAGGTTTCCCAGCAGAACATTGCCCAAAGCATCACACTTCCTCTGCCGGCTTGCCTTCTTCCCATAATGCATCCTGGTGCCATGTGTTCCCCAGGTAAAGGATGCACACGCGCCCGACCATCCACGTGATGTAAAAGAAAACATGATTCATCAGACCAAGTCACCTTCTTCCATTGCTCTATGGTCCAATTCTGATGCTCACGTGCCCATTGTTGGCACTTTCGGCTATGGAAAGGGGTCAGCATGAGCACCCTGACTGGTCTGCGGCTATGCAGCCCCATACGCAACAAACTGCGATGCACTGTGTGCTCTGACACCTTTCTATCAGAACCAGCATTAACTTTTTCAGCAATGTGAACTACAGTAGCTCGTCTGTTGGATCAGACCACATGTGCCAGCCTTCGCTCCCCACGTGCATCAATGAGCCTTGGCCACTCATGACCTTGTCGCTGGTTCACCGCTTTTCCTTCCTTGGACCACTTTTGATAGGT
Source organism: Albula goreensis (assembly GCA_022829145.1). Taxonomy (NCBI): domain Eukaryota; kingdom Metazoa; phylum Chordata; class Actinopteri; order Albuliformes; family Albulidae; genus Albula; species Albula goreensis. The sequence goes on from CM040745.1 coordinate 30,994,387, forward strand.
ACTGACCACTGCAGACCCCGAACGCCCCACAAGAGCTGCAGTTTTGGAGATGCTCTGACCCAATCATTTAGCCATCACAATTTGGCCCTTGTCAAAGTCGCTTAAATCCTTATGCTTGCCCATTTTTCCTGCTTCTAACACATCAACTTTGAGCACAGAATGTTCACTTGCTGCCAAATATATCCCACCCACTGACAGGTGCCATGATAACGAGGTAATCAGTGTTATTCACTTCACCTGTCAGTAGTCATAATGTTACGGCTGATCGGTGATGCAAAACGCTGATATTGTTGATGCAAAAAATTCTAATCAGTGCTTAAAACAGAGTTACAGCAAAATAATGTCTATTTTTGGTTTTTATGTAAACCTGCATTTATATAAACCTGCAAAACATGCAGTTCTTTTGAAAGACACCGTTATCCACAAGGATACACTATGATATTATGTTTTTTTCTTACTATATCTATGCCAGTTTTCTCCCATTCCATGTTGTGATGATTGAGTGGCACCTGTGAAAGCCTATTTGCAGAGTCCCAAATCCTCTGTGCTACACGTACACCCAGTAGGAGAGATACAGCTGTTTCTGCCCTCAAATTAGCTTGCTTGGAGTGAGACTTTTGCTAAATAAATTTGCCTATTAAGTTACTTTCTTTCCTTTCAAATCAAAAATTAAATACCCAGAGATCCACTCTCGTTGGATTAAATCTGGAGTCTGCAAAATAAAACTGAAGAGGTGGCAATATGGCTATTGATGGCTGAATATCGTGTTTAAATGGGTGACAGAATATCACTGCTTTTACATACTAGATGATAAATACAGGTTTTCCACTGTGGTTGAATATAGCTGCTTTTACACACTGGCTGTGCCTTTGCAGGAGGATAGAACTACAAAATGAATGCATGGGAAAACTGGAGAGAAACAGGAGGAATAGAGAGAGAGAGAGAGGAAGAGAGAGAGAGAGAGAGAGAGAGAGAGAGAGAAAACTAAACCAAAACTTTTCAGATCAAAGGGTACCGTCTCTCGTTGCTGTGGTCCTCAAGGCTCCTGCTCAGATGACTTTCATTCTTCCCCTGACACTTCAATGACTTTTTAAGAATGAACATATCATTTTCAAAGATTGTTTTTATTGCTGCAATACTCAGGATTCTGTGAAACTGGCTTTGAAGACTTGGGGGTGGAATCCTCAGAATGTTTGAACTACTTTGTGTCCATAAGGACTTTTGCTTGGACACGAGGCACAAAGTATTATCTGAGTGAGCTTCATATAAATTCTGCAGTAAGTTACTTTATATGCATGAGCAGAAATGTGAACACAATATTACACATGCATATGGTTTATAAGCTGTAAATGAAACAGCTGTAAATCAAATCGTGTATAATGTGGGCAAATTTGAATTGTCAAGGAAAGTGTCTAACCATTTTTTTGATTTTTTTGATTTTTTTGACTTTTTAATGATTTTTATGAATACATTTTTTTAACCAAAACCTTTTGAAATATATTTTGAAACCTTTCCCTTTTTCCACAGCAGTATTGATCCTATGGCTGGTATAACAGAAAGCACACCAGTTCTGTGCCAGTCTCTTGCAGCTATTATATGTTCTCAAAGGTATTAAAGTAAATGCGTTTATGTGAATAAGCAATTTCTGCTGGTATAACTCCTTCATAGACTCAACAGGGCTGGCCACCAAGTTGAACAATTTTTCAGCTAAAGTAATTCACTGATATAGCACTGCTACTGCAGTAGTTGGCATTGATTGGTCCTCTTAGTGCTGTCAAAACCACCCCCTTCAGTCAGTCTGTTAGAAAGTACCTATTGCTGAAATAATTTCAACTCACTAATGGAATTCTGTCCTAATGAGAGAGAGAACACTTCAACTTGAGCACAGGTTGGGAATAGCTAATGTACAGCTATCTGCGAGCAATATCATTATATAAATTTTAATGAAGGGAAGATGAGTAAAGGTGATACTAAACAAAATATGTCCTAATTTTTGTCTTGAGATGACATGCCAGAGCAAAATAAAAGAAGGAGGCATAGAGAGAAAGAGAGATGTAGATTAAAGGATTTGAAAAAAAAAAACAAAGAAACACTGAGGTGAAAATATCTGGAGGTGATTTTGGGACGTGTTTAGAAAAGACCCCACTGACCAGGACCTGTCAGAATGCATTATGGTTAGATGGGCAGTGTACCTCTTTTGTGTGGGAGATATCAGACACTGAGCTGAGAGGAGAGACAGACAGAAAAAGACAGGTACCAAGCAGTGGAGATAACTCTGACAAACTCTCTGAAATGCTTTTTTATGACATTTATTTATTGACACTTTATTAAAAATACACTTTGTTTTCCCCAGATATAATTTTTTAAGCTAGTCAACAAATTAATACATTAATGCAAACAATTGGAGTGACACTGAGAAAAAAAGGTCTAATGTACTAATGTTTATTAATCTCTATATTGCTGTTTAGGACATAGCTGGAGTGTAAATGATCTGGAAATTTCCATGATTGAATCATTCATATGCAGATCATTTTAATGGAAAGCATGTCTGACTATCCAATTCAGTGCTACCTCAAATCCAGAGCAGGTGATCACATTGCGCAGTAAATGTGTAGTCTGTAGTGTAGTGGCTAAGGTATGTGGCTAGGCCCCCTGAGGTTGGTGGTTCAAGACCCAGTCTGGCCCTTAACCCCATATTGTTCCCAAGGGGGATTGGCCCTTGGTTAGCCTAATCAACTATAAGTTGCTGAATAGACATGTCACCTAAATGTGATAATAATAATTAATAATTATGATATTACAGCATCGCCATAACATGGTGATATATTCAAATATCCTTGTTAGCTGAGGATGTGGGAAGTCACCATGGATACTCCACACCTGACTCAAGCCAGGTGAACGTTTGAGGAAGAAGGAAGGCTGACATGACCAGTGAAATGGCAAGTGCTTATGCTTGCCCTATAAGATGGATTTGACAAAATCTCATCTCTGGACTCTCAGAAAACTGGCTCACAACATTAAGTACAAACACAGCTTATCTTACCTCCAACACATTGCATAGAAAACATTTTACATTTAACAATTTATCAGATGCCCTTATCTAATGCTACTTACACATTTCACATTTCTGCACATTATCTATTTATACAGCTGGATGTTAACTGAGGTGATTGGGGCTAAGTACAGCAGCCTTCAACCCGGGGGTTACCTGGCAGGCCCTGAACTATTACGCAATAGCACTGTTCCAGTGGCATATACCCCAGCGTTTATGAGGCAGTGATGCACTGAGGCAGGTGGATGCAGGTGATTGTGTACCTTGGACAGGTATTATCCCATCTTAGCCATGCTGCGGTGCCATGTTCAAGGCAAGGAACTGGGGGAATGCATAAAGCAGGAGAGCAGGTTAAGCAACAGACTCAAATAGATGGGGTCACAAGTTAGACTGACATATTGCAGAGCCATGGTTTTCTATTAAAATACCAACCCAATAAACAAATAAATAAACATTCCAACACAACTAAGTTAATTTGAACTAAAGTTAAAATTTCAGCTGTGTAGTTGTTTCATGTGTCACAGATGTAGCTTCAGAGAGAGAAAGAGTGAGAAAACTTAGCCCACTGATCAAAGGAGCCTGCTTCAGCACAGTCTGGATAATTTAGCTGAGGCAGCAAGACACTGAGTTCTCAGACATGGGCTTTTCTGTCCCCTGTTTATTTCCCCAAAAATGCTAATTCATTGTCAACTGTTGCGGAAGACTATGTACTATGTGAACCATCAGCCCTCTTGAGGGCTCAGCACAGGGTTAGTGTTAACGATGTTTGACTGCCCCTGATTTATAAAGTGAGTGAGCTTATCCAGCTGCATAGAGGGTTGAGTATGGTGAATATGCAGAGCTATGTAAAACCCCCCTTCAGAACTGGAGTCTTTCCCATGACCTGATTAGTGACAGCAGTCCAGATCCATGGGAATCTGGACAAACAAGACGATTAAGATGCTGTACTAGATGGAGTAAATGACATGTCCCACAGCCATCATCTCCTAAATGGTTATCCATTTTGAATTTAACAGGACCTGCAAGGTGCATGCAGCTGAACATGACACATGTGAAAGAGCTCCCTGAGAAAAGATGAAGTCTGTCTCATAAAACCGAGTCACCTCAACAAACTGACTCACCCTCTCCACTTCAGGATCACAGCACTGCAAGATATAACTCTCCACTCTCCTCGCCTGGAAGTGCCTCTCATTAAGATACACTTAATCTCACAGGTCTTTCATCTTTGATGTGCAGGGGGCGTCAAAACTTAAGGATAAGTGCATAAAAACAGAATACATCTTTGCTTTGATGCATTGGATGATATATAGAAAATTTCATGGATATTTATCCAAATGGGGCTCTCTGTTTCAGCAGGTAGATAAAACAGGGGTTATGAATTAAAGGAAGTGAATTACTGGGTGAATAGCCCACATGAAAAATAAAGGGCCACGTCTGTAAGTCATTCAGTCATGAGGTGGCCAGACTGGTGTCCCTGGAGGTGGAGAAGCAGAGCCCCACACGAGCGCTCATTAATTCCACAACCACACTCTACTGCAGTGGCCTCAATCAGCAGGGACATCACATCATTTCTGGTGCCAAGCGCGATGATCCCTCACTTCCCCTGTGGATTTAATGGCCCACTAAAGACGACAAAGGGCTTCATCCATTATTAACAAGTAGTCAAAGGGAACACGTCGCCTCTGTGAAGGACTCCAGTTAAGACGGATAAATAAATGATGAAGAGGAGGAGTAATTAGACCTGCACTGGAGCCAGGAGCCTGGGTCCATCGCCACTGTATCTCAGAGTAAGAACTACAGTGCCCCCCTCCTGCTGTGGAGTGGAATAGCACCATCATTGACCGTATAATGAACTATGGTCCAAATGGACAGGTAAGACTAAAAGGGATAGGAAGGAGAATCAGGGAGGGGCAAACTGAACAAAAGTAGAGTGCATTAGGATTTAAGGGGCAGAGAGTAGACAGATTAGACATAAATTAATTTCAGGTAGGATCAAAGGGACCAGCATGAGAGGTTGAAGTGCCAAGTGAGTCATGAAGGTGAGTAATTGTCAGAGTGCTATCCCATGAGTCCTGCCAAGCTGAGCGATGGTGATTCTCACATGTCCAGCCTTTCTTACATGAACCCACGGAGCTGCTGCATCCGCTCTTCATCTACCTGAGAACCTCCGTCTCTATCATGAACATATCAGTATGTGTAAGAATGTGCCCTCTGATCTGGTTCCATTTATGAAAACAGGCCATTCGATGAAAAACAATAAATACAACCCCCTCCCCCACCATTCAATTTAAGGTCTGTTTTGCATATCAACTCAGACACCAGAATCAGCTTAGGGAACCAACTGGTGAAAACCAGAGCTGCTCAATTATGACTCATTATGACATGAACATATGGCGTGAAAAAGGTTGCTCAAGTGTTAAATTACCTTTCATTTACAATGCCAGTAATGTCCTGTCAAATTACCTTTAAAAAACAGAAGTCATTATTTAAATGTGCTGAAACTAATTCTCAGCAAGCAGTACCAAGAGGATTTACTTGTCTAAGAACTTAGATCAAAACATGAAAAAAGAAATAATGAGAAAGGAGGCAAGATTTCCTCAACTTCAGGACCAAAAACATTTTCTGTTTTAAAAACACTGTTTAATGTAGCATTAAATATAAAATATGAATATGTTTAAATATGGAAACATAGTAGGTTCAAATAAGTGACTACAAAGTTAGCTGTGTGGTTAACAGAATCACTGATGTTTATATCATATGGATGGGCTAATATTCCACACTGACTGTAACACTGAGAAAACCATATAATTATTTCAGTATGGAATTAAATTTTTTAATGAGGGAGGAGAAGCCGCATTATTGCCTTTGTCATTTGGTAGCCACTATTATTTGTGTCTGTCTTTTCAAAAACAGCTTTAAACATCAGCCATTTTAGCATAATATTATGGTACGCAGCCTGGCTTTTGACAGATGGAAAGTTACTTTACGGAAGCGTTAATACAAAGAATCAGATACAGCTGTGTCAGCATTTTCTGGGCCAATAAAAATGTGTTTGTGCTGCAGCCACCATTTCATTAATTAGGAAACTTGTCTTTTCCAGGGTAGTCATGTCAGGAATATATATGATGCTCATTAAAAAACTACACTGTGTTCCTAATTATTATGCAAGTCACATATCAGTAGGATTTCAGATAAATAAACATTTAGTTTTTAGCTTTTCTACAAAAGTTTTTGCTTGTTTTATTTCTCCTATCCTTTTAGATAACTGGTATCAATCTCAGAAACGTTTGGGGAAACCTACTTACAGAGATTGTTCCACATAATTAAGCAAGTCACAGTTCTCATGCAATAGGAGGAGGAAGAAAGATCTTTCTGAAGATGAAAAGTGTGAAACAGTGCAATATCTTGCAAAAGGCATGAAAACAATTGATACCTCAAGAAAACTGAAGAGAGATCATCATACTGTGAAAAAAACTTGTGTGTGATTCTTAGCGTGGACAAATTCGGTCACATAAAGGCTAATTAAGGAAAGTTTCTGTCAGGCAAATTAATAGTATTAAAAGGGCAGCTTTAAAAAAGTTGAGCAGCAAACAGGTATTTGAAGCTGCTGGTGTCTCTGGAGTCCCAAGAATCTCTCGATGCAGAATCCTCCAGAGGCTTGCAGGTGTGCATAAAACCATATTTTGGCCACCCCTAACTAATGCTCACAGAGAGAAACATTTTCAGTGGGCTCAGAAAAACATGAAGACTAATTTTCAAACAGTTTTAATCAATGAATGCCGTGCTACACTGGATAGTCCAGATGGATGGAGTTCTGGATGGTTGGTGAATGGCCACCCTGTTCCAACAACACTGCAACGTCAGCAAGGGGGCGGCGGAGTGATGATTTGGGCTGGAATATTGGGAAGTGAGATGATACATCCCTTTAGGATCCCTGAGGGTGTCAAAATGATCAAAATGATTTTCATGCAGGACAACACAACATCCCATGCTGCAAAAAACACCATTGACTCCTTGGTTGCTATGGGCATGAAGGGAGAAAAGATCATGGCGTGGCCACACTCATCCCCTGACCTCAACCTTATTGAGCATCTGTGGAGCATCCTTAAAAGAAAAAGGAGGGTGGGTGGCAGTACACCTCAAAATAGCAGCTCTGGGAGGCAATACTGGCATCCTCAAATGAAATACAGGCAGAAACTATACATGGACTTAAGTTCAATGGATGAGAGAGTTGTTAAAGTGATATCAAAGAAGGGCTCATATATTGCTATGTAAATGATCTATAAATATTTTTTTATTTAAATTGCATTTATTTTTTTGAAAAATGATTTGTTCACGCAACAAATACAACAGATTTCTGTTTCGAATTCGTTACAACTGATCGAGTGTTTTCAAACTGTGTCATACATAATAATTTGGAACAATGTATTTTGAGTTCTTTTAAAAATATTTTAAAAATCTGTTGTCCTCATCAGTAGTTTTAATTGTAGTAACATCCACATTATAATATAATTGTTGAGGAAAAAATCCTTAATTGAATTGATTGTTCAGGAAAAACAAGAAAAATGGCATGTGCATAATAATTTGGAACACGGTGTGTCAAAATGATAACCTTGAAAATATGCCTTGTGTTTCCACAGATTTTAGTTAAAATATGAATGAGACTGCCAGTCTACCTCAATAATAACTTAATTACGCATTGACCAAGACCACTCCCCTCTGCTGACCAAAGATAAAATGATTGTAAAGTATACTGGTTTGCTAACCTGTTGCATTTTCAAATATTTATCATATCTGTCTATTACAATGTGGGTCCTTTGGAGAAATAAACAATACATATGGTACCTTCTTTAATTTATTTTCAGATTCTGCCTTGTCTCTCGTTGTATTTAATACCTTTAATTTTTAGAGTTTGTTAAGGAGGCTGATTTAAATATAACATTCTGTTTCTGTCTTTGTGCTGAAACAGTTTAATAAAACTTTTCTTAATTATAATCCATTGCATATTTTGACAAAGGCTGATCCTCTAGAGTGAACATTCTTATCAACAAATACAGTCATTTGTGTCAAACTTCAGTTTTGTATTCAGAGCAGCAGACATTGAACGAGTGCCTTGATTTCTAAAACCACTAGATTTGGAAATGTGTTATTTTTACGAAATTCTCACTTCTCTGACATGCACATTTATTGGAGTCACACAAACGACTGACTGAATAATACGCCCGCTGTGTGTCTGGTCAGATGTCCACTCAATGACAGAGTACAACCTTCACGCACAATCTTCCCATGAAACAGGATGTAATTATTGGAATCCTGGCCCCATACTCATGCAGCCGTGGGATTAGTGTGTGTTGTGTGACTATTTTAAATGCAAAGCAAGACTTGAATACTAATCATCATCAATTTCAAACCATGCGTTCGTACCATTTTCTCTATTCAATGGAATACATTCTTTTTTTTGCTGAAGTTTTTGACATTTTTGTTTCTCTGTATGGGTGTAACGGGCACCATACTACGGCTAAGTCCAATAACAGCTGCGAGAGCTAAAGTCATTTTATGTTCTGAACTGAATGTAGTGTCTCCTTTCTGAAGTCAGTATTGTGAGGATCCTTTTGGCCAATGAATGCTGCCCTTGGAGACTAGCCCTGACCCTTTTAACCAATGGCATGTAGCCAAGCTCTTCCAATCATCAAAATGTGGGAAACGGTCTCTTCAGAAGGGGAAACTGACCGGACAGTTTGGGGAGGGTGAGCTGCTTGTCATGTGTCTATTGATTCTTCCCGCATCCTTCACCTCTCCCCCTCATTTTAGCCAAAAAACTTGAGTGTCTACAGAGTGTCTCCATCAAGAAGGAAAGAACAGTTACACAACTGACTAGCTCATTGAAAAACATAAAACTCTAAAACATTTTAACACAAGCCGATATCTAAACACCTGCCAAATTTTAAAGTTCAATGCAGTTATACAAGTTAAAAATGGTCAATTGGGAGGTCTGGAAGGGAGTACTGAGACGGCAGCAGGACATATACTACCAGCTGTGGCTGAGCTGCTCTCCATGCAAGACAGCATGCGTTTCTCCTGACCATCTGTGGTCTGATGTGTCCTGATAAGGCCACAGTTACCAAGAGCTCATCGCTTTTCCACAGTCAGACATTTCAAACAACTTGGTTTACCTCTTAGTAATGATTTTGTTTTGGTACTGAACTACATCTCAAAGATCACAGCTTAAGAGAGGATAAATGAGGACTACTGTTACATATTTTCACCCACTCCCATCCTCTGGTCTCTGTCCCAGAGAGTTGGGAAACAGTGATTGCATATTTTACGAGAATTTAAGTCATATGTTTTGAGTAGTAGCTGTCATAAAATACATAAATATGATTACTGTATTCATATTTTTTCATTACTGGCATTCACACAGATCTGTGGAGAGAGGGATGATATCACCACCATGGCTTGTGATAAGCTAAACAAAGCCTAGCAGTACCTCTTCCACTCTGTCCAGTAATAAATAAGGTCTTGTCTTAAGTAAAAAGACCTTGTCTTTGAACATGGCTTCGATACTGTTATGTACTCTGATGAGTAAGAAGTGACTCCCATGTGTATGATTGAATGAAGAAGTAATTGTTTCGAAATGCATTATGGCAAACCCGTTCCCATCAGCTTGCACTATTCAGGACTGATCAACAGTGTTAAGTATTCTGAGGTGTCAGAGCGTGGGTGAGAGACTGTCCCCAGCTGTTTGCACTGCACCATCTTTAGAGGCGAGATCACAAGGGAGAGCTCGGTCTCCTTAATGGGTACCCCTTATCGATTGGTTGGCATCAGCTCTACCTGTTCTGTCTGACAGCTTTTCCAATCCCTTGTTTTCTTTTTTGCCAAATGTTTCAGTGCCAAAACATTTATGCAGGCCCTCCCTATGCCTAACAATCTTTTTGTCATGTCAGGGAGAGCACAGGTGAGCATACACTCCCGGCATTTCGCTCGCGGAATTTCGCCTTAGTTGTAGCTAAATAAAAAACGGGCAGTACCGTTTATATTGTTTTAATAAATCAAGAACTAACGCCGATCTAGTATTAATCCTATTGGATATGTTTCGCCATGTGCCTTGGTGGCGTGTTCGTTCTGGCTTGTTTAAGAAGCGTCAGATTCAAGCAATTTCGCAGCAATTTCGCAGATTCAAGCAGAATTTTAAATGTGACAGGTTGTCAGGAAACACCAATCCGTGTCCGTTTTACTACATTTCCTTAGGTATGAATATTTCCTTTTTTTCAAATCAATGAATTCAGGTCTAGCTAAAATGTTGCTGGAGCGATGGAAAAGTATTTTGCAATGTTTGAAAATGTTCATTAATTAAAAGGTTAATGTACGCCACTTAGCTGAGAATAGCAGTCGCTATACCTGGTGAAGCCTGAGGGAAAAACAACATAATTTAGTTTAGCTAAATTTTAAAATAGTTATAAAAGTATTCAGAGGATAACAAGGTTCTACGGAGATGTGTTTATGGTGTTTCTCAAGGGTTTTGTGGCAAGAAAAATTTGTGCCGGTTTAAACCAAGATCCGACTGTAGCAAATTTCTATAAACGGTGTTAAAATCTTTCTTCACTGTTTTGCCATTAACTGTTAGTACAGACTCTTAAATGGAGTTATGTTCGTTTATTTTGCGTAGTGAAATGGAAAGTATCTTGCTTAATGTGACCCTCACTCCTCCTCAGATGGCTGCAGTGATAGAGCATGAAGTGCCACAACACGGTGCGTATTAATACAATAAGAATACAGCTGTGTGTGCAGATAACCACATGTTAGAGAGCATTGGGAGAACTGAAAAGGCCTATAGCACAGAGAAGAACCATATCAAAAGAGGTGCATCCTATATAACTAGTGTATGCTAGCTAGGTGCTACACAAAAGAGGGGGGAACAGTGAATCTTGCTTCATAAATGTCTAAACTGGGAAAGAAGACAACTTTTTCATGTACAGCTGCATGTCTGCATAATACACATTTGTGGTTATTGTGAGCTGAATCCCAGGGAATGAAAAGTTCATGTTTTACAAGCTGGAGGTGAACTTGCATTCTTTGCCAAAAATATTGCCTGGAAAACAGCTTTGAACCCACAAATAACAAACAAAGTTTTCAGAAGTTGAACAAAGAGCCAAAGAGTCTAACATTCACACTAAATCAAAACCAGACAGCACTTAAGAGATGTTCCTTATCATGTTTGCTTCAGTTGCATGAATCTGCAGTGGTCCAAAGTTCCGGATCTGTGCTTGCATGCCTTCGCAAACTCTCACAGCACTGACTCACCAGGTTAACCGGCTTCCAGTGCAATTATTTTCTTGAGGAATTCAAAGTCCATGAGTCAAATGGGTCTGTCAAATTGGAACCTGATCTGAAGCCGGTGAATACCTGCACAGGGATGGAGTCATTGTCCAACACTGCTAATTATTTGAAATGCAAAACATATGGAAATTGATCTGATGCCTCAGGGGTTTGCCTCAAGTCAGTTTTCAAAAGAGCCAGTGGTGTTGTTTTATTCATGGTGGGAGCAGGTGAGTGTGAGTCAGGAGAAAAGGGGGATATTTTTGGGTGAACAGACAAAATGGCAAATAACTTGTCCTCCTGGTGGTCATTGTTCTATGTACCTTTAGTTGCAGAAGGCAGCAGGAGAGAGCTCATAATTTGAGTCTTCCTGCACAGTAAAAACCTGCATATAAACTGCAGTCTGGCTGCACAGTTAAACCCAGGATGTGGAAATCCCTCCACTTAGTTCTCCTGACTTTTCAGACACTCATTCCTCTACGTTTCCTTATATAGAATACTACACAAAGACCAAGAATCCTTATGTGGTACATAAGGGCTAGATGTATATTTCAAGCAAAATGCATACTCTTTCACTCGATATCATTTCCACAGAGGAGGTCAGGACATTGAGAGGTCATGGAGAGGTCACAGTTGAGTTTGAGACAAGCTTTGGCAAGTTCCTCATTTCAACATTGATAAAGTGGACTGGCTCACTTCTCCAAGACAATCCAAACAATTATCCCTCTCATTATTCAGGCTTTCATGTGTCTCAACACTCAAAGCAATTAGAATTTTCCTTATGCGACCAGTTACTGAGGATACACAACAGAAAGAAAGGGCACAGAAAAAAGGAAGTGGAGTGGGAGGGTGGTATTTGAGGAGATGAAGTTACTTAAGTAGGGGTTACCTGGAGAGAGGAGTTACCTCCATAAGGGTGGAGTTACCTGTGTTGGAATGGTATTACCTTGAGAGAGGAGTACCTGTGCAAGGATAAACTGTAACCCCACTGACCAAAATACAATGTGGAGCTCTGGATAAGAGCGTCTAACAAATGCCCCTAATGTAATGTAATGTAATGTAATGTAATGTAATGTAATGTAATGTAATGAGTTTCTCTGTTCCATGAGAGTGTTCCCTCAACATTGGAAACTGAACAGCATATTGTTTTATCTTTTTCAGAACAAAATAATAGAACACAATGAAGTGAACTTGGCCGTTAAACTTCAGCAGTTTTCTGTGGCTCTTCCATATCCTTCGGGTCGCCTTGTGAAAGCAGCAAACATTACAAAACGTTTAATTCAACAAAACAATTAATAAACTTTTCTTGTTTTCTTACAGAGCCAATTTCCCCAGTTTTACAGAATTACAGGTTGCAGCGGAGGATAGGAGAAGGAATTTTTGCCCTCAAAAGTCATCAGGCTTCCAGACAGAGAGAGAGAGAGCTCTGAGCTACATTAATTACCCATATAACCTGAACAGAGGAGGTGGCTGCAATCACACAAACGTCTGTGAATAACAGGCACACAGACGGTAAAATGCCCATTTAATGACCAATAAGCAGGCAGTGAGGCATGTAATGAGGGCTTCAGATTGGCCGGAGGATCTAGGAGGAAGCTACAGATTATCTAAATACAATTAACCCAATCACCCTTTATTTAGATCAGGTAAATTAGATTTTAACCACTGGAGATGAATAGGGCTAAATTTGTATGTTTGCCTTAAATCCGAATTATGCCAGTTCACACCCCCACCCCTCCTCCTCCTCCAGAAACAGAAATATTTTATTCTTCTTTTTGTAAATTGGTGCATACACAATTCTCAAGTAGGTGTGGATAAGACAACATCGTCCACATGTTAGGAAGGAAAAACTCAAGTTCTGACTGTGATATTAGGAAAAAATCCCGATCAATATCCAGACTCTTAAAGGCACTGTCTTGTTCAATTATGAGTTGCCACCTAGTGCTCAGTGAAGGGCATTGTGTCTGAGAAAATATAGACGTCTTGAAAATGTCAAATCACCAAGTTCACAGGGGTGGGTAAATCACAGCATAACCACCTGACTGGAATGGCTTCGCAACAATTATACTATACTAACTATACTGTTTCTTATACAATGAATTAAGAGGGTAGATGAGTATATTTACTGGGAAGACCAGTTTCAAGTTTTGCCTTTTCTGTCAGACAAAATATTTTCGAAGGAGTTATGTGCTTTAGTAGGGAACATGAATGCAGCAGTTTGCCTTTGTTAATTAAATTGCCCATCCAGCGCACTCCATAGCTCATGCCCCAAGCTATCCACATGCTAACAGTAATGCAATAATGGTCTCTTAAGAACCAAATACGATAATGAGAATATAATGGCAGCCTATCTGGGCTTGTCATTTTCCTACAGAGTATCTAGCACTGCATTGAGCCTGAACTTAAACACCCCATCGTTGTGTCCCCCTCAGCTGCATGACCTGACAAACTGTTCCAAGAGCTGACAACTCTGAGTAAAAGGCATCCTTATTTCAGTTCATAATGAACCCTGAACTAGGTTCCATTTTATGCTCCTTTTTTAAGTTTCATGCCAGGAGTTGTCCTTCTTTGCCCTTCCCAAATATATTGTTAAAGTACAGGAACCACTAGAACCAACTCATATAAAATATTTTAATTTATTCACTGAATAGATGGGGTAGGGGTGAAAAGAATATCTAGCCAATCAATTTAATGCCCAAGGAATTGCTCCTGGCACTGTACTCTGATATGTGCAGCAAAAAGAACATGCTGTGTATGGCCAAAATGGAGCTCCGATTTCAACGAAAATAATTTTTATTAAAGCAAGAATGAATTTATTACTCTTGAAGTCTAGTTGCTTAATGTTTAAACTAATTTTTGTACTGGTTGACACTCAAAAATGGTGGATTTTTACCACATGTGCCATTATAAAAAGGTGGCACAATGTATAAAATGATGTAATATGATGTCTGTCACTATTGTTTATGAAATACAATTACACTACAATTAAGCTTAATTAACCAGAAATTCAAAGTCAATCATTTGATCTACTGTTGTGGTGATGTAATGTTTTTGCTTTTGGGGAAAGGTTGGGTAAAATATGAATAAGACACATAAAAAAGTGGCCTCACAGACATTATTTTTACTGCCCTTTCAGAAGCCCTTTATTAACTAATCTAAATATCATACATTCACAGCTCAGCTATGCACATGATTTTGGAAACAGATGAAACAGTTTAGTATGGAAGGCCTCTCTCTCCACCTCTCCAAGTCACCACCTCTCTCCTTTTACACTCATATTGTGACCTTCACCAGAATGCCATCTATCAGTCAGTCCAGACCTGTCAGTGTAATCTCCAAGAAGAAATATTGATGGGAAAAAGTATTCAAAGCTCTGGCTGGGTTGATTTAGTTATCTAAAAATGTAATATTTTCATACAGCACATTTATACTCTGCAGCATATGAGTTTTTGTTATCATTTCTTTTTATCGAAAGATCTACTCCACCGGCTTGAGCTGGAAACTCTGACGAAAACCAATTACACCATTACGGCAGAGCTTACGTTATGTGCTGGACCAGTTTAACCCTTTCAATAGCTTGGGGCTATTGACATTTTGAGAACACATTTTTGGAAAAATGAATAAGCTGATTAGCAAATGCTAGTAATTAACCTAATTCAGACTGCTGGTTTCCATTTTGTGAGCCAACCAATTGGCTCACCATGTAGGTAGCAAAATGAATAAAGTTAACAAAACTAGCATGCTAGCGATAAGAATAAACCAAAATGATAAAGCTTGTTATTATTTTTATTGTCACCAATGCTAAAAGGTGGGCATTAAA
This sequence comes from Albula goreensis, assembly GCA_022829145.1. Lineage (NCBI taxonomy): Eukaryota > Metazoa > Chordata > Actinopteri > Albuliformes > Albulidae > Albula > Albula goreensis. The sequence continues at coordinate 31,009,578 of CM040745.1, forward strand.
ATGAGACTTATCAACATAATCAGTGATAATAAAAGCTTAAAATGAATATTTTCTTCCACATACACATGCAAGGGTCTGTTGAAAGCTATGTTTTGTATGACATCCTTCAGTCAAGTAAACACACTCTCCTTCAGACAGTAAACCCTCATTTTTAATGTGTTGCTTGATTCAGCAGAAGCTGCCTACTCCTGGGTTACCTCTGAATCTGCCCCAGGAGTCTTACCCCCTCTGTGTAACACTTTTGGTTAATAGCTTTCAGTTTCTCTGAAATATGAACACATATGTAAAAATCTATGTAATTAGAAAAAATAAAATATACAGTCAGAGCGCCCTCCCAAACTTTTGAAAAGGTTTTTTTTGTTTTTGTCTCCCCACTTTTTTAAAATGACTTTTTATTGTTTATTTATGTATTTTATTTTTATAGGAAATAGGTTAGAGGGGATAAACCCTCCTGTGACATCAACCTGTATGATGTCTGTAACATTTCTCTCTTTTGGATTACAATTCTGAAAACTAATAAAAATATTGAAATAGAAAGCAGTAACACAACAACCAACTGAGAAGGGATAACTACTACTTAGCGCTGACTACCAACAAACAAAGAAAACTTGTCACATTTTGGTAAATATTTACCTTAACAAACACTTATTATTATTGGCAATTAGTAGTAGGCTCTGCTGTGAGTAGACATGACGATCCACTATACTTAGAATCACCTCGTTATCGTTGACAGGCTGGCTCCCTGACTGACATTTGGAATAATTAGGCAATTTCAGCGTCTTTTGTAACAACACCTCTATTTTGGAAAATTTTAACTGATGATCTTTATGTTTTTGTCACTTGCTTACATGACTTTGTGGATCTGAATCATTTGACACTCACAAGCTGTGCACAACGCATGAGAAAGTAAGAGATTATGAAAATGGGAAGTGCAGCTTCTAAAAGAATGCATTGTTCATCGCGCAATCACGTCATTCGCTTTCTCCCACCTACACATGTGGCAGTTCTAAAACAGCTTGCACATATTTTAATGTTTAATTGTTTTCAGAACTGCAAAGCAATTGGAGGCTCCTGAAAAATCCCTGCCATATGAAACACACCCTCTACTGGAAACAATTTATAAGTACACCTTCAAATTTCAGTCCTTTTTGGTGTTCGCAAATGTTGTGGCAAAATAATACTGTTTGTTCTCTGCTTCGATTTGGACTTGGTTGGTAAAAATGAAGATCAGCAAGGGGAATATTAATTTTAAAATGAATCTATTCAAAGACTCAGGAAGTCTAGGAAGGTGAGAAAATAACAGAAACATATTCTTGGGGACACCACAGCAACGTTAATGTGACACAGCGAGGATTGATGCCCTAGAGACCCTCCATCCAGAGAGCTCCACTGTCGGTTTTCTGCTCCAGTGTTTTTTATGAACACTTTTAAACTTTTTGAGAGGCTGTAATGACTGCAACCTACTGACCAGATGTTCCACCAAACCAAAAGTCATTTCTACACTCTTGAGTTCATATTTTCTGAGATGCAATGCAACATTACCCTAGTTCCTGATTTGTGACAAGCCTGTGTCTATCCAACTGCGTATTTAATTAATTACTTAATATTTTTTGTCACAGTATAATGACAACAATTTCCCAACCACAGGACAGCACTGCTTCAATGTTTCAACATCTTCCTGTTTCAAGGTCACTTTCGAAATTCTTTTTATGAATGTCTGTTTGTGTTCCTCTCAGCTGTTACGCAGTAGCTGTCTTCTTTCCTCTTCCCCACATTCATTTGCTAGGTTTATACCTCTCTGCTAAGACTTTGGTAAAAGCAGGGTGGATTTCAGCAGTAAACCAACCTGCATTTTTGATGTAACCCATAATTTATAACCAATCACTTCGGCTTAGTGATGGTGGAGTGAGAGGGGGAAAGCGGAGAAGATCACAACACTAACTGTAGTCCATTGTTTATGTATGTATTACTGTAGCTACATATTGTTTTTTGTTAAATTTGTAGTGTGCTTCAGTTGCCTTTATAAGCATAAGCTGAATACATTTGAGATTGCCTTTTTAACCCCTAATGGCTTATATCTGTTTCCTCTTTAGTTATTTTAAGCAGTCCCATCAATGTTCTTCCCCCTCTGTATTGTTGAGAGTGATCACAAAACTGAGATGTGTATGAAAATCCATTGCATTTAACCATGACTTGTAGTTTGGGCCCATGAGACCCTAAACAGAACAATTGTGTGTTTTTCTGTGAAGGACGTCTGAAACATGCCATCGACTCAAGATCATGTTTAAAAGCAGTTCTCATGAAATGAGAAAAAGTCATGAAGTATGAAGCTGATAAAACATCGTTAAGTATGTTTTCTGAGCTGTTAAAGAGGGTCTGGGGCAGCTGAGTAAGGAGGGACAGGAAGCTGCAGTAAACCCTTATGCAGATTTATTTTATTTCTGATGTAGATAGTTTGTGTAAATGCATGACAAATATGATAACTCAACTAACTAATGAGTTGTACTAATACCAACAATTGAGCCATTATTTAAAAAAAAATTACACATTAAAAATATTCAGTTGTAATTCTTATGCACTAGCTCAGTTATCCCCAGTATGGAGAGACAGATATTTTGCACAGTAATCCACAGCAGAGTGATGATTGTGTGTTAAGAGTGTTAATTGTGAAAGGTCAAAATGAAAAGCCGTATGCCATGCCAAACCTCAGACTGATCTCGATTGATCTGCATGTACAAACTCACAAAGAATTCAGTGGGTCATATCGCCCTGCTGTCTCCACACTTTTTCTGTTCTGAGATATCATGCCATGCAAACAGACCTCGCTCTCGTCATATGAGACATTTCATCACATGTGCCCTCTTCTCCTTTTGTCCACTGCGTAACCTCTCTTACTAAACCAAAGAGGATTTTTTTGGTGAGTGAGGCAGTTTCTTGGTGGGCAGCGACAAGGCAGGGAGTACCATGGGAAAGGGCTGCCGCTCTGTTAGAGCCACACACTGCTGTGTTCTGCTGTGGACTCTATTGACCTTGCACTGGGTTTCAGCTGAAGGTTAGTATTGCTGTCCATTATTTAAACATATTATAAATAAATAATCATAACTGTAGCCACATCATTATTCCTGTCTGCTTGGACATTATAATGTTGCTGTGATGACATAAATGTGATGACAGCATTTTCAGAGCATGGACAGTAAGATACAATAATTGTTGAATGCCTGTTAAATATATGGTTATATATACCCTTCCTGATGACTTAATAACAAAACTAGACACTGTGTTCTTCCCTCTCCACAGTCATGAGGAGAAGCATCTATTTCATTTCTGGGGAAGCAGGCGTGGTCACTCTCCCTGGACCCAATCTAACCAATGGGGCTGAGTTTAGCTACGAGTGGACGCCGCACGATGGCAGGCAGAAAACGATCCAGATAGGGACGATACAGATGTCTTCTTCATACTCTTTATGGACATTCACCGCTAATTCATATTCTCAAGACAGTCATTTCAATATCTCCTTTAGAAAAGTTTTTGACAATGCAGGGGTTTATTCTTTTAAACAAACAAAACCAGCATCCGTTCTGCTTGCTCAGATCGAGACCTTTGCTGTAAAAAGTAAGTTGGATGTTTAAAAAGAGTTTGTATAAATTGTTAAATTACACATTCCAGTTGAAATGAACAAAAATTCAGAACTTTCTTAAATTACAACATTAAGGTTTTTTTCTCTTGTGCCATCAGCCTTACAAAACCAACATTGAACAGAATGTACAATTACACCATCCATTGTTTCAGCAAGGTGGGTGAAGATAAATTACCACCTCTGGAATGTGACTCAACCTCTATCTCATTTTTGGCCAAGTACGGAGTCCTCATGCTTTTTGTGGTCTCCTGTAAAGTGCATGTGACCATGAACTTCAGAGGTTTAACTTCCACATTTAAATTTCTTGCTCTTCTGGCTTAAATTATTGCAATTATTTATTTCTTTTTTAAACCAAAAACCTGCTGATACAATATATACAAAAGTTGTGTGACTTATTTACTGATTCATTTTGTACATACACTGTATATTCTGAAATGATGAAAGATATGAGAATGTGCTTTCTGGGTAAACTGCTGTACTGACCCTTGGTCTCTGATCAAGTCGTCTGCATTTTCTTGCACAGTTGTTTTTTTCACTTTTTGCTAAGCTGGAAATTTAATTGATCAAAAGATGAACTGCCTTAGAATAGGAGCCTCCAATATCTAAACTTTATCGCCATGTTCCTGTGGACCCCCATCTCAATAATGGTTGGCTTTTTACATGTTTATGCAGCATCACCTACAGGATGCGATGCACTGGCTGTTTAGCACATTAGTCCATTGATGCGCATCCAGATCTATGAATCTATATATAAAATAGCTATTTATACCAAAATATATTTTTCTGAATTTGCATAGGACTGATTTTGCCAAAGACTAATTCCTCAGCCCATTATACATCCAATACTTCTGTTTTTTCTTCATGAAATCCTGTATGGCAGGGCAGCGTGGAAAGTGTGTACTTCCTCTTTGACATGATGCTTTTTACACAGTCAAATGGTTTTGACAGTATCACTCTGAGTTGCAGTAAAATTCAGGTCTTTGGTTCAAGTGTATTTTTTCAAAACATAGGAACAACCTACATTGCTATTTGGGAATAATTATTTTTTTGTCTGTGTGGGACTTGAGAAGTTTTTCCCTCTTTGTGTTTTCTGTGTTTCTGCAGTCAGTCCGTCATCCTGGCACATAGTCTCTCTGGGTGCAGACGTGCCCCGGAGCTGTGCAATATCTCGTCTTCCGGAGTCTGTCACGCTGCAGTGGGAAAAGGAGGGAGATCCCACTCCTAACACTACATTCTTCTACAAAAACACTGCTTCTATCGTTATCCACAATGCCGGTCAACACTGCATCGGGAAATACTTTTGCAAAGTGAGGGGAGAGCGTGAGAAGCTTTTATTCAACAACAGCAGGGAATTATCTGTTGCACAAGGTAATCACGACAGTGTGGACAAAAGTGGGGGCTCCTTCAACAAGAATTTTGAATCAAAGCATATGAATATAATTGATACTCCCAAAATACCATAAATGATTCAAAACTAACAAAGCAATCAGTATTTACAAAGGCATAATATTCAAAATTAATAAGGTTAAAGATTTTTACTCAGATAGTATATCCAGCAGGTACATACTTCACTGATAATTACTCTGGGCTTTCATGTGAAAGAAAAAACGTCTGTGTACCTGTGTGTGTGTGTGTGTGTGTGTAAAGCAAAGGTTATCTGCCAATATTGATACAGTTTGTCCTGACTGAGAATGCATTGGTGTTTGCAGACACATATAGTAGCTACTACTCTCTGTACAGAGGTAGTACTAACAGCAGTGATGTGGAGCTGGCCTGCCGCTTTACTGGAGGATACAGAGGGGCCACATGGTTTTGGACACCAGTGTCTACAAAGACACAGGAAAAGGTGGCTTCTGCTGGCATCAACCAGACTGCTGAAGTTAGGAAGGCTGATGGAGATGGAGGCAGGTTCTCATCTCCAGGGTTCGATGGAAAGGACTTCCCCCTGCGCATCTCACCTGTCCAGTTTGGAGATGCTGGAAGTATACACCTGTTATTTTGAAAGTTATAATTTTGCCTCAGTGACCCTAATAATTATGCATGGTAAGACTACAATAAAATAAATTAAGGGGGTGTTTTTATTTCACCGACATGTGAGGAAATAAAAATCTTCAGCAACATTTTAAAGTAGGCAAAGTAGCTACTGGAAGCTTGCTGGTGACATTTTGCTGGCTCTTTTCATAAATGTCCACATATATGTCTAAATAAAAAAAAACAAATTCACTTCAGAAATGTCAAATATGAATTATATTTATGTAAATAGATTGAAAATGTGTCTCAGTGGGTGTTGCACCTATACTTCATCTTGAATTGTTATTTTCAGTGGAATATCTGGCTGGGTCCAGGAATCAGCCGGTGGTGCTGACCTGCATGCTGTCGGAGGTGACTGAAGACCTGACGCTGGCCTGGCTGAGGATGGAGCGGAACAGCTGGGTTGTGGCCAAACAGAAAGACCTAAGAAAGGGCGCCTCCGCCAGGACACTGAATCTGACCCTGGCGAGGGTGAGCGAAGACCAGCTGCAGTGGCAGTGTGTGGTTTTCACACAGGGCATGCTCAGACTGCGAGTCCCTCTTGACCTCACTCTCCCGCCAGGTGATGCACCTTACCCTTCTGCTGGGTGCCATCCTGCAGTCTTATTCTCTGACACACTCAGAAATAGATTATCAAACACCCTGTCTGCTACCATTGGCTCCAGCCACATTTAAAATGCATACACCAGCCTGACCTACCATCAGCAATCAGCATCTTCATTCCGAAACACAGGCTCCACCCACTACACAGCTGCACTTAGACTCCACCCACTACACAGCTGCACTCAGACTCCACCCACTACACAGCTGTACTCAGACTCCACCCACTACCCAGCTGCACTCAGACTCCACCCACTACACAGCTGCACTCAGACTCCACCCACTACCCAGCTGCACTCAGGTTCCACCCACTACACAGCTGCACTCAGACTCCACCCACTACCCAGCTGCACTCAGGTTCCACCCACTACACAGCTGCACTCAGACTCCACCCACTACACAGCTGCACTCAGGCTCCACCCACTACACAGCTGCACTCAGACTCCACCCACTACACAGCTGCACTCAGACTCCACCCACTACACAGCTGCACTCAGACTCCACCCACTACCCAGCTGCACTCAGGTTCCACCCACTACACAGCTGCACTGCACAGCTATATATTTTTCACTTTATATGCACACCAACTATGTAGGAAAGGCCTTAATTGAGTTCAGAGAGGCATCCTGAGGTGTGTGTTCTTGTGTTTGTCCTCAGGGAGCAACCTGGTCGCAGTGATCACAGTGGTGTGTGTGGCAGCAGTGTGTGTTGCGATACTGATTGGTGCATTGGTGTTTTGCTGCAGGAGAAGGACAGCAGCAGGTACCTCATGACCACACGGCCCCATAACAGATGTTTCTGTTAGCACCACCCACACCTCTCAAAGCAAACAATCAATCACTCACCCCACCCTAAAGTTTACTCAAATAACTCGGTCTTCCACAGCTAAGAGTGCAGCATCAGACATAGGAAATGACACGGGGAACCAGACCAACTGCATCTACCATGACATCACTGGTCTGCAGGAAGAGGAAGGTAAGCTTGGATCTGTGAAGTGTCAAAGACAGTTTATCACTGTGGTGAAGCTAAGCATTAAGTAGTGCAATTACAAGAAAGAAGGTCTAGCCTTCACAACCAGCAATACAATGCTTGTGCTTATTATTAGTTCAGCAAAAACAGCTAAGTCGTAAAATTCAGTCATGAGTCATTGCATGCTGCTTTCAGTACCAGATCCTACCTGCGTATAAGAGGAAGTCAGAGTAAACAGATCACTTTCATTCTGAAACAGCACCCACAACTTCAGGACAGAGCCACAAGACACCACCCACTGGTCACCAGTGTTGCCCTGTAAGGTTATAACGCACTACCTGTAACTTCAGGAAACACAGAGCTAAGAATGCCTATCAGGTTGCTCTGTTGTTTCTGTATCGTTCCTTGCCACATTTGCTATGCTTCCATTGTTTTCAGTGGGGGCTGCAGCTGAAGCTGAAAAAAACTTTGTAAAGTAAAGCTGTCCTGTAGCTGTTTTGCTGCAGGAGAAGGACAGCAGCAGGCCACACAGCTCCCTAACAGAGGTTTCTAGCTCCACCTACACCTCTCAGCAAAACACCAACCCCATCACCCCTCAAAGCAAACCATCAATCACTCACCCCACCCTAAAGTTTACTCAGATACCTTGGTCTCCCACAGCCAAGAGTGCAGCACCAGACACAGGAAATGACACGGGGAACCAGACCAACTGCATCTACCATGACATCACTGGTCTGCAGGAAAGGGAAGGTGAGCTGAGACATCCCAAACAAATGCACCAGTGAAGTTTCAAAGACAGTTTACCACTGTTCAGCATTGACTAATACAATTAAAGAAAGTCCAGCCTTCACAACCAGGACACGCTTATTATTCTTAGTTCAGCAAAAAACAATAAAGTAGTAAAAGTACAGTCATAAAATAAATATTTAATTTCAGATATTTTATGCTGTTTTCAGAACCAGAGCCAATCTGCATATTAGATGAAGTCAGAGTAAACAGACCACTTTCATTCTGAAACAGCGGCCACAACTTCAGGACAGAGCCACAAGACACCACCCACTGGTCACCAGTGCTGCCCAATAAGTTACATTTTCTGCCCCTGTCTAGTGTGTGTTCTTGGCTTTCTGCTTTTGTATTTTCACAAATGGAATCATGCTATCGTAGTGCCACATTACATGCCCAAGACTGTGGTTATGTCAGTGTAATTTCACTCGACTTGCTGAGACGTAACTCAGCTCGCCTGTGGGTGTGGAGCTGTGAAGTACTCTGATGAGAGGTGAGTAGTTAGGAGGACTGATCTCCTCAGATAGCACAGCAGGAAATGCTACTACTACTACTACAATGGAAGTAAAATGACAGAGAGAGTGAGGCCTATCTTAGGCACAGTGCAAAGTTCAGCTGTATGAGGCATGTAAGAGATTTGTATGGCTTACATATATGTATGAGTGCGATGCTGTATTTATTGTTAACACTGACTGTTATATTCCTCTCATTAGGAGCCATGGACTCCCAGGTTGCAGAGGAAGACACTGAAGTCCATTACTCCACATTTTCACTGGGAAGTTCCAGAACAGGTACTGTAAAAAGATCTGGGATAGGTAACGATACTGTCCTTTAAATTTCCTCCTCAGCCTGAGCTTCTTCCTCTGTTAGGGGTCAAAGTTTTAATTATGCATTTGAAATTATGTACTTAATTTCAGATTTCAAAACCCCATCGTTGTATTTTCAGCTATATGTCACATTCCATTGTTTGAAAATAGTACGACACTATGATCCTTCTTTTTAAAGTTACTGGAGTAAAATTCATTTTAATTCATTTGTTGGTATTTTGCCTTTTTAGATCCAAAGAGGACACAGAACCATTCTAAAAGAGTCTATGTAAGTACTGTGTACTGTATGCAATGTATAGTTGTGAATGGATATGCTGGCATACCATATAAATGTGTAACAATATGCTATGAAAGACAGCAAAAGATGTGAGCCATCTTAGATACCATAGATATAGTGTTCATATTGTATTCCTCTGAAGAATAGAAGGTCAGGTGGATCCACTGTTTAATTATTGTCTTTCACTTATAATGTACCTGCTAAAATGTATGAATTTTGTGTTTTGTGTGCCTTGGTTTCCAGGAAGAAGAGACTGATGATGTTGTCTACTCTGCCCTTAACATGACTTGAAACATACTGCTTTCATGTAGAACTCAAACAAATTTTTTATTATTATTATTACCAGTGACAATATTAAAAATGCAGAAATGTAATCTAATCGTAGAATCTCAGGGATCTGACCTCTCAGTGTTGTGAAAATGTATGGAATTTCTGACAGTTTTTAAAAAAATTAATATCTATATATACCATGTATAAATATTGTTTTTTGGTATTGTCAGCTACCAATATGTATGCGTATTTAAGATCTGTGTTTATGTTTATCAATAGAAATTCCTGCCACTAGTTTGATTGTTGGTAGGTACTCTCACTTTGTAGCTACAAAAATCCAGCCGGTAGTAGGAGTCCCTGTCAGCTATTCGCTGTCACATTGCTTGAATATGCATGGATGTTGGTAAGTGTGATATACTTTCCAGTATATCTCTCCACAAAACAGGAATATGCAAGAAAACTGTTTGAAAAAAGGGCTTGAATACTTTGCTTTAAAATGTCTTAACAGGATGAGCCACCCAGCAGTACTATATTTTTATATAGATTCTTAATATATATTTACCTATGTTTATTCTTTTATTTGATATAAGAGATTGTCTGATAATAAACTCATTTTAAATCAACAAGTAAAGCAGTGATGTGCGTAGCTCTTCATTATTATTCTCCTGTGGTTCCCAAACAATGGGATGGGACCCGCTGGTGGGTTGCTCAATAAGATGAGATGAATTATAAGATGCTAAATGAAATTGGCACGCTAAGTTTAGGAACCCCACTGTGCTGTTCATTGTTATATATGACCAGTAGATGGCAGTATTGAATAGGGGATAAATAAAAAGGTGAAACCCAAAGAAAGGAAAAAAGACTTTGTTAAACTCCTTTTGTAGTCTGGGATGACATGGTTGTGAACAGCAACTGTGAAATATATTTAAAATCTCAATAGAAGGTGCTGGAACATATTAAATGTAATTCCACCTTTTTAAGAATGTCCCTTTTGACTGACAGGTGAAGAATAGTCCTTTTCAGAAGCTCAAGGTTCTGCTTTTTGTACAGCTGTGTGCGTAAGTGTATGTGCGTGTGTGAGTGTGTGTGTATCCACACTGTGAGTGCGTCTCTGTGTGTGCAAGGTTTATTGTGCAAAGGCTTCTGAAAATGGATTTGTTCTTAAAGAATGTGAAAGTGGGGAAAAGGACAAAAAATGTTTTGTTGTTTTATGAATACAGTCTATATAGACCATTTGACAGATGGGGATGGAGCAAGGGGTGGTGGGGGGAGTGGGATGGGGGGGCAGAAGGAGGCTGAAATTCAAAGATTTTCAAGGACGACACATGGTCTGTTTCACACTCCTCTGGTCCCCTAAATTGTAAGGCTGGTAATCACAAGGCTGGCGATAGCAGCTTAAGAGTGACAGCAGCTATTATCTTTTGGTTTATGTGTTCTGCCAAACAAAGCGAGCGAGATGCACCTGCTTTCTTTTCCCTTTATGAAACGATCTTGACGTCTATATCGGTCTAAAATAGGCAGATGGTTTAGTAGCTGTCTGTTTTAACATTTTCATCAAGGCCATCACACAAACACATACACATTCAACCACATATATGGACACGTACTCACTCGCACACACATGCATGTACATGCGCATAGATGTACACAAGACAAAAAACACACGTACACAAATGCCATAGTAATTTTCTGTTCCTAAAGATACGTTGTCTCTCAACAAAGTACAGCATAACCTGTATGGCATTGTTATGTTTCATGTTTGTTTACATGTAGATATTGCTGTTGTTGTCTGAGAAATTATTAGAATGTACTGTAAAACACACATCATTGTGTCTCATTGTATTGCATTACATTGGGGATTTCCATGTTCTAATGACTCACTTGTCTTTCTCATCTTTTCCTGACTATGAAGCAAGGTGATCATTTGGATTATTCTTCCTAGCTGCTTTATCTGAGGACAGACACCACTAGATCTGGACTTAGGTATCTCTAGAAATGAGGATTGACTGATGTGGATTTACAGTGAAGCTCAGCAATGTTTTTTCCACACTGGGAGCTGTGGATGACTAGAACAGTTGGTCCAGTCATGTAGCACAAATAGTCACCTAATATAATTATTATACCCTAACTCTAACTCCTGGTCCTGTCTACAGAACATGTGACATTCAGGGAACCTCACTAGCCACAAGAACATTACATATATCACAAATTACCAAAACAAATGAAGAATTAACATAGACCTGGTCACTTGGAAGCCCACTCTGTTTTGCTGCAGGAAACATTCCTCCAAATGAGGTAATGAGCTTATTAAAGGTTAATTATGACCATCATGAAAATAAATGGGCAGTAAGTTGAAAAAATATCTCAACAGGTTGGCTGGTCCTGCTGTTGTTTATAACATAATTTAAAACACAAGGATCATTCCAGAACCTTCACAATGAATACTTTTCAAAGATATTTCAACCAAATGACAGTTAGTTGTTCAGCGACTCTTTTGGAGCTAAAAAAAAAAGAGAAAGAAGTATGATTTCTGATCATTTTTAACCTGAAATATAACACCCACACTGATCATCGTATGTGTGATATATGTTCTGTCTTCTTAAGCTCCATGTACAGTATGTGTCTCTTCCCACTCAGCTCTGCTCACGTACCCATGGATGACTGTTTTTATTCTTTTCCCTACCATCCTTCCCGCCTCTCTGTCAGTCTCTTTGCAGATTCTTCGACAGATGTCACTGGTGAAAAGGACGCTCTCAATTGATTTTGGTGGCAGCTCTTGGACGGGTATCTATTATGCGGATGGGATCAGAGCTGCATGTGTTAGTGCATACAGATTTGTGTTCACGTTCCTATGTGGGATCATGGCACATTCATGCATTTATTTGTGTGAATGTGTCTTACGACAAAGGCGTATGTGTGATTTTGGGACAGTATATGAGACTGTGCATTTGTGTATGTATATATACACACATGTACATACATATATATGAACATATGTGTATATAAGTTTTGGGTGTGTGTGTGTGTGTGTTGCAGACGGCTTGCATCGCCCCGGTAGCTGACCTTTGCTAATTTGATTTGAGAATGGAAGCTATCAGCAGCGGACGTGGGAGGGAGGCTGATGGAGAGAGAGAAGCATTAAAACCTGCATGGTTCTCTCATCTGATAATATCCAGCCCAGCAGAACAACACCGAAACAAACAGCAACGGCCACGTCAACCGCAAGCATAATGCCATTAGTGCTGTTCTCTACTTATCATCATCTTAATTAGGAGAAATGCTTTCCCTTCTCTTCTCAATGACAAACTCTAATCTCTTTAGTATTAGTTTTCCAGTTTTTCCTCAATCACGTGAACACTAGAAAGTAATGTGGAGGTTATGGGCTTGTAAAAGCTTTTTTTATATTGAGAAATGAATTAAATGTGGCAGTCTCATATATTGCATCCCTTCATACAATGCATCCTAAATGTATTGGTACTTGCATGATACTAAAATAGTAGGAACGGTGTTAGCACAGGGTAACATTAATATAGGTACCTCTTAGTGTAAAGTACCAACTGTTGAAATAAAAGTTTTTGTGTTGAGTAACTGTCAGTACTTACCATTTCTGATTTCTGTGCAATTTGACTGCTGTAACAAACAGTTTGCAATCACACTTATATGATATGTGCATTGAACTACAGTAAGTTGTACTTCAGGACTAGGACAGTGTAACTACACACTTGCTGCTTTCAGATACACACTGAAAAACATATTATTCAACTGAAAAAACATATATTTCTATTAAAAACAGATAAATGTTAAAACACAGTTTCAGGCATTTACAACAATAGTTTATCCATCAGAAGATCCTATTTATAAATCTATAGCCTATGAATTGAAAGGTGTCTTCCATGATAAACCCTCTCATGGGCTAACGCTGCTGTCCTCTCGTGCAGTAATCGGCATTACCAGGGAAAACAGTAACATCACCAGCGGCGGCTCAGAGCATGAAATAAAAGAGACAAAATTTCAACCTCCTAAGCCACTATTGGCTTATTGACTTCCTTTCATTTGGGTATTGGCCTCCAACTTCAAAGAGTGCTATGTGGGACCAGAGACCCTGGAGAGCTGAAATTGTCATTTCAGATGAATACTCTAAAGGCAAGAAAGGAAATGTTGAGAGCTTCCTTTATGGGGGGTTATATCCTTTCCCTCCAGTTTAATTGACAAGAGCAGCAGATATGTTGCTGCACTTTGCACCCTCTGAAATACGAGTTGCTGTATTTCCATGTGCTGTTGCACAAGCCCCGTTCTGAGTGTGTTATCACAAAGATTGGATGTCAACAAGCTCTTTGATACACATGGAAATCAGGAATGTAGAGACAGACAGCAGCACAACACAAAATCATTTGTTCCTCCGGTTAATACCCTCTACTAATAGATGCCTATACACATGTCATAGTGTACCTACTAGTTTTAGTATTATGTAAGTACTTTATTAATGAAGTACATTTACCATAAATTGGAATTATAGGTAATTCTGATTTGCTGATGCAGTGGATTAGTTTGATAATGAGTCCTGTTTTTTTTACTTGCTTCATTACAGGATAGTTTAGACAAAATGTGATGGGATCAGTATTCTGTACATTCTCTCATTGCTAGGTAGCTCCATCTAATCCCCTGCTTCCCGGCTAAAGGCTGGCCATGTATGGACTTGCCAAAGCTATGTGCAGCACAGTTATTTTCAGTCTTCCCCCAATATTTAAGTTTAATAAAGTCATTTATTTTCCATTATTCTATATTCTGATTTTATATCTGATTAATGTCTTGGGAAAAAATGGTACATTTTCCTAAACACTGAGAAAAATGCAGAATTACACTAAATCGTTAGCAGTAAACATTTGGATATCCATATTACCGTGGTATTCTCAGTAACCCCAGATCTCTGGGGGGGTGGCAGTACGTCCCATTACTGTTTTGGGCAATCAGACCCAAAAGTGACAGCGGCAGAAGTGCCCTGTGATGGAACTCCGACAGACAGTCATTAGGACGGCCTCTCTCCTGGGCTGTGCGCGGAGGGGGAGGCACTGAAGGGGATTTTATTCGTCCATCAGTCACCGGGGCATGCCTGCAGATCAATAACAGCCATTAGATGCATTTTCACCCAGCAGCCTGTGAGGAAACTCCTGCAGTCTTATGGCTGAACCTACAACCCCCCACCCCCAACATTGCCTGCAACCAATCTCAGCTCACTAGCGAAAACCAAACCCTCATACCCCTCCAACCAAACGCAACACTCACATCTAACACTAATCCCCAGAAACCCCACCTGCAACCCCCCCCAAGCCAAACTCAAAACAGCAACCCAATCCCAAACCTCATATCAATCTCCCTGTCATAGAAAGGCTGACAAGGGTTCAGCCAACGCGGCCATGTGTCACACGCTGTCTTAGTGCCACAAACGTAGACACCATTTCACTGAATCACCAGATCAAAGGAAACACCACAGCATTCCCAAAAGCACTGAGCTGGAGCCAATATGTGAACAGACTGCTGTGTGTTCCAGCTCGCCTGATTCCTTACCCTGGAGATTTTAGAACAAGTCCAGGAATGTGGGCGCTTCAAATTGTCCTGAAAAACCACTAAAGCCCAAGTAGTTACAGGATGTGAATTAAGGATCTGAACCTGAGTTGCGACCCAGTCCAAACTGAGCTGAACCGAACCACTCCACTACAGTCCAGCAACAGGAGAGCAGGAGAGAGCAGAGGCAGGAGTAGACTGTAAGCCCGTGCAAGGTCGAGTTAAAGTAACACTCATAAGAAGGTTATAGCAGGACTGAGGATGAGCGGTGATTAATAGTTGCTGGCTAAGCTGCTCCTGATGAAGGTGCAGTAGGGCAGAATGCGGCACAATCTCTGTCTCTTCTCTGCCTGTGAAATGTAGACATACTGCAGTGTGGCCAGTGGAAACATTTAGCACTATGATATCCTACACATTTCATTAAAGTAATATTCCTGTCAGGGTGATAGACAGCAAAACAGGCCGGAAGATTTCTCTTCCATCACCAGTTAATCCCAGAATCCTCTTTGCTGGACCCCAGGGCCTGGCCTACTCCAGCCACCATATACGACACTCATTATTACTACTATATCATCGTTCATATAGATTTATATTGGACCATGCAAGGTTCATCCCATAATAATGTTTAACCTAGCTGACTGAACAGAAATTTTGACCTCCTGTTCATAATGTCACTCCAGCCAGGGCAAGATCAACCCCATTTTATGTCCACTGTAAAAAAAAAAGGGTTTTTAATGACTGCTGTCAATTGGCCATGAACCTGTTCAAACTGTAGTGCCATAAATTCACAGATTGAAACTCGCTTTTACCACCCCCCTTCCCCGCCTTCCAACCCCCCCATTTCAACGGGTCACATCAAACTCACCTGGACT